>JANEYF010000705.1:0-13640 GCA_029963845.1 Rhamnusium bicolor | reverse complement strand
TCCTTTATCTCACAAACTCTTTATTAATGCTACCGGTTTCGTGATATTTATACTAAAGTATTGCCACATCTTCAGGCAACAAGACTAAAAATTGTTAGAAAACATTAAAAGAAAATAAATTGAAGAAAAAATTGACGAATATTAGGTTAAAATTGTAAATATAAAACTTATGTTAAAATACAAATATACAAAGATTTGTCCACATTTAAAAGCAATATACAGCCAAACAACAAAATACATCACTTTGAAAAAATTAATTTTAGACTGTAAAGTTAAAAAGTTAAAACAAATTAAACTGTCTACAATATGTTATCATCTGTTCATAGACTAGTGACAGGTGAATGTGGGGACCTCTATCTTAAAATACATATAAAGTGGTCTTTCAGTTATATGTCACCATGTGAGGTTTCTTAGTACTATATTTAATAAGAATTAATTGAAAGTACATCTAAAATTCAAAAAATAGCTCAACAAAACCGCAACAACCAACACACAAACCCCAAAAACTTTTCCTTTTTGCAAAAAATAAGTTCCAGATTCCGGGCGTTGGCCACCGCGGTCCCGGTGAGCTAGTTTTATTGTAAAAACAATTATCGATGGCACAAGACAAAACTAAAAACTATGTGGAGTTACAGAGCAAACATCAAAACAAACCTGAAAAAGTTGAAGTGGAATCAGATGTTACCTGTGAATTGAGTGATGTAACTTTGACTTGATATATCGAAGGATTTCTAAAGACTCCAAGTTATTAAGTAATCCGCCTCTATTAGCCAAGTGTAGTACCTCAAAACCAGTCTCTTGATTAAATGTGTGGCTCTCATTGAGTAAGTGTTCGGCAAACTGTGAAAAACCCGTTTGCAACCTGAAGCATCTAAGATGTTCTTTTAATCTTGTTTTGAAATTTCTGTATGTTCTACCAACGTAAATACTATTACAGTCGTTACAGTTAAGCTTATATACTCCACATTTGTCCAGTAATGGAATTTCATCTTTATTGTGTACAAAATATTTATTGAGAGAATTAGATGTTTTAAAAGCAATATTGCAGTAGTTGTTAAATATATTAGCTATTCTGTAAGAGACTGGTCCTATATATGTAAGTGGAAAATATTTTTTTTGTTGTTATTTACTGCGGTATTATAAAGAGGTCGTTGATATAGGTTAAATTAGATGTAATTCTGTTTCGCTTTTTTGTTAATATTTTATCAATTAGGTTATGTGGAAAATTATGAATAGAGGCTATTTGTTTAATAATCATTAATTCTCTGTTAAAGGACTCTGTACTTAGAGGAATTTTTAGAATTCTCTCTATGTAACAGTGAAAAGCTGCTACTTTATGTTGGTATGGGTGGTTAGATAAATTATCAATAACTACTCCAGTGTCAGTTAGTTTTCTAAAAATGTCAAAATTGTGTTTATTATCTTTTAATGTGATGGTTAGATCTAGAAAATTTATTTGTTTATTTTCATTCTCTAATTAAATAGTGAATTTTATTGTCGAATGAAGCGTGTTAAGGTGACTAGCAAAATCATTTAGATCTTGTAGATTGCCCGACCATAATAACAGAATGTCGTCTACATATCGATAATAATATATTAAAAAATTATTAAACCTTGGATTATTCATAATGTTAGAAGTTTCAAAATTGTGCATAAATATATGAGCTAGAATGGGAGATAGAGGAGATCCCATAGCTAGTCCTTCATTTTGACAATATGTGTCACCATTGAATGAGAAAAAGTTTTGTTCTAGACATATATTTATTAAGTTGAGTAGTTCTCTAACCTGCTCGTCAGTAAAATTATTATCCGATGTCATCCTTTGTTTGATTAAATTTACGACTTCATTGCGTGGTATGTTCGTGAATAGCATCAAATGATACTAACATGTAAGTATTTTCTACATGTACATCTTTAATCTTATTGACTAGATCAACATTATTGAAAACAGTATGGGTAAAATAATCTTTGTAGATGTCTTTTAACAAAGAATTGAGATATTTTGCTAAATTATATGTTGGAGAATTGTTAAATGCTACTACTGGTCTTATGGGTATTTCTTCAAAATTGTTATTTTTGTGTATTTTTAATAAACCATATAATCTCGGTATTAAGCTGAAGTCCGGGTTTAATGTGAGTAATTTTGGTTTATCTAATAGGTGTGTAGAGTTTCTCAAACAGTTTCTTACTTTGTTAATAAAAGGATTCAGTTTTACATTACTTTTATGAATATCGTTGTCTGACAGAAACTTTAGAACTTTTTCATTATAATCTGATCTATTCATAATCACAATACAATTTCCTTTGTCGGCTTTACTTAAAATTAAATTATTGTGTTTTAGTTTTTGTTGGATAGATTTGATAATTTTATAGTTAAAATTTCCATTTTGAATGTTGTTAGACAAATTTGCTTTTTGATTTCTTAAAATGTTTTTAATCTCATCTCTGACCGGTTCTTTGTTTTCTATATTTAATGATTGTAAAACTGTTTCACTCTCTGCTGCTAATAACTCTAAATTTTTTATATTGAATTTGTTATTGTTTATTGTAGGGTTAAATTTTAGGCCTTTATTGAGCAAATTGATTTCTTGCTGATCAAAGTTTATGTTAGAAAAATTCTTAACTGATGTGAAAAATGTATGAACATTTTCAGCTTTTTTATTAGGTCTAATTAGATTGGTCTTTCTTCTCTTAAGTAAATCTAGTTTCCTATTTAGCCTATATTTCTTTTTCCTTTCTAAATAGTCTTTAGTTTCATGCACCTTACCTAAAAAATGATTTAAAATATCGTAACTCCAAACAGTCTTTAGTTTATCATATAACATTTTCAGCTGATAATCTATTAATTGTATTCTTGTATAACAAAATTTAATTTCTTCTTTAATAAGTATTCTTCCAAGTCTTCTTACACAAATGGAACTTGTGTTGGACAGGTCTTCTCTATTAATTTTTATTGAAATGTATTTAGGCTGAACGTCAAAATCTAGACATTTATTATTAAAATAAATGCAACAATATGTATATGTATTTTAAGATAGAGGTCCCCACTTTCACCTGTCACTAGTCTATGAACAGATGATAACATATTGTAGACAGTTTAATTTGTTTTAACTTTTTAACTTTACAGTCTAAAATTATTTTTTTCAAAGTGATGTATTTTGTTGTTTGGCTGTATATTGCTTTTAAATGTGGACAAATCTTTGTATATTTGTATTTTAACGTAAGTTTTATATTTACAATTTTAACCTTATATTCGTCAATTTCTTCTTCAATTTATTTTCTTCTAATGTTTTCTAACAATTTTTAGTCTTGTTGTCTGAAGATGTGGTAATACTTTAGTATAAATATCACGAAACCGATACCATTAATAAAGAGTTTGTGAAATAAAGGACCTGTTATTTAAATCAGTAATCGTAGTATTATGGACTCACACGGGTACCACTTCCCTAATTTGCTAACAATGTATTTATACCTAAATTATTGTCATAGTTTGATGAACTGTGACCCACTAACCAATAAAGCGGGCTCTTTGGGATAGGCCCTCCGTCACTATTCATACTAATTTTACACTTTGCGATTTCCAGCTTTTAAATACATCCAGCTGTATTTGTTACATTCCTAATTAATCTTAAATTGCTAATATCTATTTTATGGTTGTTTTCAAACAGATGTTGGGCTACACTAGACTTATCTGTCCTAACATATTTGAGATGGGCCATATGCTCTTTGAATCTAGTTTGAATTGATCGTCCAGTCTGTCCAACGTATTTTTGATTACAGTCTTACAGCTAATTTCGTAAATCCCTGACTTTTCGTTTGTTTCAATTTTGTATTTTGGATTGCCTAAAAGTCATTGTAGTTTATTTTCCGATGAATAGACCACTTATTGGCATACCTATATCATTAAAAATCTTACCAATACCATTGGCGAATCGAGGTTCGAATGGAATCGATACAAATTTCGGATTTCCTCTTTCATTTTGAAAGGTCGAGGAAATTCAAAGCGACTTTTAAATTTTCGTTTCCTAATTATTTTATCAATTAAACTTACTGAATATCAATTACTCATAGTTATATCCTTAATTAATGCCTTTTCTTTTTTAAACCTCTCCTTATTAAGGGGAAAGCTTTTAATAGACGATGGACTAGAAAATTAAAACTCGCCGTTTTGTATTGAGCACAATGATGAAAGTACTTAGGGATATATCTTAGAATGCTGGCATCTTTTCTGTATATGTCAAATTTTAACTTATTTTCACTATTTCTGATTAATAATACATCTAAAAATGGTGGTTGTCCAGAGTTTTCAATTTTATATGTGAATTTAACTGACGCGAAACGACTGTTTAATTTAGAAACAAAGCTATCAATATCAGCGATTATTGTATCAAACACTGCAAAAATATCATCCACATCTAACCCTGGAGAAATACTCTAATTCTTCTTTTGCTTCCGTTTCGAATCTGTTCATGAAGAGATTGGCAATGAATTGCGACAAAGAGTTACCCATCGCTGTTCCTTCATGTTGTTGGAGGAAATTATCGTTGAATCGAAAACAATTGTTTCATGCAGTTTAGTGAGTTGAAGATATTCTTTTACTACATTTTGACTAAAATTTTTTAATTCGAGCAGATCTTTAGGGTAGTCCAAGGTCTGTGGTATCGGAACACATTGATATTATAAACAAACGTTAAAGGAGATCAAAATGTCACCTTCTTGCAACTGAATATATTTCACCTTATTAATGGAATCATTAGAATTAATCACAGAGAAACTAGGTGGTGCACTAGAACTCTTCTGTTGACCATTTTGATATGTGGTAAGTCAGCGATCCGATTGCTGAAACAATAGGACGTACCAACTTTTCTGGTTTATATATCTTAGGCAAGCAGTACAATCTAGGTACACTTGGATTAGATACATGTAACTTCCTATTTAAAGCTGGAGTAATAAGGTTGTTGAAGAATTTAAGTATATTTCTTACTTCAGTAACCATTTTTGGTAATGGATTTCTAGAAAGTTTTTTATAAGGACCATTACTAATCAGATTGTCTACCCTTTCATAATAGTCCTCTTTATCTAAAACAACAACCTTATTGCCCTCATCAGCTTTTAAATAAAAACAATCTTTCTCAAGCAACCATTTGATAATTTTTTTGTCTTTTGTCGATTTAGACTTTTTATTTACTTTAGTGACAATATTTGTCGAGATTTGATTTCTGTAAGCTTCTCTGACAAATTCATTAGAGGAATCAGGAAGGTATTGAATTGAATTTTCTTTAAACATTTTAATAAAAGCAAGCGTCGTTACGAAAATGGTGTCACACACAATTTTTAACATCATTAAGATTTTAGTTAAAGAAAATGATGTATAGAAGAATAATAGATACATAGGTTATGTAGCTATTCCACAAGTGCTGCAATACAATATTTTTAAACGTTTTAAAAACAGAAAGATCTTTAGAAAGCAGATAAACAGTATGTCAAACACCATTAAGCACCAGTTTCTATAGATATAACCATAACTGAAACTGACATCAACAATAACATAAACACGTCAGAACTTAACATTGTCATCGACAATTTAAAAAAACAAATCCTGGAAGTATTGTTACAATATAGCACTAAGCACGATACTGGAACACTAAATACCACAGTGAGAACAAATTTAGGAGAGACTTATGAAATTAATGGAACCACACTTAAAAAAATTCAGAATAAAAATTCACCACTTTTATGGTCATAAGTATAAAACAAATTGAAGATGCCATTAGAGAAAAAATAACTACTAATATTAGTACCACTAATTCTTAGAAGCCATACTCGATTATCTCGAGATATTTAAATAATCGACTAATTCGATTATCCTATCTCGATTCTTCCCAACACTATTACCTACCCATGTGAACTATTTTAATTTGCACCATAATAACTCCGAAACATGTGTCCGTAGCTGCATAATTGCTTTTTTTTAGGATATGGCACTAAACCTTTGTTTTATTATGAACCCCAATAAATCTATCTTGTATTATTATGTGACTTTATCCCCAATATGCTAGGTTCTATTACAAAACGTTTAGAAATATGCAAATTAAAATTTTCAGTGGATCCCTAATCTCAGAAATTACACCTAATTTTAATAAATTTCAGATTTTATTAAATAACTCTTCCAAACGAGGAGTGAAGGAATTAATTAAATTCACTTCGTAAAATCCCTTTATTATTGTACAGTTAAACCTGAAATAAATTAAAGCTGAAGAAAGTCTGCCTCTAACATAATAATTAAACCGTTGGAAATGGGCATCATTATTACAAAATCGTGTTTTAAAATATATGATTAATTTCATTTCCTTGGTGGTGGAATAATTAATTAATAATAGTGCATCTGAAAGCAACAAGTTTGATATTAATTATAGTATTATTTGTAAAATTTACACCATAATTTGGATATTGTGGTTTTTGCTTGGTTTTTAATTAAAATCATGATGTAATAAAATGAGTACAACTTAAGAGACTTCGCTGGTACTATTTTTGGTATATTATTCAATAGAAACGTAAATATATCCGTACTCTTTCTGAATTAATTATTTTACGTATGCTTAATATTATATTATCGAAATAAACTCTTACGTAATATTAAACCCATATAAACGCAGAAACTGGCGTATAATATATTTCTTTTTCTCTTTAACGTGTATTTGAAAATCGGATAAATTTTGTCATAAACGTGCAATATTTGACTGGCTTTAAGGGATGTTTCGTAGATTTAGTTTGTGTGAATGAAGGAATCGTATATCTTCATGACACGAATATTATTTAATACATATTTTTATTACGCATAGTGTTGCATTTTGCATGTACAAAAATGATGCGACACAAGTACCTATGAATAGAAAAAGGATGGTTTTAGCCTCTGCATCAGGTAACGCAAAAGGAGGACCGGTGGAGATTTGTCAGGATTAAAAGAGAAAATCTTCTTACGAACATTTTCCAGCGTGATTCCCCAATATAGCGGAAGTACCTAGTAATACGACTGATTTATTAGATATAGGCGCTAAAGAAAAAATATCTTGGTAGTATTCCCAGGTATAGAGTTACATATAAGGTTACGTCATCATTACCAGAAGAGTTTTTATTTTGAACTAATTAATTATTACACCACTGATTTATTTTGCAGCAATATCATCATATTTAGATATTTAAAGCAACTTTTGTTCCAAATAAAAAATTGTGTATTATAGAATAGGGTTATAAGAATACTTAAAATTGAATAAGAATGAAATAAGAAAAAAAAAACTATTAGTAAATAATTGCTCCCAATAATGAAAATGTTAATAGCGAGTAACGCCGCCTTTGCTGGACATCACAGCTCATATCCTAAAGGCATAATAAGGTCACCCAGATGATCTTCATCTAAGGCATCCCATAATTCTGGAAAAACAAATCTCAAGTCTATAATGTTATTGACAGCAGGTTGGTGATCCATCAATCGGTGCCCTCCCAGATATGTTATAGTCATTTTCTAAGCAATTGAGATCAACCAATAATGGTGGTAAAGGTAAATGCTCAATTTGGGTGTTTTCCAAGTATTCCAGTACAAATCTAGCTCGATGGGGATGAGCGTTAACATCCAAAAATCTGATATCTGGTTGCAAATCCCATCGATAATTTTCTACAGTATCGTTAATGATGTCACTTATAAATATGGCCATTCATACTGCGATTGCACACACCGAGCTCTGTTCGATCTCCAAGGAAAATGCCACCATATACCAATGCGGAGCCCTCTCTGAAAACATGAACTTCTTGGACAAGTCGTGGATATACCCTTACATTAAGAGGTCTCCAAGCTCGTCTGTCAATGTGTAACTCCGAATATGCTCTCATCTGAAATCATAACAGTATTCCATTCTTCCTCACAGTTCTGTGTTTCTTGACACTAAGCAAATCTGTCTGCACAATGGATTGATTGGAGTGGTGGTCATCTTATGGGTCTTCTGCAACCTGTCTCAGTTAAGCGATTAAAGATGGCATTTACGTAGTTTCCAGTAGCTGTAATCAGATCTTGCCTGAGAAATGTACAGTTTCCTTATAGGTTTATTCTTGTTACTTTGATTAGTAATCTGTCTTCGCGCTCAGACATTGACCTTGGACTATCTTTTCTTGGTCGATCTCTTATAGTTCTAGCCTTAATAAACCTTTGATGAAGCCTGAATATGTGTTCAAATTGAACTCGTTGACCACATCAAGTTGTCCTGCTCCATTCTGAAGTTACTAACTGCCTGATTTCGCTCAGCCTCAAGCAAATGAAGTATTTTCATCACATCGCTAAATCGCGACCACAAAATTTTCCAACTAGCGTTTAATAAATCAAGAATAAAAATAATAAAAATATTCCCTACAGTATAAGTAATGGTTTTTGCTACTAGCAATTTTTTATTTAAGATTTCGTTTTATTGCCATTGCCTTTTTTTATGGAATGATAAAAGTACATAGGCGTGCAAAATATATTGTTAACCTTTCAGTGGTTGAGCGATTTTTTCTGAATTAATGGTCCGTGAGACCATATATTTTTTCTACGAATGTTATTAATTTTTATTAAAGTTATGATTGGTACAATGTTAGGGTAACTGATTAAAATAATAATTATTACATTTATTTAAAAAATATTTATTTTCTAAGTAAGAATAACACTTTGAAATATATAACTTAATTTTTTTAACAACACCTCTTAAAATGAGATACAACAAAAACTCCAAAGAAATTAGGTGAAAAAAACGAAATAACAATTCTGATATATCACCACATAATTGTTCTTAATTACAAAGACTTATTCTGGAAAGCATTTTCTTTGCATGTTGAACATATAGCCTGAAGGTATTACACTGGAAACAAGAAAATCTTGTTTTTCTGTTCTTTTTCCATCCACAGTAACTATATCTGCCTGGAACAACATTTTCTTGATTGTCTTTCTCTATACCACAGACTTCTTTTAACTATTTTGGAGACTGCGTAGAATGTTGGTAAGAGAACGAGACTACACGTCTTTGTAGATATGGCCTTATGAGGTTGTCTGCAAGTTCTCTTAGAAAATTTCTTCTCAATATTTTAGTTTCAGGATTATTATTAGTAAAAAATACTTGGGCATTAATTCCTGCAACATTTAGCATGGTATAGAATATGACCATTGGCCATCTTCGGGTATTTTTAGCACAGTCATAGCTTGAAACTAATTTGTCGACGACATCAACAACTCCTTTTGTCTTATTATATTCTGTAACCATTTCTGGTTTTCTGGTTTCTGCAGATCTCCTGTTTCATTATTAATGTCATTAGAATGATGTAGACTAGAAACTAAAAGTACATTTTTGCCTTTTTTTGGGATGTAGAAATGAGAGTGCATTCATTTCTAAATCCAAACATGCTGCTTTTTTCTGGTCGAGATACAGGTTTAGAAAATTCTACTGGCAATTTTCGCTTATTCTTTCTTATTGTCCCAATAACAGTAAGCTTAATATCGCTTAGTACTGTTTTCATTAATAGCAGTGAGGACAACCAATTATTATCAATAGTGGCGACCAGTGCCAACAATATGTTGGCAAAGTCTGATGACTACATCGTATGAACCATTTGATATTTTGTAGGATCCATCAGGTTGCTTCCCTACATAAATTTTCATGATGCTTGTGTAAAACATTAGAATCACACATTGCTAATATTTTTATGCCACACTTATTGGGCTTAGAGGGTATATATAGTCGAAAAAATACATTTTCCTCTAAACTCAGCAAGCATTTCATCAATGGTTACGTAAGCTGAGAGACAGTAATCATTTTTTCACTTAGTAACAAAAATATCAAATACAGCACGAATTGCAGAAAGTTTGTTAAATGCTGTTCGCTCCATTCGAGTATTTTTATCATCAAATCTGATACATCTCAAACAAAATTTAAATCTTTGATCTGGCATAGGTTAGTTAAATATCTCCATAGCCATTTCTTTTCCAAATATTATCTCTATTCTGATGATTTACATGAGAAACTCCAGCCATATAGAAAAGTCCAAATAAAGCACGAATTTCGCTATATCTGTGGGTTTGGTATCTCTTGGCCGAGCAGAATTATCACCCACCGATTGTATATATTTATTGGTAGGATGTACAATAATATTTAGTATTTCCTCGTTGAAAAAAAATTCCAAATTTCTATAGGCTTTTTTAATGACCTGGTTGCCATTGAAGAGCCAGGCAATCGCTTTATAAGATTTTCAGACATAGTTTTGCCGGTTTTTGTTACTGGTGGATGTTTTTTCCAGTAAGTGACATTGTCTTTACCTTACAGTAGAAATAGTTGTTTCATGAAATATATTGAAACCAAGTAAACCTTACGCTATTACCTATATATGACAAAGAAGTGTTATTATATACAATATATCACCCTCTCCTACATCTGAAATTTCCTGTTCCGAATCAGTTTCATGAAATTCTAGTTCCTCATGATCTGACACGTCATCATTAGATTGGTCATTATATTGTGTTCCCCATCCTCATCACTCAAAACTTTTTCTAATAATTTTTGTAATCGCTTTTGTTGCTTTTCAAAGCTCGCCATAGCTAAATAGTGTTAGAAATTTATTATGAATAAGAATAAAAATATAACCAAATAAGTCTCGACCCAGTCTGACAGACAGGCATGCGATCGCTGGAGGGTTGAAGGTCCGCATTTTGCTCGAAATATCGGTATATGCTTATCTTCCTTCGATCAGCTTAGATCAAACCAAAAATATGTAACGATTTTTGTGATACTCTCGGCCAGGTCGGAGACTACTAATACAAATATTTACGTCTCCCGTGCAATAATAAGTCGAATAAGATAGAGAACATCACTGTTATGATTATATTCACTTGAATCAGAACTTACACTATCCACAATATAAAACAAATTTGAAATATTGAGTTTTAGTTGACTCCAGTGCTATCATCCTCTATACACAAAACCATAAGTCTCACTTTATATAAAAGATAATCTAACAAGATTGTCTTCACGTTAACTGTATATGGTGTGCTTGTCGTGTATACACCTTCCTTCCTTCCTCTAGTCTATTGTATATATTTTATGTTATTAGGGTAATTTGGCCTAGCCTTGCATCGCACGAGCAGCGGATGTAATAAAGCGTGACATGAGTCTAGGACAACCATGCAACAAACCACGACTATTGTCACGAATGCTGTAATATGTAGAACACTAAAACACAAGTTAGCTTCACCGTTGTGCAATCACATTCGATTAATGAAAATTTGTAAAATAAATTTTCATTTGCATAACGATGTGAAAATTGCAGCTGCAAATAAACCTATTATGTATCACAATATGCATATGTTACACATTATTGCTCGCTGCTCCAATTTACCTAAGTGATAAACATTTATCATTCTTGCCTTATTTCACTGAAAATTAAAAAGCATGGTTTTATCAATGTCATATTAACTGATAGAGAATAATGTTTAGCTAACGTTCTAGCACTTTTCACATAAATCAAGCCCTACTGGGATAATTATAAAAGAAAATTATTTTACAGAATATACTAAATACACAATCGAATAATTGTGTCTTAAATAGTTTTATAACATTTTTTCATAATAAATAATGATGAGAAAAAATTTGTTTTATTAAAATGTTAAACAAAGACAAGGCAATATTTGTTAGAAGGTTGTAGTTCTTAATTTTTTTTATAATTCAGTAGCTATAAATATTTTTGTTTAATTTCTTCAACTAGGATAATTTAGACTATTTTTTCTATACTTTATGTAGTAGGGTTACGTTTATTATATTTCAATTTCTTTCTGAAAAATTGAAAAATTAATTTTACAAAATAATGAATATTAGTTATTCGTGTGCAGACGTTTTAAAAACGGTTTTATATCACCTCAGTATAATAAGACAATAAGCTGTGTTAGTATTGTTAAGCTAGTATGCAAATTTAATATTTTTACTTTCTTATACCTAATATAAGGTACCTATAGTAATCGTGATTTTTTTCGACCTCGAGATTTTGATTGATATATACATTTTGAACTGTCCTGAATCCATTCTGACTATTTTCCGAATGATATCTGTCGGTGCGTGTGTGTGGATGTGTATATATGTGTGTATCCGCGATAACAAATTTGCCAGTTAATATTGTCAACAACAATTTAGGTGACACATTAAATTTGGTGTATGTGGTACCACCAGAAGAGACATAATGAAAGAGAGAAGAAAGAAGGTACAATTTGGGGAAAAAAATTTATTGCATTTCTGGAGGAATCTCGACGATATATAATAAAAAAAAAACAACTTTATGGAAAAAATTTGTCTGCATGTCTGTAGTATCGCGATAGCAGCCACAGTTTTTGATATAACGCTTTCAAATTTGGCCAAAGACAATGATAAATTCGATGATGAGCAAAATTGGTCAGCTGAAAGGAGGTCCACGAGACCCAAACTTTTTTGTATTTTGCCTTTACAAAAAAAATATATTCTTGATGAAAGATTATAAATTATTTCTACTATATCAAGCCAAAAAAATATATTTTCCAAGTACTTAAATATAGCTGATATAAATTGATTTTTTTTACACATTTGACCTCATAAAATGGAGTTAGGATAAATTTAACAGTTTGACATTTGAAATGTCTAATTTAGTTACAAAAATTTCAATGTCAATAAGAAGAAATTATTAAAATATATGACATGAATTATTAATGACAGTATCGAATGACACTGATAATTAATTATTTAAAAATTTTGATGAAACAAATTCAAATTCATTTATTTTGTTTAAGGACAATTCAACTTGTATAACAATAGTCAGTAGGTAAAAACAAAAACAATAAAATCTAAAAGACAAAAGAACAATAAATACTACTTAATCTAAGCAAAAAACTCAGATAAGGAATAAAAACATTTATCACTTAAAAATAATTTCAGTTTTTTCTTAAACTTGTATAAATTAGTATCATTTTTTAAATTATCAGGCAAATTATTAAAAATTTTCAGTCCTAAATAATTTGGTGATTTATTTGTGACTAATAATTTAGAAAAAGGTACACGAATATCATTTCTATGCCTAGTATTTCCGCTATGTATATCTTTACTACGGTAGAACTTATGTATATTTTTAAAAACGTATGTACACATTTCAAATACAAATAAAGATGTTAATGTAAGAAGTTTAAATTCTACAAAAATGTTTCTGCAAGTGTATGTACTAGGCAAACTCGCCATATTGCGCAGAATACGTTTTTGTGATGTAAAAACAGTATGTGATAGTGTGGACTCACCCCAGAAACAGACACCATATCGTAGTCGCGACTCTACCTGTGCATAATATAAATTTATTAATTGTTGTTTCGTTAAAATTTCTTTCATATTTTTAAATAAAAAATTTTATTGAATTCAAAGTAGAAACCAGAAGATTGCAGTGAACTTTCCAATTGAGACATTTGTCTAAATGAATTCCTAAAAAAACTAACACTATCTGCAGCAGCACTATCAAGAACAGTATTATTAATATTTACTACTACATTATCACACTTTCTCTGTCTATTATGAAATCTGATCATTTGTGCTTTATCAGCATTGAAATATAAATAGTTCTGA
>JANEYF010000704.1:600000-759224 GCA_029963845.1 Rhamnusium bicolor | reverse complement strand
CATATTCTATTTCTTTTGCGTATATTATGTCTTTTTGCGGTTTTTGCTGAGAAGAAACCGTTTTTGAGCCTGCCACTTTTTTAACTACTTTGTAAGATTAATGTAAATTATTATCACACTATTAAAATTATACTCCTTAAATGAATATTGCCAGTCTCTTCATAAACAGATTCGAAACAAGCAAAAGAAGAATTCGAATATTTCTCCAGGGTATGTGAATGATATTTTTGCAGAATTTGATACAAAAAGTCATTGATATTGGCAACTTTGTTTCTAAATAAAATCCCTTCATGTCATTTAAATTACACACATGAAATTGAAAACTATGGATAACTACCATTTTTAGATGTATTAATAATTACAAATAGTGAAAATAGGTTAGAATTTGACATATATAGAAAAACAATTCTTTAAGATATATCCCTAAGAAATCTCACCATTGTTGATAAAATGATTAGAAAATGTAAATTTAAAGAGACACTTCGAAATTCCTCGATCATTCAATATGGAAGAGAAAATCTGAAATTTATATCGATTCCATACGACCTCTGATTTTTAAAGATGTAGGTAATGACAGTGGTTTATTCATCAGGAAATAAACTACAACTTTTAGGCAATGCAAAGACAAAATAGAAACAAACGAAAAGTCGGAGATTTACGAAATCAGCTGTAAGGACTGTAATCAAAAGTATGTTGGACAAACTAGACGTTCAATTTAAACTAGATTCAAGGAGCATATGACTCATCTCAAAAATGGTAGAACATATATGTCTAGTGTTGCCCAACATGCGTTTGAGAACAACCATAAAATATATAGTGACAATTTACGACTAATTAAGAATGTAACAAATACTAGAAAGCTGGGTGCATTTGAAAGCTTGAAAATTACAATGCGTAAAAATTGTAAATCCCATAGAGTCCGCTAACACTAGTTGACGCACCGTAACAATAGTTTAGATATAAACAGGATGCACTGCTAACATAAGGTTAGCTTTAATCATCTCCAGATGATACCAAATGGGTTGGCGAAACGTGCGTCGAGCGTAGTATATGGTCTATTGTCGAAAACCTTGTCAGTGTTAAAATAGTTTCAGTTTCTCAAGGATTATCCTTTACAAAAACATCAGTGGCGAGCCTTCAATTTATAAAACCTTATAGGGCAACAACACAAGATTAGAAACAGAAAAATGGAACTATAAACTTAGCGTGTTACCAATATCAAAGGGTAACTGACAATGTAGTGTAACAAAAGGGCCTCGGACTATTAATCTATTTCATTTGTCGGTATGTTGCTAGCGACACAGGAAATAGATAAATAGCCTAAGGCGCCCTTGTTAAATTGTCGTTCGACATCAACAAACATTTAAATGTATAGCTCGGTTTTTCTCTCGTGTTGAAATATACTATATTTCATGATTTTATTCAGGTTAACCCGTCTGGAGAATAATTGCCACCTTTACTCAAAGAACCTATATTGAATACTATTGTTTGAAAATACTGAACTGATGAAGAAAAATGTAGTAATCAAACCTTCAGTACGTCAAGAGTATTAATAAAATGCAATTGTGGAACGGAATATAAATTACTCTCGTCCCAAAAGCAGTTCGACGTATATGGAATTATGGCATGTATCGCCTATGAATATGCACATATAATGGAGTCATCAGATATATGAAGGTGTGGTCTTGTTTAATAATATCTGACTCGAAAGACACATCAAACGATTTTTAGAGATTCTCAACCTAAAGAAGCCGTTTGGTATGTATAAATGGATTTTTTTATTCAATTGGACTTTACCAATATTAGTACTTTTAGTTTTCATTTCAGGTTATTTATTTTATTGGCTATGTTTCGTCACTATAAAGACTAAGGGGTGTATCTCAAAAATAATTTTATTTGATAATCCTTTTAAGGACAGTCTCATTGTGTGGCACTACACAACCAGCACGGACCATTGGAAGTATAAACCTCACTGGTATGTCCACTCATAATCGACATCTACTTCGACTGCGACCGCGACTTCTAGTGCGATCAGCGAGACATGCATCGAGACTTGCACCTGACTGGTTCACTCCGGTCATAATTTTCTAGTCACACGCTTCGTCCTACACTACACAACTAGCACATAAAATTTGAAGGAAAAACCTTTCCGGTATGTCCACTCATCATCGACATCCGCCTCGACCGAGATGGCGACTTCCACCGCGAGCAGCGAGGCATCTTCGGCCTGTTCGTACCCTTACACTGGCATTCATAGTTGTAATCCGGCAATTCGCCAGCTATCGTTCGGCAATGAATAAGCTTAAGACATGAAATACATTAGACTCATTCATTGCAAAGTGATGGCTGGGGAGTCGCTGGAAAACGACTATAAATACCAGTGTTAGTGTCACGGGCTCGACACTCTACGCGGACGACACGGCTCTCACGGCCAGATCCTGGAGAGCGAGAACAGCCACCAGAAGACTCCAAGAGGCAGCCTCTCTTCTGGAAGAATGGTGTATCAAGTGGAAAGTCGCAGTCAACGCGGAGAAAAGCCAGACGATTCTCTTCAGGAAAGGACGCAAGGAAACCCCCACAGGACACGTTTCCATGTTTGGTGAAGACATCCAATGGCACGATTCCGTCAAATACCTTGGCGTAATCATGGACAAAGGCCTGACATGGAGACAGAACACCGAAGCCATCGTGGTAAAGGCCAAGCGGACGAGAGCTCTCATCTACCCAATGGTAGGGAACCAGAGCAGGCTCAGTCTGAGGAACAAGCTTCTGCTAGTCAAAGCCCTCATCAGACCACAGCTGACGTACGCCTCCGTAGCATGGGGATACCAAGCGAAGACCTACCTGAAGAAGATCCAAGCCGTGGAAAACGTAGCCATCAGGACGGCGGTGAGCGCACCATGGTAAGTTAGAAACGCTGACATCTTCAGGGACCTGGAGTACACACCAGTCATCGAAATCATCCAGGATAGAGCGAAGAAACTGTACACCTTACCTGAGGAGCACAGGAACCCGCTAATCAGGGAGGCCACCTCCTATGATCCGGCCGACGCACCAAGGCACAAGAGGCTGAAAGTACAGTTACTGGATAACGGGTGAGTATAACTAATCCTTTCCTTACAGATGGACCAACCACGGAAAAGACGACATAACCAACCACCTTCCCACAGACCTTGCGGGCGCCGGTCAGTAAGCCGACCAGTGTCCGTTGTCCCCCTGGCACCGTGAAGGACGAAAGTGCTAAGAAAGCACTTAGGCCTTCACCTCCTAGAGCTACAGAGCTCATCCTCACCTTGTCCGATGATCCAGACGACAATGTGTCAATTGACACTTTGTGTACTGGCAGTTAATCCCAAGTCACAAAATATCCGCACAGTCCCTGACAGACAGACGACTACCCCCGGGGGTGACAAGCTGGCGAAGAAAGAAGACGAAGACAGAAGAGCGCCAGAAGAGGCCCTAGCCAGCAGGGTTCATCAGCCAGGACCCAGGGAGGTTGGCCGAAATCTTCGGCACCGCTCACATTTGTGAGTGGGGCCGTTTGTAAAGTAAGCTAACCCGCCCTACACGAGGCCGGTCCAGGTCTACAGCGATGACTACGGTAAAAAGGCAATAGTCCTGCCTGGCCCTAGCATCCGAGACCGTCATCAAGCCAATTGGATATTGGCGCCCGGGCTCGATCTCCGGTAGAGGAGCTGGAATGTCTTATTACGTATAAATTAATCCCAGCAAACTCTGATATTGGGTGTGTCCGTTGTTTCTAAATGTGTAGCCCCCTTCCGCATAAAGGTACTTAGAAGTACCTTTCACACAGTCCGTTTTTTCCACAGACCCGTAAAGCCGTTAAAAATGAAGAAATACATTACTTTTAATCTACCCGTTCACATTATCAACGTCTGTTGAATAAAATGCTCCGTTGCCATTGTACGAACGGATTCACTTCTACAAATCCGATTACTGGACCGACAAAATGAATGTACCGTTTCTTAGAAAACAATAATTGATATGATGAATGTATGTGTTCAGATACGTTCCATATCTCGACGGTCCGTCTACATATCGATTCGTTTTTTAGTACTCTTCATGCGGCTTAAAGAATGTTTTCTTAACCGCCTCTCAAGTCACCGAAGTAACTCACAGAAAATCCTACGATTTTGTGTTGAGTAAAGAGAGACGAGGCCCTACAGATTATTGTGGAGCCCGAACTACATCTAGGGCATCGACAGTTCACTCCCATCTTAATCCGAAGCAAATTACAAATAAAATTTGTTGTTCCGGGATGGATTCGAACCATCGCATCGATGTTCAGTAACGAGTAAATAGCTATAAGCTCTTTACCCACTCGGCTACCATGCCCTTACTTGAAACTTATTTCTGCTCTGGTGTGTAAAATTGCGTGAAAATGGACGTAATTTGGGATATAGCGTTCTAAATGCAGCCAAGTCGTATCTTTGTATAACATAATCATCCAAAATCGTCTAGAGCGCCTTTTCGTCAATTTTCGGCACCGACGTAAAACAAAACTATTAACTGCTTCTTATATATCGCAACGAACGATCAACAAACTGAAAGCAACAGCTTCAAAAGTCACATTGTAGGAAGAAAAAAACGTGAAGGTATTCCCAAATCCATTTACGTTGAATTTACATTTGTGTGTAAGCTTTTGCTTCTAATTCTTTCGTTCCGTTAGTTTACCGGTCCATTGAAAAAACGGACTGTGTGAAAGAGCTCTTAACTGTGATGTTTAATTACAATTAATTTTAATAATGATAAACCTTAAAATTTCTAATACACTGTAATGTAATATTGTCATTATTTTGTATCATTCCACAAATTTTAATTCCAACTCCACATCTTTATAACAGCCGCTAATTTTCTTTAAAAACCATGACCCACTAATAAATTAAAGCTAGTATTATATGTAATTATAGGTAATTAATTATTCAATATCGATATAACAAGTCAAATTTTCCATGAATTGTTAATTGCGTTCAGAATAAAAAAATTGTTTAATTCCGATATTTCACTCATTTTATGTTTAAAAGTTCCTGAATTCCTAACGGTGCCAAGCTATAGCCTGCCACCATTCGATTAGAAATTGTATGTAATCCAACTTTGGTTCCTTGGCCCTTTCAAGAAAACTAACAGTTTCGGGAAAAAAATGTAAAAGATCGGCCTCGGCTAGGTACACCTTGGCAGCACTTTCTTATTACACTGGCCGACACAATTTTTGTAACAGTTCACAATATGTACTGTTTCTATATTGTTAATAATTATTAAGTAAAAAAAATATCCAACAAGTCCTAAGACGTACCATTTTTGTGTGAACACAATAGAGCATATTATATTTCTGTTTCTGTTTCCTTTTTCAAAGTTATTTGTCATTTTTTAGAATATGTCAAGCCAGAAACTTGACACATATATTAGTGTAAGCAATAGCGTGCAAATTCGACGATAAAAGGTTACCGTCTACCAGTCGGTAATCAACATACGTGGGATATACCGATCGGATTCCCAAGGATGACTTTTACAGATATAATATAATATATTGCAAACACCCAGTGAAAAATTCCCAAACGACAAAAACATATTAAGTGCATTTTATTTAATTTTACAATGTTCATGGTAACTTCGTTTTGTCGGGGAATGCACTATATTAAATTAAAACGTAATGCGTAATAGATTCTTTTAAATTACAGTATATTGATAATTTACATTACTGAAGGCCAACGGCCGGCCCTAGCGTGGAGGGGAGAAAACATATAACACGATCAAACAGTATCTTGCATAACGTGGATTCATTCGGACGTAGGTACTAAAAATGCGCAGTTAAAATGTCACAATGTATTAAACCGATGAAAGCTACAGTAAATTCTTGGATTTGCAATATTGCCGATTTACAATTTGATGGTAGACAATTGTATTGCAGTAGATGTAATAAAGCAATTTCGTGGTCATGCAACACAAATATTAATAGACATATTTCCTCAGAAAACCATAAACGGAGGGCGTAGGTTGCTTTACTTATAGTGACATGCAACGTAATTTTAACTTAGATTTAGTGGAATTTATGATAGGATGTAAACATACCGTGGTCGAAACTAGACAATCCACTCTTCAGACAATTTTTGTAAAAATGTATTAGTGGCAAATATAGCAATGTTAAATTGCCTTCAGGGTCTACACTAACAATAAGAAAAAAATATTTATCAACGGAGTGTGAAAATATTAGACAGAAAATTTCTTCTGAGCTTAATGGGAAGTACATCTGGCTTAGCGTGGGCGAAACCATTAATGCTTGCGGGTTTAAGGTAGCGAATGTTTTAGTGGGTGCATTGGAGGAAAACTGTTCTACGAGCGGGCACTTGATTGCCTTTAAAGTTTTAGAAGCTACAAATTCTCGCACTATAGCGGAGGTAATGAAATCAAGTCTACAAGAATTTTGGAGTGACAAATATATGCAGACAAGTTCTTATTTCTTACCGATGAAATGAATTATATGAAAGCTGCTGGAAGAATTTTGAAGGAAACATATCAGAATATACTTCATATAACATGTTTAGCACATGGGCTTCATAGGATTGTTGAAGCTATTAGGAGGTACTACCCTAATGTTGATAATTTGATATGTAGTGTAAAGAAAATCGCTCCTCGTATACGGTTATTTCATGAAATTCTACCAAATACTCCATTACCTCCACAGCACATTATAACACGATGGGGAACTTGGCTAGAGGCAGCATCGTACTATTACTGTCATTTTGAAAATGTGAAATCTCTAATACAGCAGTTAAATCCAAATGACGCAGTTGCTATTTCACAGGCGCAACATGCATTTATGGATCCTACTGTTCAAGAAAATCTGGAGACCATACACATATTTCACGAATTCCTCTAGCCATACGGGACCTTCAATATCAGCCAACATCAGAATTTACTACAGTTGATACAATAAACGTTGTATTCGATATTCGACAATACATTTTTCAATTACAGGGAGAAATTGCTGCGAGGTTACAAACAAAATTCGAAACTGTTTTAAAAAAAAATCACGGATTTGTTACGATGACAGGTGTAATAGACCTTTTAAACGGCAAAAAAAGTAGACTTTGCCACACCGGGCATGAAAGTGGTGACTTTGCGAATGTTTATATATTTTAAGTATGCTTCAGTTAGGTACATCTGTCGACGTTGAACGGTCCTTCTCGCAACATAAATGGATTTTCAAGGAAAGGCGCCGAAGGTTAACTACAAAACATTTAGAACAGATATTAACAATATACTTTTATTCTCGTAATCGGCAGTGAAAAATACTTGTGTGTGTGTAGCTTACTGTTAAGTACATCCCCCTATACCTCCAGTTCTCTTTGAGTGAGCATTTATAATAAATTGACTTTATCAACTTTGGATAATACGGAATTCGCTAAAAATTTTTTAAGGTAAGATCGTTTCATATGTGCATGCAAATCTAACACATAAGCACCTAAAGTCAACCCTGGTTTTATGTCATATCCGATTGGTAAATCCTACTTCTAGTAATCAAAGAGACCATATGAGTTCCATACTTTTTCTCTTTTGAAATTTCTGATATGGCGGCCGGATACGGAGGTAGGGAACATTTTTTTTAGTCGAATGGTTATCGATATTTGTTCGCATAGGTAGTTAGTGTATGTACTCCACATAACTCAATTATGCTGGCAGACAAAACTTCCGGTCGGCGCGCGGTAACCAGAAATTGAAAAAAAAAAAAAATTTTAGTTACCGGACGAAACTTAGCACAAAATGTTTGTTTTGGTGTGTACAGTATTGTACTATAGTGGCAGACATTTTTATCGGTCGGTTTTTGAGCAATTTGCCATCAAAGTGGCGAAAAATGAATCAAAATTTGAAATGTTAAAAATAGTTAAAATTTAAAAAAAAAAACGTCTGCCCCGCCAGCTTATGGTTCACAAGGCATTAAAAAACTCAACCTTGGCTGGCAGACATTTTTGCCAAATTTAACACCCCCAAACCACCCCTTAAAAAAAGGTCAAATTTTTCGTATTCTGTACTGTAATAACATCTCGAATAACATACACCAAAGGATGTTTTTTAATATTTATAAAAAAAAGTACAGACAAGAAAAACTGAAAAAAAAAGTTTAACCCTTTAAATTAGAAGATCTAGTGGCCATGCCAGTGATAGAATAACTGTTTTTAAAGATGTGGAAACAAAAGAAATTATATATGAAAATTATTGCCAAGGTGTTGACAAAACACAACACCATTCGCAATCGTGATACCAAGCGTGGCACATTGCCAGAGAAGGACTGCTACTGTGAGATGACAAATGACAAAGTAATAGGAAAATCCTCTGCCTTGCCTCGATTCCATTATGGTAGAATTACTAAGTTTACAACTTATTTATAACTCATTAGTATATCTATACAACATGACTAATAATAATAGTTTTAATACTTGACCAACTTAATTCTTTCCGAGATTTATCTAAATCATACATTCTTAAGATATCAGTGAAATGTATTTAGTGATAATTTAATATCAATTAAATGGTTATCAAATTAAGATCCAACCAGATTTATAAATACTGTTCTTAACTTTGTAGGTAGATAGATGAAAGTACACGCTCAAAAATGTTTGTTTCATACAAAGAAAATTATTTCTCTTGCGTAAATTTGTTTGTTCCAAATATAACTTCCATCAACTCAAATACATTTATTCAGTTTGACTGAAACAGTTTTGTCTACACAAAATGAAAATTTTCTTAAAAAATTTCTTTGAATTAATTAAACGCGTTTTAGTTTGACAAATTATATTTTAAGTTTAAGTAAGGATTTATTTCAAAATGAAACATTTTTACTTATATATTTCATTTAATTACATGTTTTCCTTGTGATGCTTTTTTTAGCTGTCTTGAAATTTAAAATCTTTATATTAAAAAAAACCAAAATTTTAAAAAAAGTTACGTGGCCCTTCAGAGCTTTCGTATAAAAAGAATTTTAATACCATCATGGTCCGTTTTTTCTGCAGAGGCAAATCCAAGCCAGGGACATTTTAAAATACCTTATTCTGATTGGTTGCTCTTCGTTCTTCTTCACACGATACAATTTTAAGACCGTGCACGAAATAATTTGTAATAAACACATTTATTTAATTTGTACCGTGATATTAAATATTATCTTGCTCAAAGGTGGTCATGGAATGGAAAACTACCGTTTTAGCTTATATCATCCTTTTGTAATAATTTTGTCAAAAGTTTGTCAAGTTACGTCCCGTAACGACCCAAGACAATTTTTGAAATCACTGTACTTGCCACCATTGCACACACTTTTTTATATTTCTTTCATTTTGGAAGGATTTTTCTTACTTCAATTAATATAAATATATTTAATATAATAAACTCATAGTCTGTCAGTTAGCAGGACACTCTTGCAGGAACAACATTGCAAGATTTCTTTACCACATTATAAACAATAAAATAATTGAAATTCGTTCAAAAATATTATGAAATTTATCAAAGGTGAAATTTTGGATGGTATTGTATAAAGATAATGAACTCTTTTAGTACTTTTATTTTGTAGTATATTTAAAATTAAATAGGAAAATAAAAATAAAGGACAATTTGGCAACAAAAGTTTCATATATCACCAATTTTTTGACATCTGACACTATTTAATCTAACAACAAAATTGAATGTTCCAATTTATTGTAAGTTTTTTGTTTCAAAACCACTGACGAATTAATTGTATGGTCGCTACAAGTGCAGAAGGAAGATGTCGTGTGGTCTTAAAAATATTGGTGCATTACTTATTACCTTGGAAAATTGCACAACAGTGTAGAATTGCTCACTACCAAGATAAAAATAATATTGGTATGCTGATAAACTGAAAAAATAAAAATATGTTTCTACTTAAATTCGCGTACAAATGTGTATGTTTATGCAATAGACGTATAAATAAATAAAATAACCCAAAAGAGAATTGAGGGTGGATTATTGTAAAATTATCCTCTATCACAGTTATCATTTCCCAATCATTCTCCTAAATATTTACTCATGTTCATTTTTCAGCTAAGAAAGTATATTATGAATGCATCAAATATAAAAAAGACCCACTTTAAATACCAATCAAGTGGTCTAAACAACTGCAGAATATATGGACATGTAATTATTTGTGTAGCTTCTAGGACAGTATACCATAAATATATTAACAAGATGCAGCATAACTACTGTTAGGCCTCAATTATACTTCTAGGTGGCAGGTGGCGGGTGACGGGTGATGGGTGAAGGGCGGTAGGCGTCAGTTGATGAGGTGTTTATACTTTATTGGGGTGTAGATACAAAAATGGGGTGTAAAAAGTATACTACAACTAGACTATTATATTATTACTTATCACTTACCCTCCTTATTCAAAACCTTCACTATTTCGCGCCATTTCTTATCAATAAAATCAGAATTTTTGTGGTTTGGATCCGCATCATTCCAGATTGCAGGACTTGTCTGCACTTCACTTATTAGAACCTCACGATACTCTCTAGAAATTACGTATTTTGACATTGCATATAAATTTTACACGTTTTCAGTAGGTGTCGCTTAAAACTACGGGTGTTGTCACTAGAATCTGTAGCATTTCACAGATACGGGTGGCGGCCCGGCGATGTCACCGTGCTGTTTCCTGTCACTTGATCATACTATAAACGATATCATTTAAAACAATGCGCCACAGCTACAAGTGACATCGCCTGTCGCCTATCACCCGTCACCCGCCGCCTGCCACTTAGAAGTATAACTGAGGCCTTAATGGTCTGTGTAAAGAAGCAATAGCCAGGTACAAAGTGCTGCAAGAAAACCTCCTTTGTTTTGGATGAACATGAAAAGTACTTAAGCAGAAGAAGTTTTCACCAAGTTTTCTTCGAAGACATACCGCCAACAATCAGTACAATACAATATCGTATAAAAAAATGCTGAGGTTCCACCAGATGAGTTTATCCAAATTGTACAAATGCTAGAGGAACAATTTTAAGTATTTTTTTAGCATCGAAAAAGGGAGAACTTAAAGAAATGAAAAAAGAAGTAACTGTTTGGCAAGTTTTAAAAATTTAGTTTAGATTATTCTAAATTGTACAATTTATCTACACCATAAACATTTTCCATCAAAACATAGTTAATAAAATGATTGAAGTGTCTTGATCTCAGGATATGGGGAAGATAAGAAACTGGGTCCCAGACTTTTACCCTAGAGGCTACTTCCCATATCATCTCGATACCTATTTTGTAACCAGAAGACCCGAAAAAGGTCGATTCCTGGTAGAGAAACTACATACAGCGTGTCCACCTAGTGTGCGGAAGTCCAATATCTTGGATAATAAAAGAAATAAATGAATCTTTTTTTAACAAGCTTTATATTAGCTTATGTATCTATGTATGTATCTATCTATGTAACGGAATTTTTCAATTTTCTCCAACTTCAAGACGTCTGATTAAATTGAAAATTTGCACACGTATTAAGGACCGATGACAATACAATATTGAATGCGTATCGATGCATTTCTCCTAAAAAAAATTCTAAGCGGATGTCAAAGTTGTGTGATCGGCGCATTCGCCAAAATAACGGAATTTTTCAACGTAATTTTCATCAACTTCACGACGTACGATTAAATTGAAAATTTGCACACGTATTAAGGACCGATGACAATACAATAATTTGAATGCGCATCGACGCATTTCACTTAAAAAAGGATTTTTCTAAGCGGATGTCAAAGTTGCGTGATAGGCGCATTCGCCAAAATATCGCATCCATGATAAGTTGGCAGAAAGTTAACCACTAATTGAATACCGTAACTCATACTATACTTGAAATACAAGATGAACTAGTTACCAATTTACGATAAGAATGTTTTTTTTTTAAAGCATTTAATTCTTTCGTTTTGTCAAAATATACAGCAATTCAACAATAGCAATACAATAATTTGCAAAAGAAAATAAAAAAAAAATTCCGAAATTCAAATCAATAAATTTTGAAAAAAATTTTAATTAAAAAATTTCAACAAAAAATTCTTGAGGACTAGAGCTGCCGAACAGGAAAATCTGTTTCGGCAGCACGTCGATAAACCCCAGCATGGTGTCTTCTATAAGAACATAGAAACACTGGGTTTATCGACCAGGCTGACCTTCGCCTTTCTAAGGTCAGCAGGGCTTAAGTCGGAGACCGAGGGATTCATTATGGCCTGCCAAGATGGTGTTATCAACACCTTGGTCTACCGTAGCCGCGTGTGGCGTGTAGAGGTTCCTGATATCAACTGCAGGACCTGCCATCAGGCGCCGGAATCGCTCATGCATTTACTTTCTGCATGCCCCATATATGCGATTTCGGCCTACATCCACCGACATAACGCGGCCTTACGAGTGCTATACTACCATCTAAGGCACTCGTACGGGGTAGACCAGACACCAGTGCTGCCTTACGTCCCCGGAGATATTGAGTCCGTTGTCGAGAACGAGAAATGCCGGATTTACTGGAACTACTCGTTCCCGACTGTCAGGCTAATCCAAGCCAACAAGCCTGACATAGTCCTCCTCGACCATCAACTCAAGGTGATGTATGTTATCGAGTTCTCGGCACCTGCGGAGAAAAACATCACCTTGAAGGAGGAGGAGAAACGGACCAAATATCGCGATCTCCGGTACGAGCGCCAAGTGCTGTACCCAGGCTACTCGGTCAAAATGGTCGTCCTTATTATCGGTGTACTCGGAGGGATAAAGCCTACGCTGCTCTCGGAACTGAAGATCATACCGGCCTGCCGAAAACCAGCCGAGTGGCTGGCAGGTCAAACGCAGAAGGCGGTCATTCTGGGTTCTCTCCGTCTGCTTAGGGCACACGATTCTGGTATCTACAGTCACTAACCCTGCGGGATGTGGGGAGTGGCTGTAGTTGTTGCGCCGGCGCGACTCCCGTGAGGCGTCGGAGGCCACGGGAGGACTGACCGGCATCGGGAAACCGACAAAAAAAAATAATAATAATAATAACACCACATGACCAATTAGACAGAGATACCCGCAAGATGATGAATATTCACAGAAGTATTCATCCTAGATCGTCCGTTCCTCGTGTGTACCTCCCACGTCAACGGGGGGGCCGAGGACTCTTGAGCCTGGAGTGTACGCATGGCAGAGAAGTACTGAGTATGGCATGTAACATACTCAGGAGCTCAGATCCCCTCTTGCGGTTCGTAAAACATCACGAAACTGTAGGAGTGGGAGCAGGATTATTCAAGGCAGCAAAAAGAGCCGCAGATGAACTCGGTCTCGCATTTGACATCAGGCGAGGAGGCCGGCGAGGTGCTGATGTTGAGTCAGTCACCGAACTTCAGCCAAATCGTCTGAAAGCCCGAATAAGAGCTGCCGAACAGGAAAATCTGTTTCGGCAGCACGTCGATAAACCCCAGCATGGTGTCTTCTATAAGAACATAGAAACACTGGGTTTATCGACCAGGCTGACCTTCGCCTTTCTAAGGTCAGCAGGGCTTAAGTCGGAGACCGAGGGATTCATTATGGCCTGCCAAGATGGTGTTATCAACACCTTGGTCTACCGTAGCCGCGTGTGGCGTGTAGAGGTTCCTGATATCAACTGCAGGACCTGCCATCAGGCGCCGGAATCGCTCATGCACTTACTTTCTGCATGCCCCATATATGCGATTTCGGCCTACATCCACCGACATAACGCGGCTTTACGAGTGCTATACTACCATCTACGGCACTCGTACGGGGTAGACCAGACACCAGTGCTGCCTTACGTCCCCGGAGATATTGAGTCCGTTGTCGAGAACGAGAAATGCCGGATTTACTGGAACTACTCGTTCCCGACTGTCAGGCTAATCCAAGCCAACAAGCCTGACATAGTCCTCCTCGACCATCAACTCAAGGTGATGTATGTTATCGAGTTCTCGGCACCTGCGGAGAAAAACATCACCTTGAAGGAGGAGGAGAAACGGACCAAATATCGCGATCTCCGGTACGAGCTCCAAGTGCTGTACCCAGGCTACTCGGTCAAAATGGTCGTCCTTATTATCGGTGTACTCGGAGGGATAAAGCCTACGCTGCTCTCGGAACTGAAGATCATACCGGCCTGCCAAAAACCAGCCGAGTGGCTGGCAGGTCAAATGCAGAAGGCGGTCATTCTGGGTTCTCTCCGTCTGCTTAGGGCACACGATTCTGGTATCTACAGTCACTAACCCTGCGGGATGTGGGGAGTGGCTGTAGTTGATGCGCCGGCGCGACTCCCGTGAGGCGTCGGAGGCCACGGGAGGACTGACCGGCATCGGATATTCCGAAAAAAAAAAAAAAAAACACCACATGAAATTACCTAAATTTGATACTTTTTGTAAAAACCGCACTTTATGGAAAAATTACTTTTGGTTGTTTCTTTGTCTTGAAATCTGTTTCTTTGCCTTGAAATCGTAGTGAGCGACTGTCAAGAGATTAACATGTCACATTTTCTTGTTTTGAGTTTTGAGGGTATGATACTTACCTAAATAAAGTAAATTTAAATAAAATTCCGAGTAATTTAGAATGAATTATTCTAAGGAAGAGTTGGTAAATATGGGAGAAGCCCATGGTAATTGTTTATTAGCAGTCCGTATTTAAAAGGCAAACTATCCAGATTTACAGCAATTTTCTCGTACTGACTGTTTTAAAAATGTGAAGGAGAGATTTGAAAGGACGGCAATTGCTAGTTATGAAAAAACATTCAGCATACATGAAGCCCCGGGAATCGTCAAATCACTACTTTGGCGTCAGTCGTAGAAAATCCAGATATCAGTATCAGGCAGTCTGTGATGAAATTGGAGTTTCCAAGAGCTTGGTAAGTAAATTGCTGAAAACGAATAAGTTTCTTCCTTATCATGTCGAGTACCACCAAGCATTATCGGACCTGGATTTCCAGAACCGTTTGCAGTTTTGTGATTGGACACTGATAAAAACTCAAGAGGGTCCATGTTTTTTCCTAATATTTTAATCACGGATGAGTCATCATTGTTGAATACCCGCAGAGCCAATCAACACAATTTTCACTATTACGCTGATCAAAACCCCAGGTTATTGCGAGAGGAAGATCATCAGCATCGTTTTAAAGTGAACGTGTGGGCTGGAATATGCGGAAAACATATTGTTGGACCATACTTTTTTGAAGCCAATTTAACTGGAAATACGTATTTGTAATTTTTGCAAAATGAGTTGCCTGCTCTGCAAAGGCATATTCCACCCGATGTTTTGGTTCGACAATGGTTTCAACACGACAGTGCCCCTCCGCATTTTACACAGTTACTGTTATTCTATCAATTATTATTTCAGGTTAGACAATATCTAAATGAAACATATACAAACAAATGGTTATGCAGGAGCGGCCCAGTTTCTTGGTCCGGACGATCACCAGCCTTAACGTGCTTACATTTTTCTTTTTGTGGGGTTATATTAAAGATAGAGTATACGATTACCACCAACGGACATTGACGATCTCAAAAATTAGGAATGCATTGCTTACAATAACCGCAGAAATGTTGAGAAATATATCCAGAAATGTTCAAAATAGGATTTTGTTATGTAGAGATAAGAACGGTGGACACTTTGAACACCTGCTTTAAAAAATTATGTTGTATTTTTGTTGTAGACACAAATTTTTAAATAATAATCACCAGCAAATGTTAATGTAATCATTGGCTGTTTTGGCTGTATTTTTCAACATTCACTATTTTACAGTCCTCATTCCCAGTTAAATCTATCAGTTTTCTCATAATTTATCATTATCTGTTCTTCCACATCGCTCCTTATTGTATTCAAAACAGTCAGTATGAAGAAGTCGTTGTAAATATGAATGATCGGCCCTGTAAATACGGTCTGCTCTAAACAATCGCCACGGGCTTCTCCCAGATAATTTGTCTGATTGCTTTTCCTTATTTGTTTAAAACCTTTTATGTGATGTCTTGATTATCAATGTGATAATAATATGCTGAAATTATGAAATTATGATTATTAATATTTTTTGTTTTGTGTTTGTGTTAAATGGAATAAAGTTGTGGAGAAATTTTATTTTAATTTTTCCATAAAAGTGCGTTTTTTACACAAAGTATCAAACTTAGGTATTGGGAAATCAATAGCAAAGTTGTATAATATTCAGTGGTGCATTTTATGGTTTAATAATATACAGTATGTTCCATTTAAATTAACGAAGATTTTTCAAATTTTCCTTTTATCATGATTGACAAAAAATTTTCCGCACCCTGTATGTCACAGGTCAATTTCTGACATAGCGTTTCAAAAGCCATTCTTGCTCAACATTTAGTCAAAAAATATTTTTACTGATGATTGGCATAACCACAGAATATCAGTTATTATGAGTGTCGAAAATTGAGAAAAAAACATGTCAAGCCAAATATCTCGAAAACTGAATATTTTCATATGAGTATTATACATAAAGTACCTCTTATTTTTCATATAGATTCCGAAAAAAGTTATAAAAAATATAGGTTGCCATTAAGAAAAACAACGTTGCTTTCTGCCCAGCGGAAATGGAACGCCCTTTATAATTGGCGTTATTTTGATTCTATAGAGCTTGAGAAACTAGGCACATTAAAAAAAAAGATTAATTCATGTCTCTTATTAACTATACAGGGTGAGTTCTAACTTATTTTATTAAATTTAACGGATGGTAGATCCCTTAATGTTAAGTTCATATAAAAAAAAAAAATCTATTTGCTATAGTTTCCGAGAAAAAAATAAATAAAATTACTCCAACATTTTGAGATCCTATTAACTGACCTATCTCAACCGAAAAGAAATTAAGATAGGTTCGGTGACTACGACATTGACCTTGTTCTTTACTATAATTGGGTCACCACTTTTTGGCACTTGTCACCGATGGCATTTTTTTTAACATAATCCCTTCAAACGCGCCGACCGTTTATCTCGACGTAAATGATAGTCGGCACCGTGTGGGCTACCGCACAAACGGTGCCGACATAATAATGAATGTCGTCCACTAACAGAGCCGACCTGAAGTAAATTTATGGAATTTTTTTTCCTGTTAATAAATAAATGTAATACATTTTTGTAGAATTCGGTGCACTTTGTCTCCGTGAACCTACTGCTCCTTACGCTTTTTTGTGATTTTTCTATGACGAATTAAATAGGGAGGGGATGAAATTATACTGCTTTTTGCTAAACATTCAGTTACGTTATTGTTAGTGATTGAAAAGGTTACTATTTTTTTTATTTAAATTTTGAGAATGTACGTAGAAATTGGATAAGAAGGGCTCAACTGTGTTTGCAGGTTGGTGGTGACAATTTTGAATACTTGTTGTAATATGGCTACTCTTGTGACTACTTAATAAATTAAAATAAGTTTTGTAAATTGATAGTGAACATAATTGCTATTGTGAAACGTGAGTCCTGAATATGTCTCTGTCTCCATATTCGCACGTGGTCGAATATCAAAGCCCGCCGAATAGCCGCTTACACGCTTTTTGTGAAGTTTTTTTTTTAATGATTTATCATTTGATCTAAAAAACTGGAGTAGGATAACTTTGTCGATATTTTCTGACGTTTTTTGTATCATTGCAATTTACAACGAACTTTGATAAATAAATCATGTAGTTCGTGTCATAAGTGGGTCAGATGAGCAATGTAGCGGTCCACAAAAGTATTTTAGGTAAGGTAGGTCAGTTTTGAAACTTACTTTTTTTATTTATTTTTTTCGCAAATCGTGTTACTAATATCAACAGGAACCCCCTCCCAAAATTACACACATAAGTTGGCGTTCACGCTGTATATAGATACTGGACTTCCCCGCACTAGTTGAACACGCTGTATCGCGTTTTGTAATATTTCTGGAGGACATTTTAATTTCAGGTCTTCACGTTATTGTTGACTGATGTCAACTGTGGTATTTGTGGTGTACCATTTGCACATTGCAGATATACTTATATTAGTTATAATTTAAAGTAATATTTTTAGCGTTAATAAAATTAACTTTTGACGTAATAGACTACTAAAGATTAAAAGGGCCAGCCTTTTCACTTCTGAATAAGTTACTGTTAACTAACTAGATGATTAGAATGTGAATATCGAATAAATAAAACGTTGAGGTAAAACCAATTCTAATTTTCTAGTTAGTTAACAGTAACTTACCCAGAGGTGTAAAGACCAGCCCTCAATCTGTTTTATTTCCTCAACCTTACACAGAACATTGGAAATAGTCTAAAATCTTCTGTATACAATTTACCAGAGTATGAAAGCTTACTAGAAAATAACAGTTACTGTTACTTATAATAACAAAATAAAGAGGGTGTATCAAACTTAAAAATTATTTATGACATTTTTATCGTATCTGGAAACTTTATACATATTTTTATTATTAACAAAAAGTTCTCATATCCGGAAAATAATAGTTAAACATTTCAACGGTGTAGTGCATACGTGCATTTTTTTGCAAAAATTAATTAAATACACTATACAAAAATTGCAAGTGTTAGCACTTATTTAGCGTATTTAACTCATTTTTGTCCAAAAATGCACTTGTCACGTGTGCGCTACACCATTCGACTTAAAATATCAATATAGTCCTCAAAACTACATAAACATTAGTCATGGTCAGTTCATTATCCTATTAAAAAAAATATAGTAATATTTTTTGCAACAGTTTTTAAGCATACAATAATGTAATATGTGACAATATGTGATAAAAAAAACTACTAAATGTGATTTAATAGACAATGTTCTCGTCAGCTGTATTATCTCTACTTACAAAAAAGGTATTGTAGATATTCTACTTTTAAATATATTGTATGCATGAATTTCACTAAGGTTATTTACTCTGGATAGTAGGGCTGGGCGATTGTCAAAAGTCATAATCGATTATCGATTATTAAAAATAATCGATTATTTCGATTAATCGGTTATAATCGATTAATCAAATAATCGATTAATCAAATGATCGATTAATCAAATAATCGATTAATCAATTGATCGATTAATCGATTATTTGATTAATCGATTAATTAAATAATCGTATAATCGAAAATCGGTTATAATCTATTAATTGTAAAAGCGATTAATCGATTATAGTCGATTTTAACCAGCCTTAATCGATAATTCGATTCTCTTGCCCACCCCTAATTTACGGAGCTGTAGGATTCATCTTAGGGTTATTTTCAATTTTATTTACATACTGTTTATTTAATACTATAACAATTGTATTAAGTAAAAAAAATAGATAATGAGGATGTAGGGCTGGGCGATTGTCAAAAGTCACAATCTATCTAATAAGGATGATATTTCAAAAAATCTAAAACGAAAACCCCTAGTCCGATATATATTTACATTCATTCTTCCTAAACTCATCAAAGGGGCTGGTTCGCGAACAAATTATTTATAAAAATCTTTAAATTAGCAAATTCAAAATATGAACATTTGTCATATTTATTTTGACATTTTAAATTGAAAGACAATATCTAGATTAATTATTATAACTTCCAATACATTTTATCATAGAAACTATTAAAACAACTACACAGTCTAGGAACAAGAACTGCACTGAATTAAATAACAGTGTTTTTAGTATTGGATGAAATCATTTCTTGTGTAAAAATGTTCCTTTTTGGCAAGTTAATATTTTTTTAATCTTAATATTTGTTTACTTGTAATATTAAAAACACTTATAATAGTTTCTATGATGGAAGTATTGCTTTTGATCTATTACATACCTAAAACTTTTATACTGGCACGATTAGATACGAATATCAGCATAAAATATAAAAAACTATAGGTATTTATTATTATTATCATGCTAGGTTTGAAAGGATGCTTTTGTAATACCCAATAATTATTTTATGATTTTTTTCTAGAAAAGGATATTATTTAAAATGCTATTAAAACACATAATTTATTAAAATATGCTTCAAACATTGTAATTATAAACAATACTTTTACAGATGCGGCAATACCTAAAAAATGTCATTTTTTTTTGTTAATAAGCTCATTGCTTTTTGAAATTTAGCTCTGAATATTATAAATCTCTAATATTATTAATTTAACGTCTATAAAATCCAGTTTTAGAACGGACAGTAAATTAAGCGCCACTTTTTAACACGCTTTTATTAGCTTCACCTGTATGTTTGCTTGCATGCTTGCTTGCTTGTTTGCTTGTTTGTTTGTAACCGACTCTTTGGACTCGATTTTGACCCACTTTAAACGGACAGATTTAATTGAAACTTTGTACACTTACGAAGAACCGGTAAATACAATAATTTGATAAGTTTATATCATTATCTTGATCAGGATCGCCAGTCCTTTCCTCACGTATCCTCTGCGTGAAAGCAACGGCTTAATATGTAAGTACATGCCGTGATTGCCAGTAAGCTCGGTGGTCGAGCGGGTTAAGGCAGTAAACGCGAAACGACGGAATCCTCGGGCGTGAGTTCAAATCCCATGGCTGAAATAAATATTTTTTTTTTTCAAAAATATCTGTTGGATCGTAATATGTTATAATATCAGCATCAATAAGCAATATAAATATAGTTTAAAACAACTAAAAAACACGCTTTCATAGCACATCAAACTAAAAAGTGAAAAATAAATATAGTTTAAAAAAACTAAAAAACACGCTTTTAAAGCACATCAAACTAAAAAAGTGAAAAGTAATTATTAATATAAACTGAAAACAATAATGAACGAAAAATACTAGTATTATTGTGAAAAAAGCGTGGGGCGCTTTGTGCCATTTTTCGTATATCGAGCAACCCACGCTTTTTTCACAATAATACTAGTATTTTTCGTTCATTATTGTTTTCAGTTTAATATTAATAATTATTTTTCACTTTTTAGTTTGATGTGCTTTAAAAGCGTGTTTTTTAGTTTTTTTAAACTATATTTATTACAACTATAGACATCTAGTGAATTAATATAAAACTTGTTACATCTTGCTGTTTTTCCTTGGCTATGTGAAACTGGGTTTCCCTGCAGGAAATACGGACCATAAAAGTACAAAAATAAATGTAATGACGCATAGATTAAATATACTGTAATATACTTGTATTATCTATGGTGCCTAACTTTAAATTTAAAGTGCCCATAAAAATGTTAATGTGATTAAATAGATTTACAAAATAAGATGCTGTTTTGTCGTATTATTACTCCAGATAAGTTATTGATATTTTAAAAAATATAGTTCCTAGCTCGTTGAAGTTAGTTACCCGATTTTATTTGTTTCTCTTCCTTTTAATTTTTAATATTTCATATTATAACCAGTGATAGTTTGAAACTTTTTACACAGTTCCTATGTTTACAAAAATTAAAAACTTCCTTTGTGAAGCCACTAAGCATATAACGCGATCAAATAGGGTTAACGCTGCGGTTCGCTGCACGTATCCTACTTTATGACAATTTTCTAATACTAATACTGTTATGAAAATTATGAATACAAACCAAGATACAAGCTTTACAACTACTAGAGATAACTAAACGAAATTACATACATTTATATGAGACTATACGTAGAAAAAAATTCATACTAACAAAACATTATACAGGTTGTCCAATCTGTAAGAAACAATTTTTTAAATATTGTTCTTTCTTTGGTTACTTCATATATATTTTTGATAGGTTCTAATATGTGTATTAGCGAAATAAAACTATCTACATATGTGCTTTCGTTTTTGCATTTCGGCTGATGAAAGCCTGTGTTTTTGTTTTTGTATTTCGCTTTGTTATTGACGGTTTTATTCAATATTGAAAGCGCTACGACTGTGATCTTGTTTTGAACGTAATTAAAAACTTTTTTTTCAATAAATAATCTTAATACAACTGGTTTGATTAAGGATTATCGCAAATTCGTACATTTTCGAAACAAAATATTGTTACGCTACTAGGCTGTGTAGACTGGTTAGACGGAACTAGAATTGTACGAGAACGGCCGGGAATGTTCTGGACCGTGCATGGATGTAATATATGTGACACGGTGAGTAGTGAGTAAGTGTTACCTGGACTTTCAATCAACGAATCTATTATATAGTTGTTTGTGGGATAGCAAACACATAATAATTTGGTGTCGGAAGTGGATTGGAAGAGAAATTTCTGGAATATTGGAAAAGGTTCTACAGTGTTCTTCTCAGGAATTAGTGGTAACACGGAGAATTAAGCTACTGAACAGTGTTTGGAGGGCTATTTCTGGACTGAATAGTGACTTTAAAGTGAATTTTCTAGAAGTTTCTAGAACAAACTTTGAGTCAGGGGTGTTTCAGAAGATGTGTCTCATATTGTGAATTCATAAGACAAGGCCAACAGCTCTACATCCATAATGGAATGGAATGGTGGAGAGATATAATAAAACCATGGAGGAACACCTATCCAAAGTCGTTAAGAAGCATCAGAGATTGGGACTGTCACTTACCTTTTTTCCTTATGGCATACAGGGCCTCCATTCATGAAACAACAAAACAAACGCCGGCTCGCGTGAGATTAGACTGCCCTGTGACTTGGTGTTTGGTACAATAAATGACTATGCCGATGAAGTTGGTGAACGGCTGAGGAATATCCACGAGCTGGTACGAGACCTAATTGTCATCGCAACTGATCGCTCGTTATGATCTTAAGGAGAATTCAGGAGGATTCCAGGCGGGAGATCTGGATTGGCTATATAACCCACAAAGAAAGGCAGGTCCCCGAAGCTTCACCCCATTGCAAAGGACCATACACCTGAATAAAAGACATCATATACCAAATTCAGCAAAGTCCAAAATCGAAGATGAAAGTGGTGCATATAGAGAGACTAGCCAAGTATGCAGGGAACAATGAATTGCCTGATCGGAACGTTTCGGCTTAAGGAGGGGGCAGTGTTACACCACTGGACTGTGTAGACTGGTTAGACGGAACTAGAATTGTAGAACGGCCGGTAATGTTCTGGAAAGTTCTGGACCGTGCAATGGATGTAATATAAGAGATACGGTGCGCGTCCACGAGCTCAGTCTTAAGTTGAAAATAAACGAGTCAAGAAGTTATAAAATAGAGACTTAAAAGTGTTTAATTGAGGTTAAGACAGTCAATAATCCATTGTTGTTAATTATTAATTATTTAATAAAGTAGTGAAGAAGTGTTACCTGGGCTTTCAATCAACGAATCTACGAGTATAGGTGTTTGTGGAGATGCAAACATGTAACAATATGTTGCTTTGGAAACCACAAGTATGCTAAAGCACTCGTTGCTTTATGTTAAAGCACTCGTTGCTTTCATGCAACATATTAATTTGTTTCTCTGCATAAGTCATAATCGAACGAATTGATGATACATTGAAAGGCGACTACACGTAGAATAAATTAATAAAAACTGCAGAGGTCGTTCAAGTTTTGATGTGTTTTTTTCGCAACCGTCTTGAAAGTTAACTGTTTTTGGTCAATTTTTTGAATGGAAAATACTGGCCTAGCCCGGTAAATGTGATGTACAAAATGAACTAGGGTGCAATGATGATTTCATTTTACTTACTATACAATGAAATTTTGAACATTGGTTGGTATCCTCTGAATAATTATAATGATGTTACCTATATAAGGTATTGTATAGCGTGTTTGATTCGTGTGTACCTCTCACTTCCCCAAAATAAACGTAAATATTCTTCATCGTTTACTAAGGATATTATATGTGCAATATATGTATATTATTATATGTGCAATTCACACATATTTTATTGTGCTGATATCGAAATTAAAAACTGACATAATCATATCACACAAAAACTTTATATTAAATACTGATTAGGACATTAAAAATAAACCAAAAAAAATTTGGTCATATCTGACTAATATACGTAGAAATAAATCAGCTCCATCTAAAATGATATTTAATGATGAGGTATTAGATAATAATGGTTATTCTGTTAAAGGGAAATTGTGGATTTCTTCAAAACTGCATGTACATCTGAGATAGTACAGAACGACAATATTAATACTTTAAATATTAGCTCTGCCACAGATGACAATATATTTAAGCGCGTAAAAAAAATAAAGTCAACAATACCATGGCTCCTGACAATATTCCTGCCTTTTTAATACGCTCCTGTTCCAGTAGAACCTTTAGAAATAATTTTTAATTTAGTGATATCCTCAAATATCTGAGATTTGAAAAGTATCACGTATATGTCCTGTCTATAAAACTGGAAATCTAAACGATATAGCAAACTACCATCCTACAACAATAATTTATATTATTAAAATATTTGAGTTTTATGTTCATCACATTTTGTACAGCCATGTTGAAAACAAAATCAGTGTCAACCAGCACGATTTTATGAAAGGCCGCTCAACAAGCACTAACTTAGTATGCATCACTCAGTCTATATCGGAGGTTTTGGACGATCAAGAACAGGTAGACGTAGTTTATACTGACTTTCCAAAGCCTTCGATTGACATCTGCACTGTATTTTATTATATGAACTAGACAAATACGATTTTTCACCTAATGCCCTAAATCTTTTTAAATCCTACCTAACTGATCGTTTACAATACATATGCTACAGAGACTTTATTCAAATCAATTTCAAGTTCAGTTTGGTGTTCCTCACGGATCAATCCTGGGGCCGCTTTTGACGTGTAAGTATTTAATAGCGAAAATAATCTTTTAGTAGATTACTTTTTGCGTTATTCATATTTATTCCAAGTAGGCGTGTGTCATCTATGACAGTGTTTATCCATTTGTCAGTAAATTGCATAATTAATTTTTTTTCCGTCATAATTATACCCCATTTAATCGTAAAAGTGAAGATGTCTTACGAAAATTACGAGAAATATGATATGCTAGAAAGAATGCTTTATTCAAAGTAATAACAATTGTGATATTGCATCCGAAATATATTTCAATCGCTACCCAGGAAGAAGACATCCTAATAAAGCTATATTTAAGAGGTTAAAAGAAAATCTCATTAATTGTGGGTCCTTCAACAAGCCATGACCGAAAAATTACAACATTGAAGATGCTGATGGAACTTCCATAACCGTAATATTGGAATGGCGGTTGCAAATCCTTCAATTTCAAGTCGTCAAATTGAAGCTGATTCTAGGATTTCAAGACGTCGAGCTTTGGGTATTTTGAAGACACACATTCAGGCCTTATACAATAAGAAAACAACATCACGTGCAACCAACTGATCTTCAGCGACGATTGGAGTTTTGCATAAGCTTATCGTCAAAAAAGTCAACAAGATCCATTCTTCTCTAGAAATGTAGTTTGGACAGATGAAGCCTACATTAGCAGTGTAGGAATTTTCAACAGGCATAACGAGCACTATTGGTGTAATATGAACCCTCACCGTACCGTTGTTGACGTGCGATCTCAAGGACGCTTTGGTTTTAGTGTTTGGTGTGCTCTACGTGGCAATCGACATATCACATATATCCAGAAAATCTGAATGGCCGACGGTACTACGAAATCTTAAACCAGATAATTATTGAGGAATTTATGGACAATCTACCGTTAATTGAGGCAAGAAATTAGTTCTTTCAACAAGATGGTGCACCACCTCATAATATCAGGACTGTTTCAGAATTATTAAATATCAATTTTGGAAATAACTGGATGGGAAGTAACAGACCAGTGAGGTGGCCACCACGATCACCTGACTTATCGCCACTGGATGTTTTCTTTTGGGACCACATTAAAGACAAATTATACAAGAAAACCAATACCGACATAAATGAACTCAGACAAAATTTTATAGACTGTGTGAATTCCATTTCAAATCTTCATATTTATAATGCAGTTCACTGTTATGAACAGATGTAATTTATGTATCGAACATAACGGACATCAGTTTGAACATTTAATTTAATTTGAATTATTTTGTAATTGTAATGTATTATAAAATTAGATATAAATATCTGATTTTTTTGATCTTGGTTTGCTGAAGAATCCACAATTAATGAGATTTTCTTTTAACCTCCTAAAATTAGCTTTATTAGGTTATCTTCTTTCTGGACAGCGATTGAAATATATTTCGGATGCAATATCACAATTGTTATTACTCTGAGTAAAGCATTCTAGCATATCATATTTCTCGTAATTTTCGTAAAACATCTTCACTTTTACGATTAAACGGGATGTAATTATGACGGAAAAGAAAATTATTAATATGCAATTTACTGACAAACGGATAAACACTGTGATAGATGGCACACGCCTACTTGGAATAAGTACAAAAAAACACAAAAAATAATCTACTAAAAGATTATTTTAGCTATTAATTACTTACACATCAAAATCGACCCCACATATGATATACATATAGTTTGATATCACAATTGTTATTACTTTGAATAAAGCATTCTTTCTAGCATATCATATTTCTCGTAATTTTCGTAAAACATCTTCACTTTTACGATTAAACGGGATGTAACTATGACGAAAACTAAATTATTAATATGCAATTTACTGACAAACGGATAAACACTGTCATAGATGGCACACGCCTACTTGGAATAAGTACAAAAAAACAAAAAATAATCTACTAAAAGATTATTTTAGCTATTAATTACTTACACATCAAAATCGACCCCACATATGATATACATATAGTTTGAAAGGAAAAAAAATCCTTTTTAAATAAACCATAGCCAACTATGATTTCCATTTAAAAAAAAATACAACTTTATGCCATAACTCGAAATTGCACCTTTTTTTTTAATTTTCTCGACGCCGCTGTATTATACAGCAAAAAGTGCCTGAAGAATATAAAAGCTGGTTTTTTATAACTTTACAAACAACCAAGATATTGACGTGTCTAAAAATCGAAAAAATCGAACTTTTGTTTATAACTCGAAAACAAAAGACGATAGCAAATTTTTGTTTTCGTCAATGAATTTGTCTCAAAAAAAAGAGATCGAGAATGTGTCTTCCATTTTTTTTGTATCTGTTATAGTTACCGAGTTACCCTATACAAACATCGAAATTTGCCTACCCCTGCACCAAGAGAATAAAGTGTATCATCCCCCATTGGGTATTCGCAGACCTTGTTACTTGAGCAATATGGCTACAAATCTTTATTAGATCATCGTAATATGCATTATGTAATCTTTCTGTAATGTAATTAATTTTTATTTTGAATCAAGTGAAATATCAAATAAATTTTAATGTACCCACAAAAGCGCCACTGCGAAACTTTTTATCTAAAGACCGCTGTCACTATTATTACATTACTCTCTTTTACCGTTTACTTTACTTTGGATTTCTCAAGAGCCGGTCCAGTCCATACACTTACTCGCACACGTATTAGAATTAAAATGTAAGATGTAATTAAATTGTACAAACCTCCATAAATTCCACAAAGTTAACTGCACCATAGTCACGTACTATTTGTGCCGGGATTTGTGCCTCACAAAAGTTTAAAATTTTAATTTTACAAAAACACTCACTAACAATTATAAAATATCACGCTTACGTAAAAAATAATTCAAGAGTTCCATAGGTTAATTAATATGTTGCAAATTATAGTTAATTAATGCTTTGATAATACAAAACCGACGAAGTTCGCATTGAACCTTTGTATAGCACTCTTTTGCATGTGTAGTTCAGTTCGCGAATGTCGTACTTGGTAACGAATCATTTCTTTAATGTAAACAAAACATCTTACAATATTATAATGTCTGGGAATCCTTTATTCATTTATTACGAATATGATAACCCTAGCACGATAAAAGCATTAATACAGTGATAACAATATTTGTTGTTTATTCGCTAAATTACCACTTCCACAAACAATGCGGTAGCAGTTCCTTGAAAATTGCATGACGAGCGACATATTTTTTCACCACAGGAAGAACATCTCTAATTTTTTTCAGTCGTTCCCGCAAACACTTTTCGCGAACCTTTTTAATCCATGAGAATGACAAGCTATGTATATTGTTTGCATCAAACAATCAAACACATCCTGTATTAACTCGATCATTGAACTAATTTACTGTTTTATTGGAAAAGAGGGTTGGAACTAGTTTATATAGGTAACGGGAAAGTTATTTATGTAAGCCTGGCGGCACCACCGCCCCAATATAGTTAGTAAGTATCCTAAAATAACACGAATTCATAAAGGATTTCTTGGAACAACTTTGATGGACGATTCGTGGATAAGTATAAATACATAGTAACAAGTTTATTATAAATAAAAAAAACATTTACGAAGATGTCAATTGAATGAATAGGCCTGTACAATAGCTATTTAATCTCAATATTAATAAATGTCTACATATACAGGGTGTTCCGGTTTTAAACCGACGAACTATAACCATTGATAGAAAATATGATTTTGAGAAAAAAAGTTCCTATGAACCTATGCTTGCAAAAGCTTTATAACTGAGATACAGGGTATTAAAGTTTAATTTTTTTTAAGGTTTTTCACTTTATATCTTGGAGGAAATGGTTAATATCAACTTCAAATTTGGTGCTGTTTGTAACAGTATCTGGCCCAATAAAAATGGCGAATAAAAACATAATTATTCTATTCATCAGCGGCGTACAGAGGGGTAAACGGAGACCCCTTTTTAACTAGAACTTTGACGCCAATGCATTTATGTTAAATACTCCAATATTTTTCCATTTCTTCGTCAATTTTACTTGAAAACGGACTCTTGTAAAAATATCATGTTTGTTAGATTTTGAACAAAAAATTCATTATCTGGACGCATTCCCAAGCTGCCGAAGGAAATGGCAACCACTTAATTGAAACATAAGTCAGTGGCATGAAAAACCTTAAACAATATTGAACTTTAACACCCTGTATCTCGGTTATAAAGGCTTTGGCGGGTATACGTTCATAGGAACTTTCTTTTTTAAATCATATTTTCTATCGATGTTTATAGTTTGTCGGTTTAAAACTGGGACACCCTGTATTTTTTCTTAACATGAAGTGTGCAGGGTGGGCAAATTTCAATGTTTGTATGGGGTAACTCGGTAACTGTAAGAGATACAAAAAACGGAAGACATATTCTCGATCTCTTTTTTTGAGACAAATTCACTGGCGAAAACAATAATTTGCTATCGTCTTTTGTTTTCGAGTTATAGAGAAAAGTTCGATTTTTCGATTTTTGGACACATGTCAATATTTTGGTTGTTTGTATAGTTATGAAAAAACAACTTTTACATTCTTGAGGCACTTTTTTCTGTATAACACAGTGGCGTCGAGAGAATTTAAAAAAAAAAGATGCAATTTCGAGTTAAGTTGTATTGCATAAAGTTGTATTTTTTTAAATGGAATCATAGTTGGCTATGGTTTAGTTAAAAAGGATTTTTTTTCTCTTTCAAACTATATATCTATGTGGAGTAGCGTTTGATGTGTAAGTATTTATTAGCGAAAATAATCTTTTAGTAGATTACTTTTTTTTATATTTAGGCGTATGTCATCTATGGCGGTGTTTATCCGTTTGTCAGTAAATTGCATATTAATAATTTTGTTTCCATCATAATTACACCCCATAATCATAAAAGTGAAGATGTCTTACGAAAATTACGAGGAATATGATATGCTAGTTATTCAAAGTAATAACAATTGTGATATTGCACCCGAAATATATTTCAATCGCTATCCACAAAAAAGACAACCTAAGGGTGAAGACACAACACAGCGGTGCGACGTCGCATCGCAAAAACGACGTCGCACGGCGATGCGATGCGATGACGCAACGTTAAAACTTCATCGCCACGGCATCGCAGAGAAGACGCTTCTAGTGAGATGTGGACCGCACAATACGTGTCCTACGTCTGTTGCAGGCCACAACAGTGCAGTGCGACGACGCAACGCAAAAACGACGTCGCACCGCAATGCGATGCGATGAACGTTCATTGCACGGCCACAGAAGACCTATACCAGAAGCGACACGTTGATATATGTAAACCAAATAAGCTGCTGGCAACATAAAACATTTTTTCCAATAAAATAAATCATTTTTATACAATACTAAAGGATATAAACGAGATTTGTTTCGCAATCCGTAGTACAAATCTAGCCATATGCATAAATATAAAAATAAATATTTGATTAACAATAACATGCAAAATACAATAAAAGATTTATAGGTTGACAATAATACCACCAAAAAGATAGCGCATAAAAATTCAATATTGGCGGGAAGGCAGAGAATCGTTATAGTCCGGGAGCTGGCGACACTTTTCATTGTCTCATTTCATAAAACTTGATTTATCTTTTATTTTGTAATATTAATATCACTGATCAAGAAAATGAATTCCTGCCATCTCGTTGGCGGGACAACGATTGTCAGCGGTATGCCAAATATGTTAAAAAAAAGTACAAATGTTTTAAATAATAAAAGTTGAAACTTTTTTTCGACTTTTTAATAACATTTAAATAAGACATAAAATGACCTCCTGCCACTTTTTCGGTAGACCGATCTATTCCTGCCATAATTTTATTTATGTAAAAAAACAATTATCAATTGATATAAATCATAAAAGTTCAAAATTTTTTTATCATTTCATCAATAATTATGATAACTAAAAAACATATCCTGCCAGTCATTTGATGGGACTTGGCTTCGGCAGGAGCTAGTAAAGTAGTAGGATCTACTAGTTTAGATCTGTGACATAAAAACAGAATAGAAAAAAAATATCAATTAATATGAATCATAAAAGTTTAAATTTTTTTTACCATTTCTTGAATAATTATTATAATTAAAAAACATATCCTGCCTGACATCTGATGGGACCTGGCTTCGGCAGGAGCAAAGTTGTTGAGCGCGAACAACTTTATTCGCTATTTCTAGGCTTCCAAATTCCAAATCCAAACGTTCTCAATGCGTTTTGATACTCTGGAGAAATTCATTTGTGAACTGTACGGCTTTGAAACAATGAGCAACGTGAATGAAGTACGATTAGCAACGTTCAAGAAAGCCTATAAATTCAAGGACACCCAGGAACAGCTCAAATTACAGTCGACAAGTTTTGATGGATACATATTACCCCTGTGCAAAGTGGAATTGCAACAACAAATTCTGAGGGCTATTTATATTTCCAGTGTGTGGTGTAATGCACACTTCCAACACTCGACGTTGCTATCTCCTGCCGATTGTGGATGGAAAGAAGCTAATAATACGCTGAAGTTCTTATTGTTTGAGGGTGACCAGTTACCAACTTCAATCAGTGACATAATTATGGATAAAATTGCTGAAACCGACGACGCAGGTAATAATAATATTTTCTCTACTGAGTAATTAATAATAGATAAAACAATGCCACTAATATTCAAATTATTTATAATCAATTTAGAGAATCTGATAAGGCAACTAATGAACAAGATGACAATGATACAATGGAGCATATTCAACGTGACAGTGATTCCAGCGATAGTGATGATTCTGAAACCGAAGATTTATCCACTTTTGTAGAAACTGTTTACAAATATATCGACGAAGATTCGCTTCTATAAACTTTTCAAAATTACATATTTTTTGTGCAAAAATAAATATAAAATAATCTTACGCGTTGAAACACATTCCTTTCTGTTATTATGTCACAGAACCTACTACTTTACTAGCTCCTGCCGAAGCCAGGTCCCATCAGATGTCAGGCAGGATATGTTTTTTAATTATAATAATTATTCAAGAAATGGTAAAAAAAATTTGAACTTTTATGATTCATATTAATTGATATTTTTTTTCTATTCTGTTTTTATGTCACAGATCTAAACTAGTAGATCCTACTACTTTACTAGCTCCTGCCGAAGCCAAGTCCCATCAAATGACTGGCAGGATATGTTTTTTAGTTATCTTAATTATTGATGAAATGATAAAAAAATTTTGAACTTTTATGATTTATATCAATTGATAATTTTTTTTACATAAATAAAATTATGGCAGGAGTAGATCGGTCTACCGAAAAAGTGGCAGGAGGTCGTTTTATGTCTTATTTAAATGTTATTAAAAAATTGATGAAGTTTCAACTTTTATTATTTTCAACAATTAAACTTTTTTTTTAACATAATTACCATATCACGGTCAATCAGTGTGCCGTTGGTACTCCTGCAGGAATCGATTTTAGGTTTTTATAGCTTCGATATGATACAAATAAAGTAAAACTAATCGTTATGAAATCTTACAAAATTTAGTGTCGCCAGCTCCCGGACTATTAGGTTTTCTGTGGCATGGCATTGTACGAGACACGAGAAGACGCTGATCAGTTTTCTAGTGGACATCTTGTACACACGCAACCTGTTGGCACAGCAGACTAAGTCGCGTATAAAAGACAACCAGAATTCCATGATTTGCGCGTGCGTTGCTTGAGAGAATCATTCCCGATCTCAAGTGAAAACACAACACTGCGGTGCGACGTCGTATCGCAGAAATCAACGACGTCGTGGAAATTTGCGATGCGTCGTCGCACCGCAGTGTTGTGGGTTCGCCCAGGATTTGTACTAAGCGACGTCGCATTGCAAATTTCTACGACGTCGTTGATTTCTGCGATGCGACGTCGCACCGCTGTGTTGTGTTTTCACCGTAACGGTGAAAACACAACACAGCGGTGCGACGTCGCATCGCAGAAATCAACGACGTCGTAGAAATTTGCAATGCGACGTCGCTTAGTACAAATCCTGGGCGAACCCACAACACTGCGGTGCGACGACGCATCGCAAATTTCCACGACGTCGTTGATTTCTGCGATACGACGTCGCACCGCAATGTTGTGTTTTCACTTGAGATCGGGAATGATTCTCTCAAGCAACGCACGCGCAAATCATGGAAGTCTGGTTGTCTTTTATACGCGACTTAGTCTGCTGTGCCAACAGGTTGCGTGTGTACAAGATGTCCACTAGAAAACTGATCAGCGTCTTCTCGTGTCTCGTACAATGCCATGCCACAGAAAACCTAATAGTCCGGGAGCTGGCGACACTAAATTTTGTAAGATTTCATAACGATTAGTTTTACTTTATTTGTATCATATCGAAGCTATAAAAACCTAAAATCGATTCCTGCAGGAGTACCAACGGCACACTGATTGACCGTGATATGGTAATTATGTTAAAAAAAAAGTTTAATTGTTGAAAATCATAAAAGTTGAAACTTCATCAATTTTTTAATAACATTTAAATAAGACATAAAACGACCTCCTGCCACTTTTTCGGTAGACCGATCTACTCCTGCCATAATTTTATTTATGTAAAAAAAATTATCAATTGATATAAATCATAAAAGTTCAAAATTTTTTTATCATTTCATCAATAATTAAGATAACTAAAAAACATATCCTGCCAGTCATTTGATGGGACTTGGCTTCGGCAGGAGCCAGTAAAGTTGTAGGATCTACTAGTTTAGATCTGTGACATAAAAACAGAATAGAAAAAAAATATCAATTAATATGAATCATAAAAGTTCAAATTTTTTTTACCATTTCTTGAATAATTATTATAATTAAAAAACATATCCTGCCTGACATCTGATGGGACCTGACTTCGGCAGGAGCTAGTAAAGTAGTAGGTTCTGTGACATAATAACAGAAAGGAATGTGTTTCAACGCGTAAGATTATTTTATATTTATTTTTGTACAAAAAATATGTAATATTGAAAAGTTTATAGAAGCGAATCCTCGTCGATATATTCGTAAACAGTTTCTACAAAAGTGGATAAATCTTCGGTTTCAGAATCATCACTATCGCTGGAATCACTGTCACGTTGAATATGCTCCATTGTATCATTGTCATCTTGTTCATTAGTTGCCATATCAGGTTCTGTAAATTGATTATAAATAATTTGAATATTAGTGGCATTGTTTTATCTATTATTAATTACTCAGTAGAGAAAATATTATTATTACCTGCGTCGTCGGTTTCAGCAATTTTATCCATAATTATGTCACTGATTGAAGTTGGTAACTGGTCACCCTCAAACAATAAGAACTTCAGCTTATTATTAGCTTCTTTCCATCCACAATCGGCAGGAGATAGCAACGTCGAGTGTTGGAAGTGTGCATTACACCACACACTGGAAATATAAATATCCCTCAGAATTTGTTGTTGCAATTCCACTGCACGGGGGTAATATGTATCCATCAAAACTTGTCGACTGTAATTTGAGCTGTTCCTGGGTGTCCTTGAATTTATAGGCTTTCTTGAACGTTGCTAATCGTACTTCATTCACGTTGCTCATTGTTTCAAAGCCGTACAGTTCACAAATGAATTTCTCCAGAGTATCAAAACGCATTGAGAACGTTTGGATTTGGAATTTGGAAGCCTAGAAATAGCGAATAAAGTTGTTCGCGCTCAACAACTTTGCTCCTGCCGAAGCCAGGTCCCATCAGATGTCAGGCAGGATATGTTTTTTAATTATAATAATTATTCAAGAAATGGTAAAAAAAATTTGAACTTTTATGATTCATATTAATTGATATTTTTTTTCTATTCTGTTTTTATGTCACAGATCTAAACTAGTAGATCCTACTACTTTACTAGCTCCTGCCGAAGCCAAGTCCCATCAAATGACCGGCAGGATATGTTTTTTAGTTATCTTAATTATTGATGAAATGATAAAAAAATTTTGAACTTTTATGATTTATATCAATTGATAATAATTGTTTTTTTACATAAATAAAATTATGGCAGGAATAGATCGGTCTACCGAAAAAGTGGCAGGAGGTTATTTTATGTCTTATTTAAATGTTATTAAAAAGTCGAAAAAAGTTTCAACTTTTATTATTTAAAACATTTGTACTTTTTTTTAACATATTTGGCATACCGCTGACAATCGTTGTCCCGCCAACGAGATGGCAGGAATTCATTTTCTTGATCAGTGATATTAATATTACAAAATAAAAGATAAATCAAGTTTTATGAAATGAGACAATGAAAAGTGTCGCCAGCTCCCGGACTATAACGATTCTCTGCCTTCCCGCCAATATTGAATTTTTATGCGCTATCTTTTTGGTGGTATTATTGTCAACCTATAAATCTTTTATTGTATTTTGCATGTTATTGTTAATCAAATATTTATTTCTATATTTATGCATATGGCTAGATTTGTACTACGGATTGCGAAACAAATCTCGTTTATATCCTTTGGTATTGTATAAAAATGATTTATTTTATTGGAAAAAATGTTTTATGTTGCCAGCAGCTTATTTGGTTTACATATATCAATGTGTCGCTTCTGGTATAGAACTTCTGTGGCCGTGCAATGAACGTTCATCGCATCGCATTGCGGTGCGACGTCGTTTTTGCGTTGCGTCGTCGCACCGCACTGTTGTGGCCTGCAACAGACGTAGGACACGTATTGTGCGGTCCACATCTCACTAGAAGCGTCTTCTCTGCGATGCCGTGGCGATGAAGTTTTAACGTTGCGTCATCGCATCGCATCGCCGTGCGACGTCGTTTTTGCGATGCGACGTCGCACCGCTGTGTTGTGTCTTCACCCTAATAAAGCTATTTTTAAGAGGTTAAAAGAAAATCTCATTAATTGTGGGTCCTTCAACAAGCCAAGATCAAAAAATCAGATATTTATATCTAATTTTATAATAGGTACATTACAATTACAAAATAAAAATTCAAATTAAAGTATATGATCAAACTGATGTCCGTTATGTTTGATACATAAATTACACCTCTTCATAACATTCTGAACTGCATTATAATTTGAAGATTTAAAATGGAATTCACACAGTCTATAAAAGTTTGTTCGAGTTCATTTATGTCGGTACTGGTTTTCTTGTATAATCTGTCTTTAATGTGACCCCAAAAGAAAAAATCCAGTGGCGCTAAGTCAGGTGACTGCGGTGGCCACCTCACTGGTCCGTTAATTCCCATCCAGTTATTTCCAAAATTGGTATTTAATAATTCTAAAACGGTTCTGATATTATGAGGTGATGGAAGAACTGATTTCTTGCCTCAATTAAGGGTAGATTGTCCATAAATTCCTCAACAATTTTTTGGTTTAAGATTTCGTAGTACCGTTGGCCATTAAAGTTTTCTTGATATAAGTGATATGTTAAGAGACGATTACCACGTAGAGCACACCAGATACTAAAACCAAAGCGTCCCTGAGATCGCACGTCAACGGTACGGTGAGGGTTCATATCAGACCAATAATACCCGTTATGTCTGTTGAAAATTTCTGCACTGCTAATGTAGGCTTCATCTGTTCAAACTATATTGTTAGAGAAGAATGGATCTTGTTGACTTTTTTGACGATACCATATGCAAAACTCCAATCGTCGCTGAAGATCAGTTGGTTGCAGGTGATGTTGCTTCCTTATTGCTTAAGGCTTGAGTTGTGTGTCTTCAAAATATCCAAAGCTTGACGTCTTGAAATCCCTGACAATTTGACGACTTGAAATTGAAGGATTTTTAACCGCCATTCCAATTGCAGGTATAGAAGTTTCTTCAGCATCTTCAATGTTGTAATTTTTTGGTCTTGGCTTGTTGAAGGACCCATCATTAATGAGATTTTCTTCTAACCTCTTAAAAATAGCTTTATTAGGTTGTCTTCTTTCTGGATAGCGATTGAAATATATTTCGGATGTAATCACAATTGTTATTACCTTGAATAAAGCGTTCTAGCATATCATGTTTCTCGTAATTTTCCTAAGACATCTTCACTTTTACGATTAAATGGGGTGTAATTATGACGGAAACGAAATTATTAATATGCAATTTACTGACAAACGGATAAACACCGTCATAGATGACACACGCCTACTTGGAATAAATATAAAATACTAAGGTAGATAGTAAACACGCAGTTTTATTCATATAATTCGTTTTATTCATATTTGTTGAAGCTTTTGCTTCTAGCAAAGCAAATGTTTTTATTTTAAGTATGAGGCAAATGGTCTGCAAATATTAATCATAGATCATATAACTAGATCAATGGTTTTGCTTCAAAAATATGTAGTAAAAGCATCTGCTACCTTTTATTCATCAGACCCATTAAGAAAGTACTATAAAACTGTTAAAACATAGCATTAGCTACAAAATATTATTCATTGAAAATGAGGCAAATGCTTTTACTACTACCTTTTGCTTCGAAGAATTTACGTTTGCTTTTACTTCCTACTTCAAGCAAATGCTTCTATTTTATTCATCACACCCAATGTCGTTTACATCTGACGGCAGCCAATCAACACCTCACCGGCCCGCGCGGCAGCTACCTTTGATGTATGCTGACTGAGGTTCTCACGAACTTCAAAAAGTTCCCACGCCCAAGTAACCAATTCATACTAGTTTAACTTAAAAACATATAGAACAAATATTAGTAAATACTTTTATTCTTTTAGGTAACTGGTAACTGGTAATGAAAAATACTTATGTATGTGTATTAAAATTACAAATTACAATATATATATTGCGTCATACATGCAGGAACATATTTACGAGCTGATACATAACCTACAGCCAATCCTGGTTTTGACGTCATCAATACTAAATTCCGAGCTCTAGTCATGGGAAAAATGCAACAGAACTGCGTCTCTCCCGACTTAATTTGTACAACCATTAAAATTATGTTTTTACATTCAACCTCAATAAGGAGCAGATAACACAGGTGGGCATTTTAAATTGTGGAGGAATATAAATTTGAACTCTGGACAATTTGTCTAACTACTCTAATTTCATATTTCCACGAGAGCACCGACCACCTTACTCTAGTTTGTTACAAAAATTTGTTCATTAATGTTTATTTGTAAGTATATTAAAATCCGGTACTTGTGATATAAATCGTTTCGAATTCATGTTCATGAAACACCCATCTAATAATATACCACACCCTTCACAATTCAATACAAAAAAATTAAGCCGTTACTATTATCCCTAAGCGACCTCGTTTAACCATTTGGAACATAAAAAGACACTCCCTATACATTCTACCTTATATCATATTAACTTTCTCGTGTCTTTTATGAAATTATAGTTCATGTATTTCTCCGAGATAAAACCATGACTTGAAAATATATTATTCATTGCTCAAGCATTTGTTATGCTTATTTGACAATGGGTATGTCTCACCATTATTATCCATAAAAAAAAGGTTTTTCAGTTGTGGTGATATGTTTTCAATTTGACATTGTGGCCATATTTGGAATGTCAAAATCGTCTGTCACTGTCAGTTGTATTCAGTAAGGTTTGCAATTTTCAATCTGAAAGTCCCTTTTAAGCGAAATCTGAAAAACGAAAAATCCAATATGGCTGCCATAAGAAAAACAAAAGCTACATCGGATATCTCGAAAACAAGAGACTATCGAGCATTCGTTTCTAGACCAGAATATTAGTCTCCAAAAAGTGTCCAAATAATGCAACGGTCTAAAACCTGTCTGATCTAGGATTACTTGGCTACAGCCAAAAAGAGAAATCACAAAATTTTCGTTTTTTTTTTTCGAACATCTCAAAAACGGTTACAGATAGCCATGATTTCTTAACGGATTTGGAATCAGCATAAAATTTGCTAAAACTTTAACCGACCTTGTAGCTCTTACCGTTTCCGAGATCACAATGATGAGCATCGAATTTGGGACAGACGGTATGTAAAATGTACAATTCTCTTTCCCAAGAGGCTAAAGAAATGAACTTATTATACCTCGTTTTAAAAAAAATTGTATCTCAGCTGATACTTAACAAATTCTCGAGATAATTTTTATTAATATATTTGTTATGATTTCCCCACAATATAACACAATATCATCTTGTTACATCATTTATTATAAACTTACCTTTCTTCTTTTTCTCGAAAGTATATTTTTTTCCTGATTATTTAAATAAAAATATGTATGATTTTTATTTTAGTGTGAATTTTTTATATTTAATCGAATCTGAATATTTAGTGCGCTTTTCTTTAGAAATACCAAAAAAAAATTGTTTTGCAAAAAAAGTTTATTTTACTCTTTTCTTTGACCTTTTTAGAATTTATTTTTTATATTAAAAAAATTCTATATATGTACATGTGCACCTATCTATATTTATGCTCACATTTTATGTAAAATTATTTTTAAATATGGATGTATGTGACATTTATATATTTGTAAGTGCGCATATGTATATATGTATGTGTATTTATATGACGTATGTACGCATAATATGTATGCACATGCGTATTTATTTACACTCTGTAATCTAGGTATAGCTCATTTATCATATGGTATAAATTTAAATTTATTTTGCGGTTAAGTGGTAAAGCGGGTATCACCCGAACCTCCCTGTTTTTATAGCTTGTAAAATTTAAAAAACTCTGTACATTATAAATTGTAGAAATAAAGACATTTATTATCATTATTATTTTATGTTATTCAGGGTACAAAACTGTGATAAACTGTCAAATTTTAGAAATGATCGAATTTTTTCCAGGTAAAACTACCCATTACTTGAACTAATAAGTTTTTCCATATTATTTCGAAACTCACCTACAGTTTTATTTTAACACGTAAAATGGTAAATATCTTGGTAAATGGAAATCGAGTAGAAATCTTATAGGATACGAGTTCACAAACTTAATATGTTATTTAGGGTACAAAACTGCTAAACTGTCATGTTTCAAAAATCCCCAAATTTTTCCAGGTAAAACTACCCATTACTTAGACTAATAAGTATGTACAGTTTTTCCACATCATTTTGACACACACCTACCAGGGTTTATTTTAATATATGAAATGGTAAATATTAATCGTATATTTTTTGAACTAGGTAATAAAATTTATTATAAAAAAAAAAAGCAACAAAAATCCTGGCAAAAATACTAACAATCTGTTGGGTTTTTAAACGGATTCTTATTTTTTTTACGCAACTGACATATTATCAACATTATGCATTTGTTTAGTTCATTCCATGGCTACTAATATTTACCTTATAATAATTAACTCAACATTAATTATCTCAAAAACAGTTTGTTCAAATGCAGGAAAACCTCGAGGAAAGCTAGATATAGTATATTTGAAATCAGAAAATGCTGCTTTTTCTAAAAATGCACTGATATACCTACAGTAGGATTCTCGATTGTAAGTTGTTCTTGCTGTTTTTTTTTTATAATACATCCCGGCAGTTCAGAAAAAATCCTAAATCGTTGAAATAAACCCTACGACTGAGTGTCAAAATATCCTGATCCTGACAATCGGGGTCTACTTAATTAGACAATTTATGTTTCAGTTTATGTTAAATGTGTTGAAGAACAAAAGACAAAAAAAATGATGAAAAGCCTACAATTCATCATCACTAGTTTATCATCAGCATTACTTTTGCTAGTTTTATTGAAGTTTTTCAAAAGTTTATATAAATTTTAACTTGCTTATCCAAGGTGGTAGTTTTATGCAGGTACTAATAGATATGTTCTAATTAAACGATCTAGAAAAATATATCTTATAACGAGTCTTATAATCTCTGTATAAATCAAATGAAGTTAGTCAACCTAATGAACATTTTAGGTATTAATGGCGATACTAAAATGAATTCATTTTATATTTTATATGGCAATTACATTTTTGGATGATTCTTACTAGTTGCAACTATAGGTGCCATCCAGTTGGCAAATTGCTATATTTGGTATAAATAAGGATATAATAAATACTGTTTTTAACTCTCACATAATAGTTCTATTTAGAGGAACTTTAAAGATTTTTTATACCTTGGGGTTTGCTTATGGTTACAACTCTGAAGTGGTCCAACTCAGCTGGACCTATGTAAATAAAAAAAGGGTGGCTTTAAAATAAGAATGGCATTGGGCATTGATTGCATTTTGCATTATGAACAATAAGAGAATTTATTTGCAATCAACTTTTCACAGTGGTGCTACCTCTATGTACAAGTCTCGTATCATGTTAATGTTACGAATTATTTCTGAAATACATAATATGGAAAAGTCTTCCTCAATTTAGAAAACTGCATTATTATTTTCAATCAGAAGCCAAAGATATAGCGCTAAGTCAAACAGCCAGGAAAAGTAGCAATCCAAGTGACTTATAGCAAAAATGATACTCTTGTCCACAATAATTTAATTGGCAACTACGTAGTTTGTATTAAACACAATACACATAATATGTGATTATAGCCTATAGGCATGCAAAACATCCTGTTCAACGAAATATTTATCTTAGTAGATAGGTACTTAGAAATTGAATTAATCTAAAACCATTTCTACATGAATGATAACTAACTCTTGTAATCTACATTATAACACCTCGATAACATATCTGATGTGCCTAGGCAAGTATGTCGGGTATATTTTTTAAATGTATCTTTGGACACAATCTCAGGCACAGTACCTACTAATAATACATTTATTTTTTATTTAGTTTAAGGCATATTTTAGATAGGAATATATCTAACTGTAATATCTTCATGCATGAATATTGACAACTAAAACCACAACAAATCATATTAAACTAAATTGTTTTATCGAGGGTTTTATTCAATAGATAAAAACATAATAATTGTTCATTTAATTATATTTTTCAATTAAATGTGTTTCTTTATATCAAATAATAACTTACGATTAAAAATTAATGTATCAATTAAAGAAATAAAAAAAAATTCTAAATTTGACGAATTTTAGATAAATTTAGATTGGTTTGGTTGAATATTATATTGTCTCGGTTACAGCTAGTATTAATTAAATTTATTTCTCGAAAAATTTATCCAAGACATTTACCGAGTTAACAAAATATTATAATTCTTACCTAATTAATTCTTTCCATTGTACTTCTTTAGAACAATGAACTTCATGCAATACCTAATAACGAAACACAAAATCAAGTGCAAAATTGGCTGTTCACTAAATGACGACAAATCTCATTTATAACACAGGGTATTTATCACTATTGTACATAATTTATAAAAATAATCGCGCACTGAACACCGAATTACCAAATGTCAAAAATATGTGTCACTTACTACCCATTATTATTCTCAAGTAACGCGAAGTGAGGCGCGGAATGCCGAATGTTAAACCCAGTAGGGTCACAGTGTCACAACAAGGTCACACAGTGCGGCCAATATAATTTTTCCACCCCAGTTAGTTATTTTCTAATTAAATATTAAAGAATTTTCATTTTTTATGAATGGATATATTTATTGTTTGTTACGCCCTATAAATCATTTAATTTTCTAAGCAAAGCATTTGCAAAAGATTCCTTAAACTTTGGACTAATACTATTTAAAAGACTATACGGTGTTTCAAAATATTCTTCAATGTCAATATCGTTTTTATCAAAATTATGCCCGACGATTCGAAAACCCTGCGCTGATAACTGGATACAAAAGTTTTTATTCTCGAGGGTAGTTATATTTAAGCAAATGAATTGGTTATTACTATTAATTTTTTCTGATATTTTTAAATCTGTCACATGATACTTTATATCATTTATTACAGCTTCAGCTTCGAACTTCCAATTTTCTGAATTTAATAATTTTTCAGACATTTCCTTTATACAACTATAAATACTTCACTTATAACTTTGACAAGAATAAAAACAAAGAACCAAAACACTACAAAAAACTTAATTGACAGTCCATCTTTTTGCAGTTTTTGCATCGTAGAAATTGTTGGTAAATTAGATTTTGCACTGTCGGTAAAACAGGTTTCATAGAATATTTGAATTTACTTTTAGTACATTCTGGTAGAGGGAACCAATAAACGTTGGAATCCATTGGTTTATTCTACACAATTACTATTTTTTTGTTTAAATGTTACACTTGATGAAAATTGCAAAGTGGAAAACTGCAGAAGTGTTCGATTTAAGGCCGGTTTTTTTTACCACCCTTTGATAAATAAGTTACATGAATACAATTATTATACATTATTATTATTAATTGTTTGTATTAAAGGAATCTACCAAATGAATGTTTAAGTGTTACACTTGATAAAAATTGCAAAGTAGAAAACTGCAGAAGAGTGTTCGATTTAAGGCCGGTTTTTTTTACCACCCTTTGATAAATAAGTTACATGAAAACAATTATTATACATTATTATTATTAATTGTTTGTATTAAAGGAATCTACCAAATGAATTTAAAACTGCTTTAAAATTTCAGTATCATTTATTTTTACTTTTTTAAAGCAATCCGTGTTTAATTTGATCTAACAAGTATATTTATGCAATTAAAATTACCGTAAAAATAGGTTTGTTGTCGTTATCTGCAGTTTAATTAAATTATAGTCCTTTTCACAAACTGCACACAATTTTTCGTCTATAGCGGAAGAACAAATTTAAAGAAAGAGGGCTACTCTTACTTAAAGGCTAATCAAATCAAAGGATTGGTGCCATCTATCACGTAGAGAAGTAATCATATTTAAAATTAAACTTTTTTAACACAATCAATTTATAGTACGAAATAAATCATTTATGTGTATACATAATAATTAATAAATGAATAAATGCACAATCTAATCAAAATAAAAACTACATTGATTAAGAATGTCTACCGTGCCATCTATCACGTAAAGGATTAATCATATTCAGAGGTATTCATACAGCAAACCTGTAAAAGGACTGTATTGAAAATCAGTCACCAGAGGACGAAGTAACACTTGTGAAATGACCATGGATGATTATTTTAATATTAGATCGCTTGTGTGTGCATACATTTTATGTTATACAAATAGATATCAGTTCAGAAATATTTTAACACATTGACTGCCATATGGGTTAGGATCAGAGACTAGGACACATTTTATGATAGGCACCATTCGGTATCAACAGGTAAAAAAAAATCTTTCCTGGCCATGAATGCCACTCGATAATAAACTATGAATAAGTAGTTACTATGTATACTCATTATTTTGAAAAAAAAAACCTATTTTTTAGCTGTACGAAACACTAAAAAATCTCTTGGTTCCATAGACCGAGGTGACCCCAACACGCGACTAGTACCAGTACTAGTACTTGTGTGAGTTATGTGCACTAGTGAATAACTAATTATTTTATTGTTATGTTTTATGATTAGTTTTGTTATGTGTATTAATATAAGAAGTACATGAAGTAACTTGCAATTAGTGTATGTGTATTCATTTAAATTTTCAATATTATGTGTTTTCCAAACCGAATCCTCGAATTTAATTTTTTTTACAAAAACTGGTGTGTTGTAGACCACTTAGTACGATACCTCGGTCTATTCATAGGGAAGTTCCAAATTGCTCTCTTTATTTTCCAGATTGCTCTCTTTATTCGATTAATCATTCTTTAAGATCGTTTTTCAAGCAAAGTGGATTATCGCTAAAATTCCGTTCTTTTCTAAATCAATAAAATGAAAGTTTTAACTACTGAAAAGTACAAAAAACATCTAAAGATCTTAAACACACAGCAATTATTTATTTAAACTGTTGAAGTTGAAAAGATGATAAAATAATTATTTGACTTCTATTTTGACAGTTGGAGTATATCCTTTTCGGATATAATCATTGGCTCTCTTTAGTCTTTACCCTATGACCCCGTTATCAAAATCCACTCCTACTCCACTCCAACATCATGTGTAATACGTGAACCCACCTTGTGTATCGCATATCTCCATAGACAAATACAATTTACGTATGGCTCAAGCAATGGGCGCGTTTAGCGAACACAACTGTTGGGAGGTTGATCAGTAGCAGTTCGTTAAACGAGACGGTTGAGTATGCGCTAAGGGGAAACTGCTGCTCAACGTAGTTAGAAACAAATTTTTACGTTGTTTCTAGCCAGCACATGTTGTGAAATGCTATGCCCTCGATCATAGGTCGAAGTGCTATGTTATGTATGTATACATATAACCTGAAAAATAATATGAATAACATGAATGGATTTGCCTACGATAATACCTACAATTTATGTTTTAAGTGATTATATAATAAATTAAAACCAAAATGTTACAATTACTTTTAAATGCAAGTTTGAAATTTTATTTAAAATTAGGAATATTTATATGTTGAGAGTTTGTTTTCCGCCTCCAGACCGAAATTACAACGGTTAACAGTAATAATAACTAAACAGGTTAAGCGCTAATTCTCAGCAGTTGCATTCGCCAGAAGCGTCCAATGAGGTCTACCGTTTTCAGGCTCACCAGTTGGTGCCACTGGCGGGTAAGGTAGCTGGCAAAAGTTATTGTTAGGCGCGAAACAAGTTTATAGGGTTTTATTATAATTATTTCGTACAGTAAATAAAAAAACTTGTTAATTGTGCCTCAGTGTTGTGCGGTTTCATTTTGTTCGGAAACAAAAAGCCGACATATGTCTTTTGAGAGACAAAAGTCGCCTAAAACAGTGGCTGGTAGCGATTCGCAGAGATAACTTTACTCCTTCGAAACATTCGCATGTTTGTAAGAAACATTTTATTCCTAACGATTATGCATTACCAAAGGAGCCTACTACAGAAAATCGTAAGTAATAATCATGCACAATCGTTGTTTTCATCATGCTCATATTTGATATATCTTAACTTTAATGACATAAGACACCTCTGATAGGTAAAATAATTTCCCTACTGAGCAAGCAAATTACTACTTTCCCCTTCTGCCACCACTATGTTAAATATTTTTCAGCTAATTTTTATAAAAAATACTAAAAACTCGCGGTAAAAAGCCATAGGAAATATTAACGTTCAGTGACATCAACCTTACCCTACACTAGCGCTTCTCGTGGTGAATTCAAGCGCGGTAGCCCTCATATCTATATGACATAAGGTACGTTCGCCGGTGTCGCTATAAGTTGTGATTTTTACCCTAAGTATGACGTCATCAAGTAAGTTCAACTTTGATCTCCCTGAAAATGGCAACTAGTGAACAGCTTTACTTCTTTATTTTCTCCTCGTCTGGAGCAAGAGTAAAAATGTTTAGTTCTGTGTAAAATATGATGACAAACCAATGACGTTGTTGTCCACTAGCGAACAAAAATCAGGTAAAAATGTCTTATTTAAATTAAATATTGGCCACCAGCGAACATACCTATAGGCAAGCAAGCTTGATCTATTTACACATGTTCGAAGAAAAAGGGTAGTTCACAAGAAGAATAAACTAAAAAGGAGTACTTATTAATCAGGCTTTAGCCAGCTAGCCAATTAAAACTTAAAGCTTGACGTGTGACGTCATTGGTAACCAATTAGAGTCCCAAAAATACAAATCCCAAATTATTACACTAAAACAATATTTAATCAATACAATGATAGTGTAAGATTCCATAATATAAAGATCGTTAACTAATTGTTGACTGAGAATTTCAAAAACTTTATTAAAATTAGTGATATAAGAATATAAAGAATGAAAATATAAACTTTCTCATGAAATAAACAAAGTCAGCAAAATTGTGAAATATTGATAAAGGCAAGTGTGTTTTATAATAAAATATATTTTAGGCTGGTAAAGTCTTGGTTTTACATTTGTTGGTTACTATATGTATACAAACATTTTCAAAACATCCAGTTTTGTATCTAAAGTCTTAGATCATAGTGTACTCGCATAGATGTAGTGTAGAATATAATTTTTCTAAATTCACTTGACATAATTAATCCACATAAAAATATAATATGGTTAGACTTACCTGATTATTTAACGTTGAAAATCTAGACAAAAAAATTCTAATGCACAATGTAGATTTGGAAGTAGTCTTTATTATCTTTAATTATTTACAAATAATAACAAAGCATACAAACAAAAATTCTCTCACATATGGGTCATGAAAAATAAGAAAACTATTACAAAAGAAATTACGAAGAGTAAGAAAAAGTAGAGAAAGTTGCGACAAGTAAAATAGAATTAACCCACAAATAGGTTGGCATTTGTTGGAGCTACAAAATATATACAACGGTTTAATTATAAAACAACATGACACAAGATAATTTATTATCCACTTTTATGATACTCAAGGTATGTGTAGTTATACGACAAACCTCTATATATGTTCCCACAGTATAATAATTTGAAACAAATACATTTTACAAAATACGTATAAACATTTTAATATTTACACATACAAAACAAATTTGCAAATATTACAAATAGAATACAATATTTCAAAAGATTCACGTACATTTCCTTCATTAGTATCAACAATAATATTTTGTTCATTTTCATTTTGTTCTTGTAAAATTTTATTTACTTCAAAGCTCCTGCTTTTTCATTTTCTACCTTCTCCAATATATTGCCGATAATATTGCTTCTATCTTCTCTTTGACACGCGCCTTATCATTCTCAAATAAAATACTGGGATCAACCTTTCTTTCAGTATATTTTATATTGGTCCAGCTATAATTAAATTAAAATGTCATGAAACATTTTTTTATTTTTCAGATAAACTCAATAATTGTATTTAAATATTGTTATAAAAAAATAGACAAAACTATATAAATGGTGCAAACCTTTAATGACTAAGGAAAGTTAGACAAAATCTAATTACATGTTAGTTTCCTTCGTAAATATATTTAAAAATCACACTTCTCAAAATGTACCGAACGGATTTGGTTTAAAGTAGAGACGTTTCCTTTTCAGCTCCTTATTATTCTTTGCAAATCTGTTGTAAGATAATATTTATCGTTCCATCACTTGTATGGTGACAGTACTTTACAGAGCACCTGGTAGGCATTGTACCCTAAAATAGAGTAGAAAAGGTTTAATTTAATATTCCTACCTTTTTGGTTATGTAGATTATTGTTAGATTGTAACGAAAATATCAAATTGAATCATCGTAATTTTCAGCTTGCTGTTTTTGGTTACGATTACATATTATTAAAAACCATTACCTAATGTTTATTTTAGTGGAAACAGAAAATATTTAAACCTATTCTTATTTATGAAAAACCATTGAGGCCTACTTACCTAGTTTCCAAAAAATTACCCTTTTTGTATTGTTGATGTAGTAAAACGTGCATTCACTAAAGTCTGTTTTATAAGAAGATATAGTTGTGTCACTTAAAACTTCTAGGTATTTTCATTAAATGTAATAATAAAGTAATAAACATATTTAACATAAAATCAGTAAAATCGTAATTAAAAATCACACAACCTGCCACTATGAATACCACGAAAATAAACGGCCATTATGTCTACACTGTCTACCGGTGACGTCAGTTTGACATTATCTTTCTCTTTCTAATTTGCTTACTAAAGGAGGATTAAACACTCCTTGTTAGTGTAATCTTCTTGGGTAGTTCATACGTCATGTCAAAAATATTAATATTTTGGTTAACTTGCAATCAGCTGATTTCTTATTATGTCAGTTAGGTTACCAAACATTTTTTATTTTAAACTAATTTTTCTTTTAATAATATTGTGAAAGTAGTCGAAAGTTCCGCAGGCCATCAGTATAATAACTAGTTTTACTTGAAGTTTGACCGTGACGTAAATATGTTCATATAACTGTTTATTTATACAATATTGGTGCGTGTGTTTACTATTTTATAATTTATAAAAAATGTCCCAGACCTTTAGTAAAGTAATTCCAATTACTTCAACTATTCCTACTACTTGTGTGGATTATGTTCATCCATGGACGGATAGTTGTTTACAGGCTATTTGTGGACTATATCTATACTGCATGTTTGATTCCATGAGGGTATATGGAACTGTATATGTGGTTTGTACCTTTATTTATTGTATTATTTAAAAAAAATGCTTTAAATATTTAATGTTTTCTAATATTGGTAGAAAGGTAGTTCTGAATATACCGAGTAGCATTTTTGTGTTGTTAATTATTGTAATTAAAATTAAATACTTTATATTCTGTTTGTTCCTAGATTCAGAGGAACATTTGTTGAAACTCAGCTTAAAAGTACATACAGTTTAAATTTATAAGATTTAAAAAGTTGAAAACTTTTTCATGCTTTTTGACGCTAATGAAACCAGAAACGAGATTTTGTGGTAAAAAAAATTAAATTAAATTGTTGTTATGTGGAGGTATCTAATAATAATAAAATGCAAAAAATAATTATGAAAATAATGAAAATGCTGGTAAAACTTGTCGTGAAAATAATCGAAGAAGGTACCAATAAAAATAACAGGATTGCTTTGATTTAAATCCCATCAAATGGTTTTAATCGTGATATGAATCACATGATTTACTTTAAAAAATCGTTGATTTAAATGAGTTTTCTCTTAAATGGTTCTCAATCATGAAGAAACGAAAACAGTAATCAATCACTTTAAATCATTTCAAAAAATAAGTACAGTGCAATTTGTGCTTGAAGTTGAAATACCGAGCAGCACAGCACACAGTTGTTTTCTAGGAACTACCAGTAATCACCAAGTAACAGTAAAGTTAGCAAAAGTAACAACAGTAAAAAATATCTGGTAGAAAGAAAGACAATATTTGGAAATTAGATTACGAAATAGAAGTGATAGTGGTAAAATCTTTTCCGAGCATAAAGAATTGATGACACCAAAAATCAAAACATAATTTGTTCTGATGTTTAAAACATTAAACGAAACATCAATAGATTAAAAATTGATTTTTCATTAAAAATATATTGATCCCCTGTTTGATCCCAATATCCATAAAAAACATTATTTATTTAAATAAAAAAAACGGTTTAAATAAAAAAAATCGATTTAAATTAAAAAGATTCAATTTAAATCAAAAAATCGGTAACTATAGAAAATAATGAGTGTACCCTCGAAAGTGTACCTTAGTATTATACCAAGGAGGAAATAACTTTTAAAGCAAAGGGTAGACATTACTTTTGAAAGAATGTAAGCATTTTTAAATATATTGAAAAAAAATACTAACAGTTTTTATAGTAGCGAAACTAAATAATGAAACAATAGTAAGAAAACGAATAGAGAAGTTGGAGTATATATATATATATATATATATATATATATATATATATATATATATATATATATATATATATATATATATATATATATATATATATATATATAAAAAAAAAAAAGATAATTGAACTGATAATTAAAATAGTAATGAACTTAATGATAACAGCCCTAATTAAACCAACAAAATTGCCTCAGGAATTGTTAATGGACACAATAAAAGGAATGAAAAGGCAAAAAGTTCAATGAAGATAATGAACTGTAAATCTAAGTAAAAACTTGACCTAGATTATATTTAATAAAATGGAGCATTTTATAAATACTAGGAATACAATCCCGAATTTCGGTATTTAAATTTTTTTAATATGCATAATAAATAATCTAGAAAACTGATCATGCTTCATATTCGGTTGGTATTACTAGTAATGCTCGTTATTGTTGGCCTCGGTGTTGGCCGATGGTATATAAAACACGAAGAATCTATATTATTTATCTACTTATTTTTTAAGGTATCAGAGATGTATAGTGAAATACCTATATGTCTCTGATGGAATAAAGTTTTGTTTACTTCTATATTTCATTTATAAGGTATAATCAGTTTTTCAACGAGGTTATGCATATATTAGGAAAATTTAAATCCCGAAATCTGGGATTGTATTCCCTAGTAAATACCTACCTATCTCATTAGATATATGAGAAATTAAACTGTGATATTTATAGGATATTGATTAAAATGAGCTTGTCCCTTGTCTATCTAAACCGGGATCTAAACTTTATTTATGAGCAGAAAGTTTTGTGACTTATTAGTAGGAACCGGAAATATATGCCATATTTCACAATCGGCAGTTATAAAGAACATTTATATACTTCAAAAAGTTTATTGAAGATGAAGTTACTTTGTGAAAATCCATTTTGATTTAGAAAATTGTAAACACTTTTTATTACTTGGGTAATTTGCACCTTATTTGTTATTTTACAACTAGTTTCATCCTATTCAGACATTTTCAGATAAACTAAATTATACACAGATTTTCCTTTCATTTAAATATAAACTGAACTGAATAGAAGGATGGGTCACTTTATGGTTGATAATATAATTCAAATTTGTACAGATGTTATGTCTTCAAATGTAGGGGTTTCTTCAAGATAGTAAATTATATTATGGTGTGATTTATATTAACAGCAGGTTATCTGAAGAAGTAATAATGGAGAATTATTTAAATCTATTTAATATGTTGTAATTTTTATTCCTATTTAATTTATTAATTTCTAGCACTTCTAATAAATTAAGTTTTTTACTTTTCCCACAAATATGTAATATTTTAGGTTGATGGTCACCAGTTATTGTATGACCAGAATCTGTTAGGTGTTTATAAAAGTTGGAATGTTGTTTTTGTGTGTGAATATGTTCTCTATATCTTACTCCGAACGATCTACCTGTTTGACCTACATATGAGGCGTTACATTCTGGGCAATCTAATCGATATACACCACATTTTTTAGAGATATCAGTTTTTTTTGCATTGAAAAGATATCTGCCTATATTTTTGTTAGAACTAAAAGATGTTTTAATATTAAATTTGGAAAAAGTATTGCTAATTGAATAAGAGAGTTGACTTGAATATGGTAATGAAATGTATGTTTGAACTTTTTTCTCGTTAATAGTAGTTAATGTTAATATATAATATATTATATATTAACTACTAGTTGAAAATATTGTGGAATTATCTTTATAGAGGTATGTAATTAATATATTAATAATTATTAATATTAATATAATACAATATTATAATATTAATATAATATATTAATAATTATTAATATTAATTAATGTTAATAATATATTAATAATAGTAGTTGATAGTGACAAAATAAGTCCCTCTTAAAAGAACATTATCCCACTAGTAATGCTGTTTTTAAATTTGGCCTAGCTCTGTCCGTTTTTCAAAAAACTGTAAAGGTGCATTTTAAAAAAGTTTCCATATCTGCCTAATTTGATGACTGGTGATATTTTAGTAAGTACATTGTTGGCACACTTTTTTAAGGTGCTTTCGTTGACGTTACCAAAAAATGTCTATCGTTATATGTTTTTGAGTTAATGCCACTAACTTTGATTTTTCTTATGGGCGCTATATTGGATTTTTTTGGTAGTTCAATAGTGCTCTTAATTTCCTTTTCAACGATGTATCACAATAACAGGAAAAAATTTGTTACTGGTGTAAAATATAAAAAAAATTCAGTTTTCTAAGTAGGCCATGAAGAAAATTTATTTTAAAATAATCCGATTTTATTAGCCTCAACTTAAAATTAAAACAAAAAACATTTAAATGAGTTGATGAATTGATTTGCACCGTCCAAATGAAATAAAATAATCGTATAATTTTTCTAATAGTAAGTGCCATGGATCTTGTTACCATGACAATAAACAAAACAATGTTTAATTGACAATTCTTGTTGTCATAATTGCTGTTTTTTTTTTTACTAGTGTTTCACTGTGATCTACCATTACTTTGTAATAACTAATTTTGTGTGTTTCTTTTATTAAGTTCTTTTTTTTGAATTTATTGTGGCTTTGAGATATACAAACGAAGAAAGGTTAGATATGCTAGAGATTTATTTTAAATCAAATAGAAATACTGATGAGACTTCAAGAATTTATGAGGATAACTTTCCAATACGTGTGAAACCGAATGAAATGTATTTTAGGACTCTTGTTATTAATTTATTAAATTATGGACTGTTTAATGGAAGAAGAAATAAAACTAAGCTGCAAATCGTTTCTGTGTATCATGGTCATAGAGTACAGATGTACTTACTGTCGCCGGTTATATTATTAGCTTTCGAGTTGTGTACACATTAAGTCACGGGCGTATTGCATATTGTTTTTGTGTTTTTGTTTTATTTGTTGTACTGTATTGTTGATATTAATTTAATAATAAAGCATGGCAGACGTACGCAAGGGTAGAAAACGGCCATTTGCTGACAAAGTGAATAAATTCATAAGTGAATTCCCGGATTTATTCTATGATGGTGCTAAAATAATTTGTAAAGTATGCGAGAAAGATTTGATGTGCTGGGATAAGCGTGATTGTGGATTTCACGTAAATAGTGTACACCATAAAAATAAAAAAAATGGCGTGCTTTCGACAACACAGTTTATGTTTGATTTACTATTAATGCTGATTACCTGTGATGTTCCGCTGCACATACTCGATAAACAACCATTTCGAGAGCTCTGGAATAAATACAATGCCCAGGTGAAGTTACCAAGTCACACAACGTTATGTAACTATCCACCAACTGTACACGTAGACATGGTAAATAAGATGAAATGTGAATTAAAAAATACACGGTTGTGGTTATCTGTTGATGAGACAACAGATTGTAAAAAAAAATCTATTTTAAATGTTATAGTACGAGTACTGGACCCTCTTAAACCGACAGTTCCACTGTTACTAGCTAGCAAAAAAGTCAGTGTACTAGCGAAACAATTACCAGGGTGGTGCTGGAGACGTTAGAAAAATTTAAACTATCAAAAAATCAAGTGTTGATGTTTGTGACTGATGGCGCCGTGACAATGCGTTCGGTAGGCCGTTCTTTGCAAGAACAAGGTTGTACGTTTATACATGTTACGTGTAAAGTGCATGCTTTACATCTTATGGCAGAAACTATTCGAAAAGGTTTTCCAGAGGTGGATGCATTAATAACAAGTACAAAAAAAAAGTGTTTCTTAAATCTCCTAAACGTCTCCGTGCATTTCATAGCAAGTGTCCCGATATTCCTGAACCACCACAGCCGATTTTTACACGTTGGGGAACATGGTTGTAAGTAGCTTTTTATTATGCTGAATATTTCCAACAAATAAAAGCTGTGATACTACAATTCAATCCAGACGAGGCTGCAGCTATTAAGAAAAGCCAGACAAAATTCGAAGATATTTTCGTTGAAACAGATTTAAAAAATATTGCGAAGAACTATAAACCATTACATGCAAGCATAAAAAAATTTGAAAACAGTGCGTTGTCGTTAGCGGAGTTACTGCAAATAGTGGACGAAGTAAATCTACTGCTACACGCTATAGGTGACGCAACAAATGAGCGCGTTAAAGAAAAGTTCGCAAGTGTGTTAAATAAAGTCACCGGTTTTACCAAATTAAGACAAATATGTGATGGTGCAGCCCCAGATCTGTTAAGTGCGTTCAAAGACTATTTTACGTATGCGTGTATTACATCAGTAGATGTCGAACGGTCGTTTTCAAAATATAAGAATATATTTTCACCAAAGCGAACATCACTCATGGAGACAACCATAGAAACATACCTGATGCTGCAAAATGGCTACACATGTTCTCCAGTTTGTGATAAGCAAGCTAGTTCATCAAGCTAGTTAAGAGGGTAAGTTTTACGTATTAGTTAATTTCGCGTACGCTACTGTCCCACGGAACATTTTTGACAGCCCTAGATGAGACATCAAGAATATATGAAGATAACTTTCCAGACCGTGTGCAACCGAATGAAAGGTATTTTAGGACTCTTGTTATTAATTTATTAAATTATCGACGGTTTAATGGAAAAAGAAATGACTTATGAGATAGATAACGAAGAGTGAAATAACGTTGTATTAGAATACGTAGAAGACAATTCTACAGCATCTGTAAGACAAATTTCAAATCAGGTAGATGTTCCCAAAACAACTGTGCATAACATTTTAGAGAAAAATCATTATCACCCATACAAACCAACCATCGTTCAAGGTTTGCAAGAAAATGACTATGAGAAAAGAGTAGCATACTGTGATTGGTTTGTACAAAAATGTCTACAGAACCCAGACTTTCATTCAAAAGTATGTATTATGGACAGACGAAACTAGGTTCACTAATTGTGGTGTTTTCAATAGCCATAACACACTACTGGAGTATTCAGAATCCTCACATAATTAGTCAAAGAAGGCTTCAAACCAAATTTGGATTCAATATCTGGTGTGGCATCATAGGTAAACTTTTTTAAATCGTTCATTGATAATAATTCATATAAAAAATACTTTCCAGGTAATCGTATTATTGGATCATTTATTTATCATGATAATTTGAACGGTGCAAATTATTTGCGAATGTTGCAAGAACATATAATACCAGCTCTTACACTTGCTGGAGATATTAACCAGATTTGGTTTCATCATGATGGCTCTCCAGCACATAATAGCGGTATAGTAACACAATTCTTAAGAGCAACTTTTTCTATGGCCAACCAGGTCTCCTGATCTCACTCCGTTGGACTATTTTCTTTGGGGCCTAGAAAAAACGAAGTTTAGGCATTGGAACCACTAGAATGTATTCAAATTTTAGAAAAACGTGTAAGAAATATTTTGGCTGGTGTTAACAGAAATACTTTAAGGAGAGCGTGTAGTTCAATATTAAAGCGATGTCAAAAGTGCATTGATGAACAAGGACGACATATTGAACTAGTTTTTAATTAATTTGTTGAAATTTTAAGTTGAAGCTAATAAAATCGGATTATTTTAAAAGAAATTTTCTTCCTGGCCTACTTAGAAAACGGAATTTTTTTAATATTTTACAACTGTAACTAATTTTTTTCCTAATATTGTGATACATCGTTGAAAAGGAAATTAAGAGCACTATTGAACTATCAAAAAATCCAATATAGCGCTCATAAGAAAAATCAATGTTGGTGGCATTAACTCAAAAATAAATGACGATAGAATTTTTTTTGGTAACGTCAGCGAAAGCACCTTAAAAAAGTGTCCTAACAATGTACTTATTAAAATATCACCAGTCATCAAATTAGGTAGATACGGGAAGTTGTTTAAATTGCACCTTTACAGTTTTTTGAAAATATCTGGAACATGGACAGAGCTAGGCCAAATTTAAAAACAGCATCGAAACGGTCATAAAATTCTTCAAAAAATTCCCCGTTTTTCTATCTCTAATAATAACCGAGATAGCAATGCATGTACCCCCAATTTGGGACACAGTGTATGGTCTGTAATTGTTCGACAACTAGCTATAATTTTTCCATTTGAAACTAAGTAATTTGAAAAAATCGCTAGGTACAGCATAAAGGAAATAATTATCTTCCTAAATCAGCTTTATTGCAAACGGAAAGGCAAAAAAATGATCCATTCCTTGACCTTCAAAAGCCCAGATCTAAACCTGTCGTACTATTTTCTTTGGGGAATTTTGAGAAATGCAATTTATAAACTGTATATAATATTATAGACATTTTATAACAGCTAGGAAATGTTAATGAAGAACATAATAATATACTTAAATAATGATCAAGTTGTTTTTTAGAGTTCATCTTAACTTCATTAAACAAAACAATTTTTGTGTGGCAGGCAATGGAGGATTAATAATAAAGCACTGCATGAAATTTCTTTGAATTATTACCTCAGATCTGTTATTTATATTTCCGAGGTTTTTCTTATATTTTTTTTTTCAATTTCTCTTATTTTAATAGAAAAACTATAAGTATGGTATATCTTTGTATTCACAACGACGCATTGGTATTTAAGTATTCAAAACATACAGAGCGTTGCATTTAAAAAAAAAAACAATTCTTGTTATTCCTAGTGTTATCGCCTTTATAATTTTAATGTATGAACAGATTGGTATTCTGAGAAAAATTATAAAAAATTCACTTTTAAAACGTTGAAATCGAGGGGTCAACCACTGTGTACAATACTTGGATGTTTTTGTGTACAGTAACTAAACAGTACTCGCACATTACTAGACAGTACTTGTACATTACCACAGACAATGTACAATACCTAAACAGTACTCGTACAGTACCAGACAGTACCTATACATTACCACATTTCGTGTACAGTATCAAACAGTATCTGTACAAGGCTAAACAGTATCAGACAAATTTGTAGAATCTTGTTCCAACAGTCAGTTCTCAGGAATCCAGTGAGTGTGGTACTAAGTGAATCAAGTGCAGTTTTATTATTTTGGTAAGTATGTATTTTTTTGTGTACAGTTTTCAAAAGCATCTCCAAGATAACAACCTAGGCTCGTAGTGATTTAGGTATATAATTTTTCTGAAATGCACTTTTAAGTTTGATCGGTTCGTTTATTGCTGCATTATTCTCACATTTTTTCTTTAAGCTTCTCTTATGTCACCTTCTCTTCAAGTTCGTTGATTTTAATTCGTAATATCTCAATTAAAAAAACCATTCATATAACTGTGTTAGTCATCGAATTCTGAACAAGATTCAACATGTATGTTCTTTCGTTTGTCACATTTTCTTTTAAATACAACAACTTAAGAACTGAAAGATCAATAGTATTGTGTAATGTGTTAAACTTGAACTGATGAATAAACTTCTATTCTATTCTATTCTATTCTATTGAAATTTGGACAATAAATTGGTCTCAAAATTAGTGTTAGCTGAGGTGTTAGCTAAATGGCGAAGTCTCAGGAGAAGCTTATTGTTTTAAGAAAAATTTAGATTAATAACTCGATTATATCTCGGTAAAAGTATTAAATATTAAAAAAACAAATACCTGCCTAGGGTGATAGCCTTAAATTCTACAAAAACAAAAGTAACTCATAGTCACGCTCATAGTATACTGACGAGCATTTCACCCTCGATTTCACCAATCAAGCCGGCATCATCGGGAGATGACTACGAGGATGAATAGTATGTAAATTTGAAAAAAATGCGAAAAGTATACTCCTTGAAAAATGCAATAAGGCAAACTGTCTGCGAAGAGTATAATGTTCACCTCTAGTTTAACATTTGTGTTTCGAATTTTTGGTTTGGAATCACACGTTTTTCATAACCTTTCTTCATATTTTATTACAAAGTGCCCTTCATAAATATACTTTCACAATTTCAATTTTATAAGTCGGTTTCTCGGTCGGTTTATAACAATAAGTGGAAAGAATGCCAAGGTATGAAAATTTCAGTTGTCTTCTTTATTTTTATTCGGAGGGTAAGTTCTAGGGGCTGATCATTCTTTCAACGTAAAGTAAAAAATCTGAACCCGTTATAAGTTTAAGCGTTTAAAAGCGAGAGGTGAGCTATTAGAGATAAAATCACCACATCCGCATCCGCATAATAACATCAAATTTTAAATATATTTATTTTTGTTAATGCAGAAAAATAATGGCAGACAGTGCTGGGAGCAATACTGATAATCAAATGGACTTGGTGCAACCTCACAATAACAATGGTTCACTTGATGCAATTGAAGTAATCTCGAGGGATATAGAGTTTACAGTATGCCCTATCCCAAAATATTTGAGGCAACTTCTTATCTATAATGGCTTCGACAATATTACATCTTTGTCGGAATTTAATGAGCAGGACTTATTAAATTTAGAAGCGTTCGCCAAGAAGGTATCGCCCGAGCTTACAAATTATTTTATATTCCATCTATAAATTTGTAGTCAAATGTTATGTTCATTTATATGTTTAATAATATAATAGGGTTATTGGAAAATACTGTAAATTTTATTTATCACGCTTATAAGTACATTAATCATGGAAAAGCTAAGGGAAAAAAATCTTACGAAGATACGGTCTATTTAATAATAGTGCCATTATAATCTTAATTAAAATTACCTTTGTCCACTAAAAATTAAACGAGAATTTGAAGTTAACAGCTAATAAATTATTATGTAAAACCAATGAGTAAAAGATTTAACAAGAGGCGCAACGGAGCAAAGCTCGAGATTTTGGTTTTGTATTTTCTTGGTAATAACTTGAGGATTGCCAAAAGAAATTGGTGTGATGGGAAGGTCATAATGATATTACGGGGTAGCACTAACAAATTATGATAATTTTTAAGTTATTGTCAAGGAAATACAGTACCAAAATCTCGAGCCCTGCTCGGTTGCGCCTCTTATTAAATCTTTCACTCAACGGTAAAACATAATTGAATATAACTATATTCAAAACTGTTTGTGGACGTTGTGGCTCGATTTGGTTTAGATGGAAAATTCTATAGTGCAAAATTATCCATTACAATACAGTACTTGCACATTACCATACATTACTAAGGCAGTACTGTACAGTACATGGACAGTATCATACAGTGCTTCGACAGTACCGTACAGTACTCGACCAGTACCATACAACACTCTACAGTACGAACAGTATTGTCAACATTAGCAACAGTACTAGTAACTTATGCAATATTGTACAATACTTGTACATTTTTTCACTAGTGGTTGACCCCTCGGTTGAAATATATTAAAAACGAGGTTAAGAAATGGTGAGTGATAAAGGTATGTACTTAGGTTTATAAATATGTATGTATGTATGTACCTACATACATCACATCCTGTTTATACTCGTACACGTTTTCAAAACCTTGATTACATCTTAAAAAAAAACAGATCAAACTTGAGATCAAATTATATAACATTCATAATAATTTATTTAATAAGTTAGGAATAAAAATATAATTACTATTAAATTATTATTTATTATTAAAATCAAAATTAAATATAATTGCTATTAAATTATTGTTTATCATTAAAATCAAAATTAAATATAATTATTATTTTTTAATCGTATGTAGTCCAAGATTGTATAGTACTTATCATAAATTTAATTGAAATTAAGTCTAATATTTTCCATTTAAAAATTAAAATGCATGGTCTGTAAATACAAAAGAAGTAAATGAACTTGCTGACACGATTATGATTTAAATACACGAATATAAAATACAGACAACGCTTATTATGCAAATCCAAAATAATAATATGACCTCGAATATTACAAAATTTCGTTGACCCGAGGACTTTTATTAAAAACTATGTGTCTCAGAAATGTCGATATACCGGCTGTCTGGTTGAAAATGACAAATGACAATTACATACAACAAGAAACTTGAAACTTGCCTATTTGGAAAGCCTAGATCTAAGCATTTCTCTAGAATTGATACGGCATTAATATTTGTTCTGCCATCGAGGCTGAAGGGGGGGTAAATATGAAACACAGAAACAAAAATCAGGGTAAAAGTGAAACAAGCCTGTAATTAATTGACGATATGAGAAAACTGCAAAAGCCATTTATTCATTTATAACCACGAAACACCAAAACACTATATACTGCACACGACGCGCGTTTCGCCAACCAAGTTGGCATCATCTGAAGATGATTAAAACTAACCTTATGCTAGCAATGTACCCTATTTATACCTAAACTATTGTCACGGTTCGGTGAACCGTGACCCACTAACCAATAGAGCGGGCTACTTGGATTTGGCCCTCTGTCACTATTAATACTATTTTTACACTTTGTGATTTCCAAGATCTCAAATGCATCCAGCTGTCTAGTATTTGTTACATTCCTAATTAATCTTAAAATGCTAATATGTATTTTATGGTTTTTCTCAAACGCATGTTAGGCAACACTAGACTTATCTGTTCTACCATATTTGAGATGGGCCATATGCTCTTTGAATCTAGTTTGAATTGATCGTCTAGTTTGTCCAACATACTATTGATTACAGTCCTTACAGCAAATTTCGTAAATCCCCGAGTTTTCGTTTGTTTGAATTTTGTAAAAGTTGTAGTTTATTTCCCGATGAATGAACCACTGTCATACGTATATCTTTAAAAATCTTACCAATACCACAGGTGATTCGTGGATCAAATAGAATCAATACAAATTTCGGATTCTCTCATTCATTTTAGAAGGTCGAGCAATTTCGAAGTGACTTTAAATTTTCGTTTCCTAATTATTTTATCAATTAAATTTACAGAATATCCATTACTCGCAGTTATATCCTTAATCAATGTCTTTTCATTTTCAAACCTCTCCTTATAGAGGGGGAAGCTTAATAGACGATATACTAGAAAATTAGAACACGCCATTTTATGTTGAGCACAATGGTGAGAGTCCTTAGAGATATGTCTTAGGGTACTGGTATCTGTTCTGTATATGTCATATTCTAACTTACCACTATTTCTAATTATTAATAAGTACGTCTAGAAATGGTAGTTGTCCAGAGTTTTCAATTTCATATGTGAATTTAACTAACACGAAACGACTGTTTGTTTTAGATACAAAGTTGTCAATATCAGCGATTTTTGTATCAAACACCGCAAACATATCCACATACCTAAGGTAAACCCTGGGGAAATACACGAACTCTTCTTTTGCTTCTGTCTCGAATCTGTTCATGAAGATACTGACAAGGAATGGTGACAAAGAGTTACCCATTGCTGTTCCTTCATGTTGTTCGAAAAAATTATCGTTGAATCGAAAGCAATTTTGTTTCATGCAAAGTTTAATGAGTTGAAGATATTCTTTTACTATATCTTGACTGAGATTGTTTAATTCGAGTAAATCCTTAAGGTAGTCCAAGGTCTGTGGTATCGGAACACTTGGAAACAATGAACAAACGTCAAAGGAGATCAAAATTTCACCTATTTGCAACTGAACATTTTTCACCTTATTAATGAAATCATTGGAATTAAATCACAGAAAAACTAGGTGGTACGATAGGTAAATTTTCGAACTCCTTCGTTAACCATTTTGATAGGTGGTAAGTTAGAGATCCGATTGCTGAAACACAAGGACGTACCGACTTATTTTAGGCAAGCAGTACAATCTAGGTACACTTGGATTAAATACATGTAACCTCCTATTTAAAGCTGGAGTAATAAGATTGTTGCAAGATTTAAGTACATTTCTTACTTCAGTAATCATTTTTGGTAATGGATTTCTAGAAAGTTTTTTATAAGGACCATTACTAATCAGATTTTCATAATAGTCCACTTTATCTAAAATAACAACCTTATTGCCCTTATCATTTTGACAATATTTGTCGAGACTTGATTTCTGCAAGGTGAAATTTTGATCTCCTTTGACGTTTGGTCATTGTTTCCAAGTGTTACGATACCACAGACCTTGGACTACCTTAAGGATTTACTCGAATTAAACAATATCAGTCAAGATGTAGTAAAAGAATATCTTCAACTCACTAAACTTTGCACGAAACAAAATTGCTTTCGATTCAACAACATGAAGGAATAGCAATGGGTAACTCTTTGTCACCATTCAATGTCAGTATCTTCATGAACAGATTTGAGACAGAAGCAAAAGAAGAGTTCGTGTATTTCCCCAGGGTTTAGCTTAGGTATGTGGATGATATGTTTGCAGTGTTTGATACAAAAATCGCTGATATTGACAACTTTGCATCTAAATTAAACAGTCGTTTCGCGTCAGTTAAATTCACATATTATGAAACTGAAAACTCTAGACAACTACCATTTTTAGATTAATAATTAGAAATAGTGATAATAAGTTAGAATTTCACATATACAGAAAAAATACCAGTACTCTAAGATATATTCCTAAGGACTCCCACCATTGTGCTCAAGATAAAATGGCGAGTTTTAATTTTCTAGTCCGTCGTCTATTAAGGTTCCCTCTCAATAAGCAGAGGTTTGAAAAAGAAAAAGCTATTGATTAAGGATATAGCTGCGAGTAATGGATATTCTGTAAATTTAATTTATAAAATAATTAGGAAACGAATATTTAAATTCACGAAATTCCTCAACCTTTCAAAATGAAAGAGAAAATCCGAAATTTGTATCGAATCTATTTGATTCTCGAATCACCCGTGGTATTGGTAAGATTTTTAAAGATGTAGGTATGACAGTGGTTCATTCATCGGGAAATAAACTACAACAACTTTTAGGTAATCCAAAAGACAAAATTCAAACAAACGAAAAGTCGGGGATTTACGAAATTAGCTATAAGGACTGTAATCAAAAATATGTTGGTCAAACTAGACGATCAATTCAAACTAGATTCAAAGAGCATATGGCCCATCGCAAATATGGTAAAACAGATAAGTCTAGTGTTGCCCAACATGCGTTTGAGAAAAACCATAATATATATATATATATATATATATATATATATATATATATATATATATATATATATATATATATATATATATATATATATATATATATATATATATATATATATATATCACTTCTATTATAAATTAAAGAAGGAATAAATAAATTACCTGCCGCTATTGTTTGATACAAAAACGTTATTTTTGTAGGTGTATTTAGATGCTTACAAGATACTGAACATAAGAGATAGGTAAATATACATACATATATATTATGCGCACAAGAATATCATTCGATAAAGTGAACATGAATCTGAGATAAACACGTCTAATACTAAATTAAATATTATTGAAAGTGACACACTTCGACAGTATTAGCAAAGATTATAGATATATTATCTTTGATATTAGCAAGTAGGAATTACCAAATTTAATATAAACTTAAAAAAAATAATTGTTCGTACGTCTTCCACATAAGGCAAGCCGATTTAACGATGTTCTATAATTTTTATATCGGGGAAATTAGATCAGGTTATGAAATACATTTTTTAAGCGGATTTTTTATGCAGATGTATAGCAAACACATTGTTTTGATTAATAAAAACTGTTATCATGAACCCATTTAAGGTAAACAACCAGATCCCAACTTAAAAAGAAAAATGCGTGATATTTCAGAAAAAAATCCGTTGGTTTGGAGATAATGTTACATTATTGCACTCAGTCGTACACAGACTGTCATAAACGTTTATTGGATACTGATCTGTCAAATGGAATGTAAGCCTAATTATTTCTCATTGTTTTGTATGAAGTGGGTGTCAAACAAATTGAACAATATCCACTGTTTCCCATAGTTTCAAACGAGATGGGAAAACTGGCAGATTTAGCAGACAATCCGTCCAACACCGACTTAGATGCACAACTGCATGAGAAAAATAATATAAGTAATAATATGCAATACTTTTGCTCATGAGTGTAGTTCGAAACTAGACTCGAAAATGATAGCGCTCTGACGTAAACAATAATTGATTTATCATGTTTATCATGACGAAGTGGGTGGTTGTCGAGGTGACTGTCAATAAATACTCACAATAATTGCTAATCTAAGTAGTTTTACGATCACGGAGGCTAAATTATCAAAGGAAATTATGCTTTTATTTATGCAATGTACCCGTGAAACAAGGTAGATTATCTGAGATTGGTGGTAAGAGGAACACACCTATTATATTAAAATAAGAACTAGGGAATTTGGATGTCATGACGTAAATAACAGAGACGGATAGGCAGAAATACAAGTTTTCCTTCATAAAATTTTCCGTTTATAATAAAACAGTACCTTACTTTATAACTTGCTTGTAAACTTCTATGTGGTTTATTTGAAGAGGGTTGAAGGTCGCAGTTGGGGCATATATAAAATAATTCTATTTAACACCAACACTGGCAGCTTTACTGTTTTTTTAAGGCAGCTGAACATGCTAAGGAGCATACCAACACTGTAATATTGTCACTAATAGTCGAGCTAACAGTAGATGTCCGTTGATTTGCCCTTAGAAAGACTGAGCGGAGACAGTGCAAGAAACTCTATAATTGTATTTATTCACCATTATCTGCGATATAATAATAACAGTACATACCTATATCATTAAAATATTTTCCAAATGGGATGGAGTTAAACGGAGTCTCTATCCATATGTACATAGAAAACGATCATTCAGTGTCTATAGATGTGATTGGGATAACACTCCCTGTTTCTGCTACTCGATGGAAAGCGTGCGCAAGGCAAGTTACATGAACATAGTTGTACATTGCCTGTAATATTCACCCAGTGCTCTCGTGTACACTGCGGCGCCCGTAATAAACAATAAAAGTTTGTCTTTATTTCATAACCGTCCCCCCATTATAGTTTTAAATTTTCACTTACAAGTGGACACACCGTATTTGCACGTTCCAATTCTTTTGAAGCTATCAAATGTCGCCTCGTGGCATGTAGATCCTTCAAGACCCCCACCAATACGTTGGTAATGTTCGCTCCACATGAGTGGGTTGTCTCATCAACACTAACACAAATGTATTTGTCCTTAAATTCGGAACGAATATTGCAGAGAGCATTTTCAGCTACTTCGAGCAAATACTTTTTTCTTAATGTAGTTGAGCTAGCGAGCTGCACTTCCGCATATTGGTCCCCTACACACTTTTCTATAAATTCCGTGGATATTGGATTATTTTATTGGTTTCAAGAAATGTTACACACCACCATAATAAGTTCATGTTGAACTGCTTTTGTTTGTCTGTGCTCATCAATGTTTGATGTTTTTTCGTCGTCACATGTTTTGCCGCAATGGATTTATGAGTATATGAAAGTCTAACTTTGCAAACTTTACACAACTGAAGTTAAAATGGAGTAACTGTCTTGTTCTGGCCATGCACACAACAGATCGCTAACTAGAGAATTCTCGAGCTGAACAAACTACAAACGGCGAAATAGACATAAAATTCCTTCTTCGCCTGTATGGAGCGAAAAATAGTAAATCGTTAAATAAATATAAGAGGCATTCAACGCATGAATCGATCTATCGCGACACACTGAATTTGTGTTCAATGACAGCGATCCGATGTGAATCGATAGCACCAAAATGAATCATAAAATTCATATGATAAACTATGAAGAATAAGTATCTGACGAGAAATTCGAAATTCTTGTAAATATGCACCAAAAGTTGCAATGCAGGTTGTAGTTGTTGTAAAGCAGATTTACGTTGCTCGATAATTTGTTAATTCTGCCAAATCCTGTTCGAATGTTGTGGACGTGTATGAATGTGACGGATAATTGGACAAAGAAGAGGCGAGAATGGCATAGATAAAGAAATAGAAAACGCAATAAATATAAGAGCAAAAAAAACACTAAATAGTGAGATAATTTCCAGCTTGTTGCAAAAATTGAATGGGTTAAGGGATAGAGAACAAAATAGTACGTTCGACTTTATGTAAATATTTCGTGGTACATATTTCGACGCTTATTTCATCAAAACAGACTTGTACTTATCGAAATAAGAGAAATCCATGCGAACGTTGTCCTAAAATTTTCAAGAAGCCATTTATTTTCCCATCGGCGTTTCAATGCTCTGGTACTGGTGCCCGGATACACATTACCATTTCAAGACTCTCCTTTCATTGGAGCAAACTACCTCCGCTAATTCTTGACGTCATTCATGTTTCTGGATTCTAGCCATCCTATTTCCCTAAGTTGCCTTTCAACATTCAGCATAGGTTTGATGTTGAACGAACGGACTTGCTCTACAAAGTACTGCAAAGTCATTTTAAAATTAACTCAGAAATTACACAGGAAATGTTAGAAGAGTGGTCGTCGACAACAAATATCACAAATAACAACAGCAACAAACTTAAGATAATTCTTTTTTTTATATGAGTTGTTACATTTTTTCCAACAAAAGTAAACACAAGATTTTATTATTATTCTAACTACACTAATGAACACAGCAAAAACGGGCTATGAATAACAAAATATATCAAGGTGGTAAGAGAAAATCAACTTTTTATTGATCTTCATTGAGACATCTTGCACTAAGAATGGACAGTCCACGGAATTAACACTAATACTGTTACATTGACAAAAAGAGCAATATGAAATGTTACAATACACACAAAACATTTTTGTGCATTTGAAAATTTGAGGCACTTACAACTTCCAACAAGATCATTTGGGTAGAACTTATATTCGGTCAATGGCTGTAGAAAGTCTCCACCATCAGCCAGACAAAAATATAGGAAGCAAGGTGAACAAAGTTTTCTTGAAGACAGTGATTATGTACCTATATATATATTGTGCATAAAAATGCTTGTAGTAAATGTATAATTCGAATTGTTGGTGGCAGATTTTGTGATATATTTTTACAATGTCAATACATCCAGTATCTTTAATATCGTCCATACCCTTACACGGAAAACTTTTTTAATGACATTAAATGTTATGTCAAATGTTAAATTTTAACGTAATTTTCCTACTTCATCAGAGTGGTTTCCAGATCAACTTCTGATCTTCTACCAAAGTTCATGAGGAGGTTGTGGGCGTAAACTTAAGCGGAATGTTTGGTTCAAAATTGTATGGTGTTGTCACATCCTATTAATATGTGTAATACCGGAACTGAACACAAATCATTGCTATGACGCAGTGCCATAATATTTGCAACGTCAGCAACGTCAATTATCCAAATATTCTTCCAATCCGGCTGAGGGAAATCTGTCAAAGTAATGGAATGCAACAACTGAAACTTCCGTGCCAAATGACACTAAGACGCATTGTTTATTTCGTCTTTTAATTGCGTGAAAATTATGTAGCATAATCTGTTCATCGTTCTGTCAGGTAGATATTAACTAAACTACTTGAACTTCGACTATCTATTCTCATAACTTTTTAGGGGATATATTTGTGTATGAATCGAACGATAAATTTATCATATCCTTTTCTCTTAATTTCTCAGTATTTCTTTAATTTTAGTGGGTACATACTGGTTTTTTTATTCTTGTGACACTTTTGTAAAACTTTCTGATTAGAGCCATGAATCGGATTTAATCTTTGTCACCAAATTAAAGTAATACAAAACAATTAGTAAAAGATAAAATTTAAAGAGAAAGTAAAAATACTGAACGATCGGAAATTTCCGGCGTTTCTGCAATGATCTCAACCCAAAACGGAAAATTTCCACACATTTCGAGATTGTTTAACTAGTTTCTAAAACGAAACACTCTGAACAATTGAAAAAGTTATTTCATGAAAAAATGCCGAGACAGGGCGATTTTCATTTTAAGAGGGGCATTGGCATAAAACCCTCAGCTGTCATTACTTCCTCCTCCTCTGTAGAACCACCCTTTCAAAAAGAATTGAAACATGTGTCGAGTGATAGATCATTTGAAAAGTCTTTTAATCCTGATAACCACGGCTCGGTGGTAATAAGGACCGTGACACGTGCTTCCACGCAAACCACCCGAATTCAAAACCGAACATGTCCAACTCAATGAGTATAGCGGATGAGCGGACCTGCTCGCGTCACCTTCTTGGGTGTGAGCAAGTTATACAAGGTGTGCCAATAAAAACTCCCAGGTGAAATATTTCGGAAACTACTAGAGATATTTGAGTTCTGTAAAAGCCCATTGTTAAAACGTATAAATGGCTTTAGTTTTAAATAAATAAAATAGTTTTTTAATATGTTAAGGGATAAATGGCGCTGCGCTACAAAGAATTTCTTGGATGACAGGAACTTAGAAATATTATCTGTGTTAAAGAGAATTTAATTTCAATTAGATTATATAAAAAAATTCGAAAATCCAACCGTTTGCGTTTTCGAGAAATTTGAGTTAATATTCCTCTATTGCTACTATGTTAATGCATGGAACATATTTTTATTCAATATTGTTTAATAAAATATAGGCGCGGGCGCTTTAAAATTGTAATAAATGTAATTAATTACCGGTTTAACGTGAAGTTGTAAAAAAAAAGTTTTATTGCCACATTATTCACACGATCTTTCTATGAAGAAAGTTTCAGACGAATTATCGTCTAAAATTTAATGTAAGAAAGTTAAGGCGATTTTAGTTTTCAAAAATTAAATATTTTAAACTAAAATATCTCTAGTAGTTTCCGAAATATTTCACCTGGGAGTTTTTATTGGCACACCCTATAGATCCCTACCCTACGACAAAGTAGGTGTTCGAAAAATTGGGCATTCGACAAAATGGGCGTTCGACAAAATGGGCGTTCGACAAAATGGGCGTTCGATAAAATGAGCGTTCGACAAAATGGCAGTTCGGCAAAATGTCCAGGTTAGGATGCCAGTAGTTATACAAGCACTGAAGAGCTTATTTCCTGCCGTCGCTAATTGTCGTATAGTAGAATAGATTGAAAGAGCGCGTATCTCGGATGACATTGACGTAAATGTGAGGAGTGGCATGGGAGGGTAGTACGAAATTATAAAAATTCTTACCTCTTTTTGTGGTTTATTGCGGATTCAACTGAAGGAGATTATACGTACTGACGGGTGCATCACTGTCGAAGTTGCTACGACCCCTAAGAGGGCGAAAAGAGATAAAATGTGTTTTCACGGATTCTTCAATATCTCTTAGGCCCATTGAGATATCGACTTGGTTTTTGCTCATAAAGATTACCCATACAATTGTCTCAAAACCTAAGACATCGCAAAAAAGTGAGCGAAATCGGACGATTCTTAAATCATAAATGCTTTACCATAATCGTGTCAAAATGATGAAATGTTAAATTTATAAGAGGCAGAGGGTTGATTTCCCCTCTAGAACCACACTACCCTGCAGGATTTTTCCCGACGAATCGAATAACCCCCTATATGCAATAGTGAATGAGATATTCAATTTCTTTCAACCCTAATTTCTCTCGATTCGTATGGGAGATAGAGAGTTGTTTTTCCCCTAGAACCCAACACCCCGTAAAATTTTTCCTGGCAAATGGAAAAAAAGAAGTTCGAACTCCCTATCTGCATTAGGGGTTGAAATATTGAATTTTTTGTACTTTCATCACTCATTTTCAATACAAAATGATAAATATTTCAGTTCCTATGGGAGATAGAGAAAAAGGGGAGTATCGTTGCTGACAAAACTTTTTTAATTGTCCAGAATACCACGAGGACAAAGTCGCGGGTAAACAGTTAATTACATACAGTGTGTTCCACTTTGAGCAGGCACACCCCTGCATTTCGGTTTTATTTGGGTGATTTGAAAATTTCTTTTTTCAAATTGTAGTACTCAACGAGATCTACCTTGCTGAATAACAATTTTTTTATATTGTGTATCCACGGCCTACTATAATTAAAATTAAATGCTGAAAATCAAGAAACGCTATTAAGGATTTTTTTTCAACGAAATGGGATTTAGGAAATAATCGGACATGCCTAGAAAGACTAAATACCGAATTTCATATTGATACCTACCAGCTGTCTCAAAATATTCTCGAAGTTTTTAGAGATGTCTAATTTAGGAAGAGGCAGAAAAAATACAATTTTTAATATTTAAATATTGCTGCATTTTTTGTACAATTTTAATTACATTTGTCTGAACCAGAGCAAGGTGACATAACCTCCACCAGCATAAATAAAATGTATGTATCTGAGAAAGAGAAAAAAAACTACTTTGTTACCTAGTGGACAATTGTGACCCAATGGACGAATAGTAAAAGATTTATTTAAAAATTTTTAACTACAGAAACAAAAAGTGAATTGTATGAAACGATAGTATATTGAGCAAAACAAAACTTGAAACTTATTTTTTACATAACTAAAACAAAATGAAAAAAATAAAAGAATTTTTCTAAAAAAATCACTACTATTACCCGAAAACGTCTGTTTTAGAAGCGAATTCGTAATAAATTGTGTTTCAATTTGCAATGAATTTCGTAAGCGGTTTCGCAGGAGACAAAATTGCCTTTATATGGTAGAAATTGATGAAACATTATCCTTTTCATCATTCTAAACAGTTTACATTGTTCATTTATAGATTTTAAATACATTATGAGATCAGATAATCAAATTGTGCTTTTATGAAATCTAACATATTTGTGTATCAGAAAAGTTAAAAGGAAACAAAAGATATATGCAGCGTTTTTTCTTCGTGTATTCTTCATCGTTCTCCTTATTAGCTTTTATGCGGTCTCTGCACAATCGCTGTCTTTCGTTTGCAGATTTTGCCTTCTGGAATCAAAAACATAATCATGAATTGTCCTCTGGATCGCATTATTTGTCTGCTAAGTTACATTTTTGTGACCCAGTGGACATATCACCCAGTGAACAAAACAAAATTTATGAAGATGGAAAACCGCCAGTATTTGAAACATATCTAAAATGCTACATGACAAAAATTCGTTTTGATATAATTCACTCATACTCCGTTTATTGCTTTGAGCTAGTGGACCATTCAATTTGCCACTCCATGAAGGATGTGCGATGGTTGATTTTACTACCCCATTTTTTTTTCGTATTCAACTAAAAAACTATCGAAACAGTCTTTGGGTGACTTTTGATCATCCTAAAATAATCGGGCACATACAAATCAAAATTAAGATATAAAAATAGAGTTAAGTTATGATCACCATCTGCAGAGGGACAAGCAATTTTTCATGTATCCAGGGAGGTTTTATTTTGGGTGGTGGGGGGTTGGATTGTACATTCCGTTTTTGTGTAGCATTTCAGTTGAGGGATCGGTTGCAAGAAATTTTAAAATGACCCCTACTATCTCATAAATGCATAACCCACATGTAATTTTCTCTATTTTTTACTTTTTTCTCTCAAACGGCTACTCCTGTGAGAATAATAAAAGAGAGACAAAATGCTTGTTTTAATCCTTACTTGCAACGGTATAATTACATACCAAATTTAGTTGCTGTAATTTAACACGTCCTGGTTTAATGAATGGTGTATTTTTGTTTTTCTTTTGCGACTGAAGAGCTCTGGAGTGAAGCATTTTTTGGTCACTCAGTAAGCTCATCGGCAGGATCAGGAAACTACTCCAGAGCCCAGGACAGGTAGCTACTACTGCCTCATATGGTTGACAGAAAGAAATATGTAGACAAATAAAAGCAAAAGTATAAAATGAATTATGAAATAAATACCACTTGATACAATGTACTATTCAGAGTAACTGAGGTGAGCCATCGCATTAGAATACATGGTCACAACTAATATTCGTTCTGCATTCGTGGTTGTTAAATTTGAGCGATTTTGCCCGACATATGTTTGTACAAGGCAAATGAACGTTCTACATCTACCGAGGTTAATGGTGCAAATTCTAAATAGTTCACATGAATTATGAATGCTAACTTGATATCATTTTTACGATTACAGCTTCTGCTGACATTGCAAAGCATAGTTTATAAATATATGTAACTGCGATTACCAAGGCAGATTTCGCTCATTGTTTGAACCATACGTTACTTATAAATTTAAATACTAATAATAAAGTTGGTTGTTTTTCGAATTATTTGCTTTTTAAAAACGAAGTATTTAACATCAAATACATAAATGGCGCAGTCGGTAGGATGAGCAAAGGTATTTTATGGAAAAATATCGTGAATCTCAATTCTTTATTGCTCAAAAGTTCAGAAAAGTGAAAGTTCGAGGTCCAGCCCAGCAGTGACGAATCTCCAGACGGACAGACAACGCAAACCATCGAGGTAAGTCGAGTTTAATCCTTCTGTTTCTTTCCAAGTTTCTAAAAATCATTTTAGATTCTCTCCGGAAAAAAGTAGCTATTAGGCCGTTCATTGTGAACAACTACAAGGTTTTATTTAACAAAAATAATTATCCTGTAGAGTATCAATCTAGATACACGTAATTTTAAGAGAAACATATTTTTCATTTGTTTTCGACTGAAAAAAAAATACTATTCAGTTTAAAATATTTGTTTGAAGAAATTTTTTCTTCAATTTTTTGTAATTCAACTAATACGTTCTCATAGTCTAGTGATTATTATAAGACTTGCTTATAATAATTGATACGTGGTCAGATTCCAGTATCCATCATAACGACAGGAATAAAAACAACTTTAGCTTAGTGGCAATTGATAGACTTTCTACAATTGTTAGTGTGTGGTCAGATTCCAGCACTCATCCTAAGAACAGATATTTTTAGTGACAAATATAAGATTTGCTTATATTTGTAGGTAAGTGGTCAGATTCCATTACCCTTCGTAACATATAGGTATTTTATTCATACTCGCATATCAATAATTCTAGCTTAGTGGCAATTGATAGACTTTCTACAATTGTTAGTGTGTGGTCAGATTCCAACACTCATCATAAGAACAGGCATTTAGTGACAAATATAAGATTTGCTTATATTTGTAGGTAAGTGGTCAGATTCCATTACCCTTCGTAACATATAGGTATTTTTGTTTATACTTGCATAAAAAAAAATGGACTCATCTTTATACAGAATTTACTCAGACAATATTCCTCTTTTTAATGGAGATAAACATCTCTTAACACCATTCATAAGAGCTTGTGAGGACCTAGTGTCCACATTTCAAAATTTAAGAGAGCTTAATAACCCAATTAATAAATGTGTAGTAAATACGATAGTTTCACGCCTCAGAGGGCACGCTTCAGAAATTATTGGCCCCAGACATGAATTAAACACCTGGCCCTTGATTAAACAAATACTGACGCAAACTTTCTCAGACAGACGTAGCGAGGACACCCTACTTAATGACCTTATGTCCACTACCCTGAATAAAAATGAAAATCTAATAGAATTTGGCCTAAGGTTACAGACTCTTAGAAGTCTATTAGTTGCAAAATTAAACGAAATTGGTGAGAATATTGAGACCAAAAGAATAAAAATCGAATACTAAGAAAAAATTGCTTTAAAAACGTACATTAATAATTTATCCGGAAATACACAAATAATTGTTAAATGTAAAAACCCAAATAGCATTGAACAAGCCATAGGCTATGTCAGAGAAGAAGAAGCTGATTTAGAATTTAGAAACCGTATGCAGAAAAAACAAATTCACAATTTTTAAAACCAAATTTTCCAAATTTACAAAATCAAAATTATAAAATGCCAATTGGAAATTTCCAAAATAATTATCAGAAACCTGTATTTCCCAGCCAACCGATAAATATTCAGCCGAGATTTATTCCCCAACATTTCCCAACAAACTCGCAAACATTTAGACAAAACACAAATAACAGTAATGTATTCAGACAAAATCAATTTAGACAATACCAACCAACACCAATGTCCACACAAAGCCGACAATCTTCTACACAAAGACAACAAAATAACTTCTCCCAACAAAGACCTTTGAATGCACAACAAATTCAAAGTAAATTTCCGTGGTTTCAACCTAAACCAACCCCCAAATATATAGCTGAAGAATTAAATAATATTTCCTCAGAAGATCCTTTCTATTTTAATGACGAAATGAAAGAACGATTTAATGAGTACCCTCCAGACATGTATCCAGAATTATACACGGACAATTTCTTAAATTTTATGCAAAATCCGGACAGCGAACAGATAAATAATGACGATGAAAATTTTCACAGTACTTCGAATACAGAGGACCAGATATAGCCCTTAACGCATATGTAAACGCGTTGCCGTATATTCAAATAAATAAACCCAATATAAAATTACTAATAGATACAGGTTGTAATGTCTCAATGTTAAGACCTAGTATTGCCGAACTATATTTCCCAGAATATATATACAAAGCCCCTTCGGTATTAAAAACACCAATGGGAAATCGCGAAGTAGTATGCAAAGCATTAATTCCTGCATTTGAGGAATTTCAAACTAAAGGTAACATAGAATTCACTTTGTTCCCATTTTCTGACTACTTTGACGGCATCATTGGACTAGACGAGTTACGAAATCTCAAGTTAACAATGGATTTTACAAACCAGGTACTATTTAACGATACAGTACAAATACCATTTCATTACAGAGATCAAAATTCACAAAACAAATATAAAATAGAAATTCCACCTCGCGAATGCCTAGAACGACCATTCCCAGTAAATATACCTTATGGAGAAATACTAATACCCGAAACTAATATTAATGGATTTTATATCCCTGAAACCCTTACGGTTGCAGAAAATTACCATGCTAGATTTGAAATACAAAATGTTACAGACAAAACTATATGTCTAGAATTTAACCGACCTTTTAAAGCCCAACAGCTACAAGGTGACCAATTTGACTTTTATCACATTGAAAACTTTATGCCCAATTATCAGACAAATACAAAAAATACAGACATGTTAAATAATATCAGAATAGACCACATGAATGAAGAAGAGAAAAATGCCATTTTAAAATTAATTTCAAACTTCCCCGACATTTTTCATAATGACGACTCTAAACTAACATTTACAAATACAGTAAAACACCAAATAAAAACGACAGACGAATTACCGATTCACACTAAAACCTATAGGTTCCCTTTTTGTCATAAAGAAGAAGTAAATAGACAAATAAATAAAATGCTTAATGACGGAGTAATTAGACATAGTCAATCCCCCTGGTCAAGTCCGATATGGATTGTATCAAAAAAAGCGGACGCCTCCGGCAAGAAAAAATGGCGTATAGTTGTAGATTATAGGAAGATAAACGACAAGACTATTGACGATCGCTACCCGATACCTAACATCGAAGACATCCTAGACAAACTCGGGAAGTGTAATTACTTTACCACATTAGACTTAGCGAGCGGTTTCCATCAAATAGAAATGGACCCTCAGTCCGTACAAAAAACCGCATTCAACGTAGAGCACGGGCACTACGAGTACCTTCGTATGCCTTTTGGGCTAAAAAACGCCCCAGCCACTTTTCAAAGGGTCATGGACCACGTGTTAAAAGATTTACAAAACCGCATATGCCTAGTCTATATGAACGATATAATTATCTTTTCCACCAGCCTTCAAGAACACATATCAAATCTAAAACAAGTTTTTCAAAAACTAAGAGACGCGAAATTAAAAATCCAACTAGACAAGTCAGAATTTTTAAGACAAAATGTCGAGTTTTTAGGGCACGTAATTATGCCGGAAGGAATTAGGCCTAACCCGAATAAAATAAAAGCCATTTCAAAATTCCCATTACCAAACACAGCAAAAGAAATAAAATCTTTTTTAGGACTATTAGGATTTTACCGCAAGTTTATAAAAAACTTCGCAAAAATTACAAAGCCGCTAACGAAGTGTTTAAAGAAAGGTACTAAAATAATACATGACAATGAGTTTAAAAATGCATTCGAACTTTGTAAGACAATTCTGACCAATGAACCCCTGTTACAATACCCGGACTTCGAAAAGCCCTTTATTTTAACTAGTGACGCTTCAAACTACGCCATAGGAGCCGTTTTATCCCAGGGCCCGATAGGAAAAGATAGACCAATTGCTTACGCAAGTCGCACGCTTAATGACGCCGAACAAAATTATAGCACCATAGAGAAGGAACTACTAAGTATTGTAAATTTTACAAAATACTTCCGTCCGTATCTATTCGGACGTAAGTTCACCATCATCACGGACCATAAACCACTCCAATGGGTAAATAACCTTAAAGAACCTAACTCTAGATTAATGCGCTGGCGCTTAAAACTCATGGAATATGATTACGAAATTATGTATAAAAAAGGCAGCGAAAATAAAGTTGCAGACGCCCTATCGCGTATAGAACTACACCCGATCGAAACACAATCAATGATAGGTAACGCGGACGCTAGCGAAAACAGAATAACCGATGATTTTCCTGACATAGCTTTGGACGATTTAATAACTTTAGAAAATTCACCTATTGAACAATTAGACACAAATCCAGAGACAACAAACAAAAAAATAAACATAATTTCAGACGTCATAATAAAACAGAAAAACCCTTCAAATGAAACAGTACATTCCTCCCAATCGAACCCCACACTAAATATACCCATAACCGAGCAACCGATAAATGGATTTAGGAACCAGATCATACTAAACGTAACAAGAGACTTAATAAAACCAAAAATTAAGCTTGAAAAACCTTTTAATGTTAAAGATCGAATAAAAGTGACATTGCCCATTCAAAATTTCGAAGAACATCTAGTAGAAACGTTTAAAAATTATATTAAACCAAATAAAACTTATGGCCTACTAATACAATCAAATTTTGTACACAATGTCATAATCAATTTACAAAAATACTGTAACGATAAAGCATACAAACTTATTCAAACAAACAAAATAGTTAAAGAAATAGTTGACAAAGACGAACAATTAGAAACCATCCAAAATCACCATGAGACAAAAACCACACACAGAGGTATAACCGAAACAAAAACAGCGCTAACAAGAACTTATTATTGGCCCCAAATGACTAACCACATAACGAATTATATAAATAATTGTATAACTTGTCAATCAGTTAAGTACGAAAGACGACCCCCTAAATTTGAATTAAAACCGACCCCAATAGGCGAACACCCGTTCGAACATATTTATATTGACACTTTCTCAATAAGCGGACAAAAGTTCCTAATGGTAATTGACTCTTTCTCGAAGTTTGCACAAGCATACCCTATTCATCTTGTAACAACCGATATCTTAGATTAATTAATGATATTCTTTTCACATTACGGTATTCCCAAAAAACTAACCTGTGATCCAGGTACCGAATTCAAAAATAACCTATTTTCAGAGTTTTGCAAAAAACATAACATAGTATTACATCACGTCACAACCCGACATCCAAATAGTAATGCCCCAATTGAAAGACTACACTCCACACTCATAGAAGAATTACGAGCTTTAGAACTAGAAAGCCCAAGACAAAATATAAAACAACTAATGACCCTTGCAATATTAACATATAATAATACCATACATTCCTCTACACGTTACACACCTTTTCAAATCATAAAAGCAAACTTAGAGTTCGACACACCTTTTAACCTCTCGGAAAATAAAATAATGTCAGATTATATTGAAAACCAACAAAGAAATATGAAAGTTATGAACGAGTTTATAAATAAACAAAACAACAAGGTAAAAGACTTAACCAGACAAAATCAAGACAGAACCGAATTCCCTGTATTTAAACCAGAAACTGAAGCTTTCTTACTTCAAAATATACGTAGAAAAATAGCCCCAAAATACAAAAAAATAATAATTGATAGACTTAGATAATAAAATAAAAACCAAAGATAATCGTATATATCATAAACAAGAAATTAAACCAATACGACTAAGATCTAAAGAAACATTATCTGTTTCAGATGTGGAAAATACTAGTATTCACTCTGCAAATGATGCCAGTACATCTACAAATTAAATTGACACCCTTAACTAACCCCCTACTGCCCTTCTTAATCAGTAAAGCCAAGGTAACGAATCATAAACACTCTTTTATAAAATATATTGATTTAAATCTTTTTATCGACCCTCTGAGAGCTATCGAAACAAACGAAAGATCGATAGTACCAATGATCGACAAAAAGGATGAACTATATCCCTCAATAAACGAAATTCATAATCACTTAAACTATTTGAGAGACAAGGCCCAAACAAAGTTAAACCAAATAAAACCCTCTTTCAACTTACGTACAAAACGAGGACTACTTAATATTGTAGGAAAAGGCTCCAAATGGGCCTTTGGTTTATTAGACTCAGACGACGCGGAAAGATACGACAATGCAATTAACACCTTAGACAAAAATCAAAAAAAGTTACACCATGATCTTGAAAACTATATTACAATAATAAAAAGTTTTATGAATGAGAGTAAAGAGACACTGAACACGGTAATAAGTAATCAGGTCGTAATCAACAAAAAGATGAGAACATTGGAAAGCAATTTGAATAAATATACACTGTTCCTAAATATTCAAAATTATCTAGACGTATGATAATTGATTGCCAGAATATAATTGAAATATTAGATACACTCGAAAACTCAATATTATTCGCCAGACTAGGGATAATACATAATAACCTATTGCCCCTAAATGAAATAAAACAAATGAAAAATGTTATACAGGAAATCTATAAAAATGGATTACCTACATTTAAGTTCGAACAGTCTTATTTAGAAATTATAAAAGTAGAAATTCATTACGTACTAGACAAGTTATGTTTCATCTTCAACATACCTATAACGGACGAGAATCTATATGATTATTATCACTTATTCCCGATCCCCGTTAACAATAAAATCATTGTACCCCCAAAACCATACATCCTGATGAACTCGACAAACCATTACTACTCCAGAGATCCATGCCCGATGGTTGAAGACCTGTGCGTGTACTTTGTACAACAACCACCTTTCCAGGATGATTGTATCCCACATGTACTTAGGGGAAATCAACTTAATAACTGCCCCACTATCCAGGTGCATAAAATCACATCCACCATAGTCGAACCAGTGGACGACGCCCACATTATAATAATACCTGCAAACAAAACAAAGGTACAGAAATTATGCCCCGAAAGTGAATTTGCTGAAATAAGCGAACCACATCTAATCTACCTACCACAAAGCTGTTCGATTCACATAAATAATTACAACTTCGAAAATAATGCCATTTCCATCCAAGGAAAACCCATCGAACTCCTACCTATTAGAACAAAAAAAATGTTATCACACAACGAGTTACCCATGGTACTACAGGAAGTACATACCGATAAATTAGACGATATTTATCGCGTTGCCGAAACCACTCACCTTCAGGACTTAGAAGAAATTCAAAAGCTTGGAACTAATGATATTTTACTTTATATTTGTATAACTTTAATTATTATCATATTATTATATATATTATACAGGTACTTATCAAAAAATAAAGATAAGATTACCCAGTTATTTGTAACCCATAATTCGAAAAATGATATCAAACAAGAAAACAAACCTACCCCTTTGTTTTCATCTTAGGGATGGACGAATTATGAATGCTAACTTGATATCATTTTTACGATTACAGCTTCTGCTGACATTGCAAAGCATAGTTTATAAATATATGTAACTGCGATTACCAAGGCAGATTTCGCTCATTGTTTGAACCATACGTTACTTATAAATTTAAATACTAATAATAAAGTTGGTTGTTTTTCGAATTATTTGCTTTTTAAAAACGAAGTATTTAACATCAAATACATAAATCATGGGAAGGCACTGACAAACCGCGATAGTCCGAGTTTTGCTGTCTGATAGAGACAAAGCATTTTGAACACTCAAAATTGTTAGTATAACATTAACAATCTTATTACACCGAAAGTTGTGACGTTCCTTCCTTCCTCTTGTCTTTTGTCTACCTAGACAAGAGGTGAAGCGTCACTTTGGCACTCGGTGATCGCAGCGGTACTTTGAACTTTTTATTTCGATACGGTATCGAGCGTCAGTTCCTGTTTTAAAGTGTAGGAACACCACTTTATTCTATCAGCGGTATGATCGAAGCTAGGATAACTCAGTGAACAAACGGAACGTCCAAGCGGTTTCTGTGTGTGGTTGTCGGTTGTGCAGCAATGGACAACTTCACCTTACCTGCCGAAAATGATTCTCGGTTTATAACTAGATTTATTACGTATGCCTTTAAATAGAAATCAGAATTTAAACTGTACTTATTCTATTTATTTACGACTGATTTGACAGAATAAGAAAAAACAAATACACAGGAAAAAATATATAGCTAGATACAATCTTATTAAGAAATATAAATATTAGTTTTTGTTTACAAGTAAGCAGCCCAGGAATCAAGCTAGAGGTTATGATAGAGCTACGTTTTGGAGACTACTACGACGGTATTACTATAGCAGGCAATATTAAAATAATTACTACAAGCAGTTATGAAAGCAAGCAATCGGTGATTTCAAATAAGGCTACGTTATGAAAACTATCTATTGTTACTGATGTCTACCACAAGCGGTTAGTGGCTCTATGGTCGCTACTGCTTACGGCAGGTGGGCTGTGCAGAAACGTCCAGATGCTAGTGGTTACAGAGTACAGGCGTGCCACAGCGCTAGGATGTCAATCCAGGAACAGACGGTGTATATGACTTTCTAATCGTAGATGTGTTATATGTGTAGATCAGCTACTTATATCTCTATTTACTATATATATCAAATGGAACGGTTAATACGTTACACCACGGGGCACGATGAGGTTCTTATCACAGATCGAGAGAAAAACCTTACTCGTGCTGGTTACGTATATCGAACGATACGGTTAATACATTACTTCACGAGGCACGGTGAGGTTCTTATCACAGATCTAGAGAAAAACTTTACTCGTGCTGGTTATGTATATCGAACGATACGGTTAATACATTACTTCACAAGGCACGGTGAGGCTCCTCTCACAGTTCTAGACAAAACCTTGCTCGTGCCGACTATACTAATAAAGTCTGAACATTGTCGATGTTGACCTAGTAATATAGCGCTGGGTTTCAATTAACCAATTCATTTCTTTAAGGCAAACTGTCCCTTGAGCTGACTAAACCAGAGGTATGCGTGCGGAGTTTTAAAATATACTCAGTTGTGTTTTGTGAATTAGGTATTAATAAAAGCGAGGAGTTAACACATTTATTTTTGAGCGTTTCTGTTTTATAACTTATGTTTAGTGACTACGGATTGGCAATTACACCGCGAGGCACGGTGAGATTCTTATCACAGATCTAAATAAAAACCTTACTCGTGCCGACTATGACTGATGAGATTCCAGAACACAGATCTAGTAGGGCATCCTATCTTTACGTCCACAATATGATGACAACCGGAAGTTCCCGATGCTCGTGGTTAAAATAGATAACCCGGATTTACTTAATGAGCCGCGATATTTTCCGAATATCTCGTAGACAATTAACGGACAAGGTAATACAGCAGAAATTCGGACACAAATGGTAAATTACGGAAATGCACCAAAAAGCAATAAAATTGTGAAAAGAATTCTTACCACTATCGATTTCGGCGGAGCACACTGGAGTTCTGGAAGTTACTTATTAGGCACGACCGGCGGATTTGAAGACTTGTCAGAAGTAACTATTCTCGTCTGGTGCGCACAGTTTTATTCACAGATCCCCCCACACGAAAGTCAAGTGCCTACATGTTCAAAGGATTCTGAGCTGGGTGCGCGCGTCGTAAACGTATTTGGAGCAAGCTTGGCGCACAGTGCATAAACAAATTCCCTGCATTATTTAACATAAACAAATGTTTATAAAATATCCCGACGCCGGGAATCGCTTTCTCGTAATTTTAAAACTATATTTACAAAAAGAAATCTTTTAAAATGGTCACGGATTAATATTTTACTATAAATCAACCAATAATTTATTCTGTTAATTATTTAAACCAAAATAGAAGCATACTCTTTTATCATTAACAACTACTCTCAACTCGGCTTTGAAATAATTTAAATTCAAATTTCAAAACATCTTACTTGGCGGTTGTTTTAGTAGAAACACAACAATTGATTTATCATTGAGATAATAAGATAACTTAAGATTACTCGGAAAATAAACCGGTTTGAAATAATTATGTTTACTAAATAATTGTTATTCCACATACGAGACTTCTAAAATAACTTGAACTTTGGTTCAAAACTGTTTTAAAGGAAACAGTAATACTAGTTATAGTATATAGGGTGTACCAAAGTGAATGATGAACCCAATTAGGTCTTACTACAACAGATAACACAGCCCCACAAAAAAAAATTTCTGACCTAGCAACGAGACGAGTATATCCCTATGTATTTTTGATCGCTGATTCCGAATCCGGGGTCAAAAAAAAGTCGTACACCCCAAAAAAAAAAATTGTAGAATTCACGTAATATCCCAAAACTACCCCTATTATTATGTTATGAAATGGAAAAACGATATCAAGGAAGATGGGACGAACACATGATAGCAGACTACTGTTGGTCTCTGAAAAGAGACACGAAAGAACAACACAAACGACAGTCAGTAAGAAGATCGTTTGAAAATAAAGTTAAAAGATACCATAAAAAAAAGATTAAAAAAAGAAGAATTAAAAGCTACTAACGTAAGAGTACTTCTCACCCCCTTCAGGGATGCGTTTTATACCCAAATGGTGTTAAGCTTGGTGACAAATGACTGCTAATATCCTAGCCATAAGGATCTCTGCAAATAAGAACATCCATATAATGAAATCGTTATCAAATTTAATGTTTTTCCTTTCTTTTTTTCTGTAATTGAAGTTAAGGGTTGTTTTTCATTACGCTATAGGGGTAGTTTTGGGGTATTACGTGAATTCTACGTCAGTTTATGGCAAACCTAACGAAACTTAAACAGTTTTAGATGTTTTTCAGTCATTGTCGTTATCAATTGGTTTGATGGCAGATGAGGGTGGTTCTCACCCTCTATGGGGGTGCGTTTCATACCGATAGGGTAAACGCTGCAATTCACCTTTATTTTTATCGTAATACATTCAATTTTTCCCGAAAATATTAAACAAAACGATTCAGGGGGTGTTTTTGGCTCTAAAATTTTTTTTTGGGGGGTGTACGACTTTTTTTGACCCCGGATTCGGAATCAGCGAGCAAAAATACATAAGAATATACTCGTCTCATTGCTAGGTCAGAAATTTTTTTTTGTGGGGCTGTGTAATTGTTAACGGAAAAATCACTTCGTTACAAAGTCAGTTGTTTCATCCACTGTCACTCACCAAAGTTTATCTCGTACGTGTTCTATAATATTGCCCAAAACAGTTATACATGCTTGGTAAATATGTTTTACGCAATGAATGGCTACTAGGTAAAGGAAAATTGCATGCACACAAATAATAAATGTCTTTCGCAATCACGGCGTGTATGAAATACGTAACGTCGATTGCATGGAGTTATGTGAACCATCTGTGTTGTTTTAAAAAGTCTGACATTTTATTTTCCTCGAATTTATGCATTTCTAGAAAAAATAATAAAATCATTATTGGATACTACATAAACATCCTTTCAAATCTAAAGGCGGATTTCCACCAAACGGACACACTTGCGACTGAGTTTTGTTTGTAGAAACAGAAACAAGTTTTAAGTTTCGGAAACAAAATCGAAAGTCTAATTCCACCAAATGGACTGAATATAAGTTGTGTTTTTGTTTTTAAATATTTCCACTACACGGACAGTACAATCGTGTCCTCTATTTACGAGCATGCCGACGATATAACACTCATATGTAGAAAATATACAAAAACCAACTATTACTGCGTGCTGTTTCCACAGAGCAAACTGTTTGTTTACAAAAACAAAATATAGAAACGACAGAACTTGTTGACGAAAACAGTCGCCGGCGCCTCAGTCTCCGAAATATTTCTGATTTTGGAAACTCGAGTTTTTGTTTTGTCGAAATCGACAGACTCTCTGTTTTATTGTAGTTTTGTCAGTTTGGTAGAAATCCGCCTCAACATGATAACAATTATAAATACCTTTAGTTTTTATGTTTTATACTGTCATTCTTATCTGAATGCGCTAGTATAAAAGTTTTAGGTAGATAATAAATCAAACGCTTGCAATACATGTTAAGTTTGAAAGGATGCTTATGTAATACCCAATAATTATTTTATTATTTTTTTTATTTTTTTCTAGAAATTTCTGTTGTTATCGTAGTTTTCAATCATTTTATTAGTTTATGCACAAATGCTAAGAGCGTTTTATGCTAGAACCAAACCAAACACCAACACAACCGCACGCTTTCATGTTGCTAAGATAACTGAACTGGGGACACCACCGGCCAAACTGCCAAGCCTCATATAATTGTACATGGGAGTGTACCCGCAAAACCCTTGCACCTTTCTTCCTTGATATGGTTGTATTACAGGGTATATAAATAAACACACCATATGAATTTTTATGTGGTGTGTTTATTAATATTTATTTGTTTTATAAGTGCCATCTCTGAAAAATGGAACACATTTCGAGCCCCTGCTCATCAGTCACCATGATTTTTACATAAGAATTCGCTTTTATGAAACATTATACAGACGCCCTGTATAAATAACAATAAAAATATCGTTATTTTATCATAACGGTTTATCGTTTATTTGATTTAAGAAAATCTAACTAATAATCGTTGCATTTCAAGCCGTAAACATCTTATTAAATATTAGTTTACGTAAATGTAATTGCATTAATTGCTAATTGATTAAAGTACTATTAACAATCGAGTGTAAAACTTGTACCGTTAAAACAACTTCGTAATTCGTTAGAAAGACGCGCTTGTGATCAAAACTAGTATGCATTTTATTTATCTTTTATTTATTTCGAACAGATAAGTTTAGAAATAATATAAATATTGATATAATAATTCGATACTGATTCCCGCTTTTCTCAATCGTAAAGGTTCACATCATTCATGACAGTGTCGCCGTTGCCTTAATTTTGACATACAGTGTTCATAAGACAAATTTCTACACTTTAATTTAAACATGCAAGTGCAAAGTAAAGTTGTGACCGACAGTATTTACGCAAAATGTCAAGAAATACATCATTTTAGTGATGGTTGTGTTGAATGGTGGACTGGATTTTTCTTTAGCGCACTTTTAGTGTCGGCAATGATTTATGCTAGGATTTACATGGTCAGTAAATTTACATCATAACAGGTTTTTATGTTTTCATCTATAAGAATTTTGTATTTCCCCAAAACAACTTATGTTTTCTTAAACACAAATGAGGATAATATTTAAAATCAAATTTATCTAATAGAGATAGCAACATACGAATCAAATAATGTATTGGACCCTCATTTTAAGTACGAGTATCTTAAAAGTGGTGGAACAGAAAAATTGAAAAAATTCTGAATTAGCCACGTATCTAGTGTAAACCACTCACAAATATTGAACAGTTTTGAAGATTTGCTACGTTCTGTTAAATAAATATAGTTTAAAAAAACTAAAATACACGCTTTTAAAGCACATCAAACTAAAAAGTGAAAAATAATTATTAATATAAACTGAAAACAATAATGAACGAAAAATACTAGTATTATTGTGAAAAAAAGCGTGGGTTGCTCGATATACGAAAAATATGGCACAAAGCACCCCACGCTTGTTTTCAGTTTATATTAATAATTATTTTTCACTTTTTAGTTTGATGTGCTTTAAAAGCGTGTTTTTTAGTTTTTTTAAACTATATTTATTTTTCACTTTTTAGTTTGATGTGCTACGAAAGCGTGTTTTTTAGTTTTTTTAAACTATATTTATATTGCTTATTGATGCTGATGTTATAACATATTACGATCCAACAGATACTTCTGAAAAAAAAATAAATTTTTTTTCAGCCATGGGATTTGAACTCACGCCCGAGGAGTCCGTCGTTTCGCGTCGACTAAGACTTGTGCCTTAGCCCGCTCGGTCAACGACCGAACTGACAATCACGGAATGTACTTACAGTATTAAGCCTCTTGCTCTCACGCAGAGGTTACGTGAGGAAAGGAAATTATTTAATTCTGGCGATCCCGATCAGGATAATGATATAAACTTATCAAATTATTGTATTGTAACCGGTTCTTCGTAAGTGTACAAAGTTTCAATTAAATCTGTCCGTTTAAAGTGGGTAAAAATCGAGTCCAAAGAGTCGGTTACAAACAAACAAGCTCACAAACAAACATACAGGTGAAGCTAATAAAAGCGTGATAAAAATGTCCCGCTGCACTTTAAGTGCATCTAATGTAAATAAAATTTTAGGTATCGATAAAATACATACACAGTGCCCTTTTTCCATAATTTTTCATTTTGAATTTTCGTTTTTCAAAGTATTTAAAAAATCTTTGATAAAATCATTGATTACATAAAATGTAGAGATTTTCAGAAAAAGAGATTACAGAAATATCGAATATTAATTATTATTAGTTATCAAGCACACTAAATATAAATACTTATTTTTTATTTATTTGTTAGAAAGGGTGTAGTTAATTAATTAACCTTTCATATTTGTTTAATGTTTTTTTTTATCTAATTATAAGTTGATGTTTTGGAAAGAATGTACTATATTTTGACCATTACCATATTCGGTGGCCCAATCAAATAACGCCACAAATCAAAAAATACAGAAAATGAAAAAATATTGATTCCTATGTAAAATCTTCCGCTCTTTTCATCTAAAACAACGCCCCAACTCTAGATGCGACGGACAAAAACATATTTCTAATTCTAATATTGACGCAACTCAAAATTTCACGAAACAAAAGAACACCACATTTTCAAAATCGTCACATTTGATTTTATGGCTAAATTAATTTTTAGAAAATAGATAGTAATTTACTTAAACCAGCCTTAATTCGACGTGGCAGTATTCTCTCGTTAAATCCTGAGAGAATATGTTTATTATCCCGTTACATTTTGATTTGTTTTGATTTATAGGTTAAAGAAAAGCTTGATGTATTTTTTTCTGAAAATAACTTTGGTTTGAAATTACCGTGTTTTGTAATCTTTAAAAATACATCAATAGAAGAATAAGCGTGATTTTTCATTTTTAGTTTTAATCTTGATTTGCGGCCCTTTGCTTATTACGTGCACTTAAATAAAATATCTTAAACGCCCTAAATCAAAGTATGGCGGTATTAGGCAAGAATTAGATAGTCAATTCATGGAAAAAATACTGTAGTTATACGCCATTTTTGTTAAAATATCACTAAAAGCATATAGTAGGACAACAATATTTCTCAAGAAAACATTATCTGTTTTATTTTCAAATAAATTTTGCATTCGATTTATGCTAGAGTACTCATAGGAAATACGCACAAACTTTCAATTTCATTTCCTGAAAAATTAACTTTTTTGGTTTGTGGCGTTATTTGATTGAGCCATCGAAATTAAAATGATATGTAACTAATAATAATCACTGGCCGACATAATTTTCGTAACATAATTCACACTACTGTTTTTATATTGTTAATGTTAATACTTCCCTGAAAACTGATAAAATATCCAACAAGTCCTAATAGGTACCTTTTTGTGTGAACACAATAGACCCTATGATATTGCCAGATAATAAGGTGGGACATTTTCAGTATCAGTTTGGTTTTGACCTTCCAAGTGCCCAATTGTGTCTGTTAGAAAGTGTTTTCGTTTTACATTTGTGGAGAATTCCTTGTGAAGTCACAAGCGAAGCCATTGTCGGAAAATGTAAAAAAGCGTATTTTCTATATTTTGGAGTAAAAGAACATTATGTGAAAATAATTTGGCCGAAAAAAAAAAAAAAGAATTTAAACCAGGAACTAGTAATGTTAAATAAGTGCCCCTTGTAGACCCTAAAAATGTTCTTTATTAAACTTGAGTTAATGAGAAATTTTGTGAAGGCTATGAATAAAGAGGATGAAGGATTTGAATACTTAAGAGAACTTTTCCCCAATTAAGTGACTTTAAGAAGGCATTGTTATTGGTCCTTAAATTATAAAACTGCTTACGATGCAGATTTTAAAGGAACACTCAACAGACGGGAACTCAGAGCTTAGAACTCATTTGTAAGCATAGTCAGGGGATTTTTTAAGGAACAAGAAGGATGAGAACTACAAGCAACTAGTAAGCGAACTTTTAGATTCGTACTAAACGCTTGGTTCTTAGACGTGTCAACAAATTTTTTTGCCAAATTCGGTTTCAGCACGTCAAAATACATGGGAAAAGTTCTATCCCTAGGACAGAACTTTTTTTTTGTAGGCCTATGATTTATTAATTACTTATGAATCTCCTTTAACTCATATTTGAAAAAATCGAATTAAAATATTAAAAGTGACCTAAGAACATTAAAAATACAATCTGAAGTTCACCACATCAGCATAAATCCAGAAATGTCTTGATTTATGCTTTTAGGAAAAAAAATAGAGTTATATGTTAATAATGTTAAATTGAACATCACTCTACAAACATTTGTGACTAGAGAAGTTATTTAGGAATAAAAGTTTACTAGAATTAAAATAAAATAAGTAAATATCTAGCTAATCAGTTTAACCTTTCTAAATAATAATTTTGAAAAAAAATATGTTGAACCAATAAGAATGATTTTTTTTTGAAGGATTTGTAAAGCTGCGGTTAATAATTTTTTTTTCTGAACTTATCCAAGATAACTACTAGCTCATTTATGCTGGATAGTAAGGAAATACATTTTTACTACAATTTTGCAATAGTACCTATATTAAGTATTAAAGTCAGTAACTGTTCTTTACTGGTTGAGTATATGTTTGGAAATCAAGACGAAGTCGAGATCTCCAAAACATCCGAAACCAGTAAGACACTTAATGACCGCAGTGCTTATAACGTTTTTTGCACGCTCAAATATTGAATAAATTTAATTAAAACAAAAAAATTTAATATTTTAAAAATATATAAAACAAACAATTCGCATATGAAAAAATTTTCGCTTTGGGAATTATGGCTGAGCATCCTACGTGCCAAGCATTTTCTAAAGTCTGTTCACTTAAACTTTGCAGTGGTGGGTTGGACTTAGTGAGCCCGATTTATAATGGGCAAAATAGCGAGTGTATTGTAAATTGCTTATTTGTGGGTTACTTATTTATTACCAGGCGAAGAAAATATTTCAAGGCATTATAATTGAGATAAATGCCTTTTAGGTTTATTGAATCAGTGGAAAAATAGTGTACATACATAAATTTATTTACAATAACAAGAAATGCCTTTTATTGGTTAGCAGTGGAAAGAAACAAAATAACAAAAGTAAAATTGAACATATTTTCTTTAAAGATTTGAATACGAAACTAAAATGACTGGTTACGCCGAAATAAGAACATCCTAATTTAATAAAAAATTTCGATTTAGCTATAAGAAAACCAAACGCCTTAAAAATGTCCATTACTTTTTATTTTGTATACCCATAAGAAATAATGTCAGAAAATAAAACAATTTTAAATTCTACCTGCTTTAGAGCGGATCAAATTTTTTGCTGCACAATTTTCATACTTCTCCTTTAAACAATGTTATGTTTCTCTCTATCTTAATATAAAGTAATATGCTGCATTTTGAACTAACCTGTGTAAAAAAGAGATAAAATATACACCATATTATACTGCGTTCATTCATATGAGCACATAAAAAACTGTTTACCTGGGCTCGCAGAGCGACCCTTTGTCGACCGTCTATCTTAAATATAACATATTATTATTTTTAAGTAAGGTTAAGGGAATATATTGGTCATTATCAATTAGGTTTAATACTTACATATTAATATTAGTCGTCGAAAACACAATTCAATTTATATTAAAACACAATCTACAAACGTCCAACTACTACCGATGCTTATGAAATAAAATAAACAATGTAAATTAATTTAACCGCTATCGGAACTTTGCACTTGTGTATATCTGCCTGCCGTCTGCATCAATCATCTGCGCGCATTTTCTTCCCTATCCTGGCTAGCGCTGCAAAGCTTATGTGAACAGACCTGAAGTCTGAATCGTCACTTTCTTGAATCATAATCAGAGGTAGGATTTTCCAATCGGATATGACGTAAAACCACGGTTGGCTTTAGGTGGTTATGTGTCAGATTTGCAACATATATGAAACGATGTCTTAACTTGAAAAATTTTTTAGCCAATTTCGTATTATCCAAAGTTGATAAATTCAATTTATTATAAACACTCACTTCAAGAGAACTGGAGGTATAGAGGGATGTACTTAATAGAAAACTACACACACAAGTATTTTTCACTGCCGGTTACTAGAATAAAAGTATATTATTAATATCGGATCTAAATGTTTTTAAGTTCAACTTCGGTGCCTTTCATTGAAAACCCATTTATATTGCGAGAAGGACCGCTCGACGTTGACAGATGTAACTGGAGCATACTTAAAATATGTAAACTTTCGCAAAGTCACCACATTCATGCTCGGTGTAGCAAAGTCTACGTCTTTACCATGGACATTGTACAATTAAATAAAATGTATTTAATATGTTTGTAGTAGGGAATGTTTCAGTAGATGTTTGCAATATATTATATCTGTAAAAACCATCCCTACTTAGTAACCGATCGGTAAATCACACGTATGATCATAACTTACAAGAAACTTAAGTTGTGGCAAATATCTTATCTTGGACAAATTTCTAATGACAGCAGATGTCACTTGACAATAAATATTTTAAATTTTTATATTTATTAGTTTACTTACCGCCTCCTGATCGGTAAGTAATCACTTACCGATCGCTAATTTGTAAACGTCACTTGCAAATGACAACAAATTCAGTAAAGGTGCCAAATTATCTGAGCGTGCAAAAAATTTATTTACATACACTTGTTTAAACTTTATCATCAATCTTGTATATTAATATGGCATTGTAAACGAGCGAACGTCGAAATACGTAGAATATTATGTGAATATCTTTCTCACAAATTGACATTTTGATTATCTCTCCTGAAAGTAAATTTTTCGTAAATTTTCGACATGCCTGGCCAGCCCTATTTACAGACATATGCACACAACTAAACTATTAAGATTTTCGATTACAAGAGTTGTACCAGTTTTTTTTTTAAATCAGTGTACCAAATTTGAGAGCTTTATCTCAAAAACTAGCTGTTATCGCAAACACAGACACGCAGACAAAACATTTTTTCTGTCTGAAATTTTATGTATCGTCATAATTCGTCGAGATTCGTCCAGAAATGCAATAAAAATTTTTAAAATTTTTTTCACGAATACATAACTTCCTCACTTTGAGGGGTGAGGAAATAATTAGAAAAGATCAGCTCAAAATCTATAAAAATACCAAATATCAAAACGCCCACAAAACTTTCCAGTTAACCTTATTTTTAAGCATATGATTACTGTTTTTGTAATTTTTCGTGAAATATTTTTTCCCGTTGTCCAATAAGTTTGAGATTTTGCATGAATTATTTTCTCATCTAATGTACACGTGAATATTGTTACGAAAATACCACTAACCAAATATACAGAAGGTACCACTCAGGAGGGTCATTATGAATGTATTCTAAATGTATTTCTAGTTATTAAGTTGGATTTATTACTTCAGTATATTTATTAAAAAGTCTAATAATTTGCATTGTGTATTTCAGTTGACCCTTTTAATGAAAGGAAGAGTTCCAACCAAAGATGATATTAAAAAAACACTCTGTGGCATCGTCCAATCAACTGCTTTTCTCAGTGGAACAGGATTTGGATATTCATTGTTTTTATGTTCATTAAGGTATGATCTTATATATTTCCGAAAGTTTTCAAATGTAAAGAGGCAGGACAAGATTTATTTTTTCTCTTCTGGTTTAAGAGAGTGCTTATAACACAATCGATTTTTAACGGGATCGGTTAATAGAAAGCTCAACATCATATAAGGTAAATGTTCCAGTTATTAACAGATTAAGGTTACCATTGGACGAATTAAATTAAATTACATAAATAATAAATAGTCTATTATATTTTTAACCCCCCTGACATTTACAAGCAATATAGCACGTAAAAAAAGAACTGGAACTGAGTTATGTGTCTAAAGTTTATCGTTGTTTATTTTATTATACATGGTGAGTTTTAAATGTGTAGTTATATTTTAACCCTCAATATATTTCGTCGAATACAATTTTGTACAAACATTTTTTGTACACAAAAACTTGATTTTCTGATAATTTTTTCGTCCTCCAGCAACTGACATTTTGATGGTCACCGGATATCTCTCTAAACGCCGTTCACAGAAATGATGTAACTGAAGGCAGTGTTGCCACTGCCAGTTCGTCACAATTATATTTTAATTTAGTACACAACTGGCAATATGCGAATTGAATTATCTTCTGAAAATGAAACAAAATTGAAAATAAACACTTCATAAAGCATTTACTTTAAAGAACGGAAAAGTAGATTTGTTTACTTAATACGTGGATAGCCCAGAAACATCAGCTGGCCGCAAGGTCGATTCACTTCTGTTCCGTGAGTCGATCAAAGTCGAAGTCTTAAATTATTAATTGTCAACTTATCTACGATAGAATTATTTTTTGCCCAGTTTAGCCAATAACAAAAATTTTAAATAAGAAATTGTTATTTGTTGCCCAGCAAGCACCACTTGGAGGTATCAGCTTTACCTGCCAGAAAAGAAGTGGTTGTGGTGTTAGTTTTATTGGAGCTATGTTAGTAAAATCAACAATAAATTTACACTCCTTTATAAATAAATTAAACCATAAAAAATTCTAATACTGAAATAAATTGTAAGAAAATGGCATTCTTTACATACCTAATTGAAAAAAAATCTCTTATACAGTAAACCACATACCCTGGTACACATAAAAATAAATCGCTAATAATAATAATCAAAAATTAAACCACACTATTAACCATTAAGTAATATTGGTTTCCGAGAGTTACACTAATCGCTAGAGTTGGCAAGTCGTGCGGCTATTCAGTGGTGCAACAGCAAGTAGATAGATATCTGGTGATGCAATGACCCGCTGGCGGACAAATCGAAGCTAGCCGCGAGACTAGTCCATTGTTGTATGTCGTAGTGTTTACACGCTAATTTATTCCTCTCCGTTGCATTTTATGTTGTGTTGTTGATAATTTTATTTGTTGTATTTTATTTTTGATATTAATTTAATAATAATATTTGTCAGACGTGCGCAAGGGTAAAAGACGGCCATACGCGGACAAAGTGAATAAATTTATCAGTGAATTCCCGAATTTATTCTATAATGAGATAAATATAATTGTAGACGTCACGTATATACTGTGCAGCATAAAACTAAAAAAAATTGCGTGCCTTCGAAAACACTGTTTATGTTCGATTTACTGTTAATGCTGATTGCCTGTGATGTTCCACTAAACATACTTGATAAACAACTATTTCGGGAGTTCTGAAATAAATGCAATCCCCAGGTGACGTTACCAAGTCGTACAACGTTGCGTTACTATGTACCAACTGTACGCAAAGACATTGTAAATAAAATCAAATGTGTATTAAAAAATACACGGCTGTGATTATGTGTTGACGAGACGACAGATCGTAAAAAAAATTCTATTGTAAATGTTGTACTGGACCTTCTTAAACCGACATTTCCACTATTAATAGCTAGCAAAAGACTAACTGAGTGTACTGGCAAAACAATTACGCGGGTGGTGTTAGAGACGTTAGAAAAATTTGACCTGTCAACAAGTCAAGTGTTGATGTTTGTGACCGATGGTGCCGCGACAATACCTTTGATAGGCCGTTCTCTTCAAGATCATGGTTGTAGGTTGGTACATGTTACGTGTAAAGGGCATGCTTTATATCTTGTGGCAGAAACTATTCGACAAAGTTTTCCAGAAGTAGATGCATTAATAGCAAGTACAAAAAAAGTGTTCCTTAAATCTCCTAAACGTTTTCGCTCAATTCACAGCAAGTGTCCCGGTATCCCGAATTACCACACCCGATTCTTACACATTAGGGAACATGGTTGAAGGCAGCTTTTTATTATGCTGAATATTTCCAACAAATAAAAGCTGTGATACTACAATTCAATCCAGATGAGGCTGCAGCTATTAAGGAAAGCCAGACAAAATCGAAGATATTTCCGTTGAAACAGATTTAAAAACCATTCACAAGAACTATAAAAGACTACATGACGCCATACAAAACTTACAAAACAGTGCGTTGTCGTTAGCGGAGTCACTGCAAATAGTAGACGAAGTAAATCTACTGGTACACTATAGATGACGCAAGCAAGACACCGGTTTTACCAGATTAAGACAAATTTGTGGTGGTACTAATGGTATATCCCCAAATCCATTAAGTGCGTTCAATGACTATTTTAAGTATGCCTGTATTACATCATAGATGTCTAACGGTCGTTCTCAAAATATAAGCATATTTTTTCATCACAGGGAACATTACTCACGGAGACAACCATAGAAACATACCTGATGCTGCAAATTTTTTACAGATCTTCTCTAGTTTATGCACACCAAGCTAGTTCATCAAGAGTTAAGAGGGTAAGTTGTGCATACATTGTTATAAATTGTAACAGTTATTGCTTTTGTTACTAGTTAATTTAACACTGACGTAGTTTTCCACGAAACACTAAAATACTATATACTGCACTCGACGCGCGTTTCGCCAATCAAGTTGGCATAATCTGGAAACGATTAAAACAGTTTTAATCATCTCCAGATGATGCTAACTTGGTTGGTGAAACGTGCGTCGAGTGCAGTATATAGTGTTTTGGTGTTTCGTGGAAAACTACGTCAGTGTTATCTTCACATCAAAGGTTCCAACCCACTCCAATACTAGTTATTTTCTTTTATTACGATTATTATGAGGCGTACGCCTATATCCAGCCGCACATTTCTGCCAACTCTGCTAATCACTAATAAAAATATCACACTTACAATGTCTTCCCACGTATGAAATATTCATTGTTATCACTGCACTACTGCACTAGTAAACACTTCAACTACAATTTAAAATTAATAACCTGTAACTTATAACAGTCGACGAATTGGCACTGTCACTCCTACGCACAAACATAGCAAAACAACTGTTGACTGTGATAAGCCAAATGCATAGGCCAGTCTTCTTGCACTTGTACCAGGATTTCCTTCAATCGCCTCCAGAAGTTCTGGTTCGACATCTAGAATCCTATTTGTAACTAATCGTCCACGACTGTGATTTGAAGGCGTAAAACTTCTAAAATCTCGTAATTGTTGAACAGTTGCTACAAATGTATTTTCATATATGGCTTCGTCAAGATAATGTTCCATGTATGGCCATTTTCCTTGTCTAGCTTTTTCATCGGCTTGAAAATATGCCTTTAACATATCCACCCACTCAGCATCAGAATAATTATTCGCCATTGTTATCACTACTTTTCATCAAACGAACAAATTATATATAATAAATAACGGTAACACAGTAACTAAAAACTTTGATTCATCAAATTTCAAATATGTGATTCGAGCGATGAGATACGATGCGAGTACAAGTACACTTGAACACATATTAAGATTTTTAAGTTTAGTTGTATGCTGTCGTCGGCGTTTTGGTCGTGCTGATCTGCAGAATGTAGGTGTCTATTGGCTAGTGGCATTCGGAGTTGTATTATCTTGAGTGTAGAACCGGAATGAGTTACGTTAAAATTTATAATTGAGAATTGTATAGAAATAATAGCCAACTGCCAGCCAAATCGATTATTCATGATTATGAATTATGACATGAGTTCCCGAATATCGCCGAGCGAAGCCATCGATGTCGATTTCTCTACTTATCGAGCTTTAACTACACATTAAATGATCTTTCGATTATTAAAAGTATTCGAATAACCATTATTCGATTATTGAAATTATTCGATTATGCCCAGCACTCAAGGCTGTTGGTTATCGGAAATCTTTAAATCTGTTGATGCAAAATTCTACTAGAAATCAGAAAATTGTACTAAAATGCTTTTTTGGAAGCGTTCTTTTAAGAAGTAATAAAAAGAAACAGTATAAACCGAGAACCACTCTTGCGAAACGTATTGTTTTCTTGTAAAACATTTTTGACAGTTGAACAATTATTTCTGGTGACAAGCAGAATACAATTATGTTACAGAAGGGACAAGGGCTCGCAGAACATCCAAAGACAGCAGAAAGAAATGTTTTAAGAGTAGTCTATCTTTTTCTAAAATAATTTAGTAATCAAAACGAGTATTTGTGCACTACGAACGCCTTGAAACATGTTTACTAAAAATTAATGCTGATTGCTGATTAGTTGAATACAAATTTCCTGTTCTTCCGTGACAAGGCAATGGACAAGTGAGTCATGTTTTTAAGACGAGCATTAATTATTCATTTGTTTATTGAAATACTGCATAGAGGAACAAATTACGATACTAGATTTTTGGAAGAGGTGTCGATGTACTAAAAATTATTAAACTGAACTGAATTTAGTACAAGTGTACTAGAAATCACAACCCTGTCAGCACTAATAGACTGGACGAAAATATTAAGCTGAGCGTGATGTCCACGTGATCAGGTCGGACCGCAGAACTCATCGTTTTCCTATTGGTCTACCGGCAATAAAATCGAGGAAGACGAACCCCGCCTATTTTACATAATTGTAATCAGGCACGTCGTGTATAAGAGTGAGCAGTTGTTTGGTTATTGCTACTGTTTTGTGTCCGGTTTGTTTAAAATACGAAACAAAATGTCTAGTACCGACACTGCAGGTGAAATGAGAAATAATGTTGACTTAGGTCCACTATAAAATGGTAAAATGTTATTGTAATTCTAAATCCGGTCCTGTTCAGTTCCATCGTTTACGGTGATACAGTTAGACTGCTACGGCGATCACGTGCAAGGTGCGTGCATGTGTTTTATTCCGTCTGTCTTGGAAATAAATAGAATATTGTAGCGTCGTTGTTGACATTAGGTAAATCGAGGATAAGTTTGGCCTCGATTTAAGTGCGTTATTCTCTTTGTGCTTTTATTTCAGTTTTGCAATATTTTAGCAGTGTCAAAAAGTACTTTTTGTTATTAGAATAGTTCTTGTCAAAGCTTGGATTTTGTTTACAAATAAAATTGGGTAATTGTTTTTATTTAGTAAATGACCGTGTTACATACTGATTTGAACTCGTTTTTTCGTCTTAATTCATACAAATATGCTTGATGATGTATGTGATGTGATGAGTGATGATAAGAATCGCCTGCCACCTGTGAAATGGGGAATGTGAATCATGAATTGGTCGGTAATGTAATGTACGTAAAAGATAGGTCAATGTAACTCGTCTATTGACCTATCAGGTCAATGAATCGGCCAAACATAGTTCAAGAACTGTTACAAAACGATTTATTTATTAATAAATTACAGGATTACTTCAAATTATTGTAATCGCATGGAAAGTAACTACTTGTTAAAAAATAATAATAGCGCGGTCTGCCTACGGATTTGGACCCTTAAGTGAAGATACAATAAACAAAAATATGCAAAAAATCGAAAATTTTCCGTAGAATTCAATAAACCAAAATACAAACAACTGGCACCTCGGGGGCCCATAGTAAATTGGGCCCAAAGTTGACCAAAAACGGTTTTTTCCATTTTACTCTGTCATGGTGCCATAAAATGAAAAAAAAGTTTTATACAAAAGTTGTAGAACTATTAAATACGGATCGATCTGTGGAAATCCGATGTCAAAAAATTCAAAAATAAATTATTTATTTGAAAAAAACCGTTAAAAATAGCGTTTTTTTGGAAACGCTCCTATCTTCCTGAAAACAAATCATTTTTTCACGAAACTTGGTAAAAGTGTAGCTCCCTACTAACTAAAAAAGATCGTTTTCAAAAAATTTAAAAATATAAACATTTTGCAAAAATTGATTTTTTCGAAGAAATCACGTTTTTTTAAAATCTCGATAGCTCATACACGCTTTCATATTTCTAGTCAATTTTGAGCTTAAAATTTGTAAAACTGTATCTCCGAAGTGAAAAATTAACATGGGGGCAAAAATAGGCAGACTGCACTATAATCTCTTTATAAATTTTGAAAAAACGAAATTAAAATTGTCAGTAGCATTTTATGTTTACTGTTCATCGGAAAATTTGGTTTTAGTTTTATGTCTCATACGAAACACTTAAAAGTAATGTTAATTAGTGTAAGAAAAAAAATGTATTTTAAAGTGTTTAAAAATTATTTCAAATGGAGCAATTAATCTCTTAAGTAGGTAATTATTTCTTCCAAAATTATTACATGTTCGAGAACGAACTTACTGCTAGGTGATAAATTGCATAAGAAATGCGGCAACGCTGCTTCAAGCCAATTACACCATTTCAGATAAAATGAGGAATGTTTCTAGTAATCAGCAGTTCCAAAACAATTTCATCGTATTTTTTTGAAAATCGATAACTCAATTTTACGTGGGTATTATGAAAAAAAATGTATCAGTGGGTCAAGAATCAGTGGTTTAAATATAACTATACACTTCAGACTCACTCTGTATACTATCGATGAAAAAAATGATTGTGTCCCGAAGCAAGTGTACGACGTAACTAGTTCCCTGTTAATAGTTAAAATGCCTGGATCTAGTGCCAGGTGTTATAGTGTTATATAATTTATTAAGAGAATATAACAGTGGTTCATAAATAATGTGTTATTTATATATTCAAGTAGATTAAACTTGTAATATATCCAAGAAGTCCATAATGATCCAGTATTAAATATGTATTCTGAAAAATTAATGATTGTTGAACTTGTAGAGAAAAAATGTAATCCTAATTCTCGACTAACTAACTTCATGACGTATGCAACTAACGTTACATGAAGTCCTAACAAAATCATTATGTTTTTTCCATATTCGAATATGATTCTTGTTAGAGTACAATCGGGGAATTTCGAGATTTAAATTTTTCTAATATACAGAATATTTCAATTATGTCACGACAAACTGGGTGATTCCTCGTAAAAAAAAGCAAAAACATAACATTTTTTTTCCTAAAATGTTTCCTAAGCTCTCTGCGATAGTACGAAAGTACAACATTAAACATGCATTTTAAATAATTACTCAGTGATCGTTGTAAGTACCGACTTCAAACTTGGCAAGGAAATTATCTTCATAGTAGTTACGTAGGTTTCATCAAGGCTATTTTTATAATTATAACCCACTGTAGGTAAAATCGATATATGTATATAAAATTACAAGCCATTATCCATTTAAAGATATTACATTTACTTCTCGAGGTAGATACATTTCAGTTAAAAAATATGAAATGTTATTATATTTTTAAAAAGCTCTAATAGTTTATTATTTGCTGGTATGTATTGTTAAAGAAATATTACTCTTATTTAGGTATCGAGCAATAAACTTTCATGCTAAAAAAATAGGAATATATAATAGGATTCAAAAAGAATGAAAGAACTTGTGCAGTTTCTAGAGAATTTTACCCGCTAAACTTAACCACCGTCTTACAATCTCACACATCCACAATCACACAGAAAAATCTTTCCGATTTTTTCTGAAGCTAACGGGAATCGAATTTGCAAACGGGGTAGGTAATTCTTTATATCATAATTAAATGTGTAAAGTATGGAAATTTTTTGCTCGGTATAAGCGCGGATGTCACCTCCCCCCCTCCCCGGGCCGTCAAAATGAGAATCCCATTGGATGGTAATAACTACATTTTGAAAATGTAACTGTTTACATAGATTTTGTAATTCAGTGAGAATAGTTTTTAGTTTTGAAGTTCGTCTTAATTTTTATAAACAGTCATGATCTCATATCTATTGACGCACCTTGTAGTAAGCGTTACCGATGTTTAATTTATTTGTACCTATTTAAGTTTAATATTACGATAAAAATTAGATGTTCTTAAAGTGCCTGTATTTTTCCCATTACACACCATTTCTGGATTTCTTATTAGATATTTTTCAATATTTCTTTCAAGCCCCCACCCCTGTAAACTCCTTCATCCTCCCTTGGCTCAGTTTTAAATAATATTTCTTTAATAATGTATTGTATTTCATTCCAATGTTATAATTCATTTATAATTTTATTGGTTTATAACTGATAATTGCTGTTAGCTTTATGACTTTCATAGAAGCAAAATTAGTTGAAATATTAAAGTAAAATGTAAATACAAATACAGATTATTAACAAACGTGTTTACAAAAGTAATTATGTATTGAAGTATCGTAATAAATTGCAATGTAACATAATACATAATTAATCAAGTCAATATTTATAAACATTATCCAAAGCGCACACATATTTTTATCGTGTTCAGTGGCGTGCCTATTATACTGTGGCCACGAGAGGGCCTTGCGTTGGGGGGCTCCAGGAGCCAAGGACATCAATATACTCTGCTTCGGTAGGGCCGATCCGAGACCCCAATGCGCCCCAATATGTATTTAATATTTTTTTGTTATTCATATTTTGTTGTGATCTGTGTTTATTTGTGCAAATAAATATCTGTTTTTTGGTAAATGTGTGATTTTACTTTCTTCATTAAGCTCCTAATGCAAAAATCAGCCAAGTGGCAGGCAGGCCAAATGTAAAGGCGGTCATTCTGGGTTCTCTCCATCTGCTTAAGGCACATGATTCTAATATCAACAGTCACTAACCCTGCGGGATGTGGGAAGTGGCTGTAATTAATACGCCGGCGCGACTCCCCTGAGGCGTCGGAGGCCACGGGAAACTGTCAGGCATCAGTTATTTCGAAAAAAAAAAAAATAATAATTAATCCAGTTCGTCACTGAACTTGAACCAAATCGCCTGAAAGCCCGAATTAGAGCTGCAGGAAAATCTGTTTCGAAAGCACGTAGATAAACCCCAGCATGATGTCTTCTATAAGAACATAGAAACACTGGGTTTATCGACCAGACTGACATTCGCTTTTCTAAGGTCAGCCGGGTTTAATTCGGAGACCGAGAAATTTATTATGGCCTGCCAAGATAGTATCATCAACACCTTGGTCTACTGTAGCCGCGTGTGGCGTATAGAGGTTCCTGACATCAACTGTAGGACCTGCCGTTAGGCGCCGGAATCGTTCAAGCACATACTTTCTGCATGCCCCATATACGAGATTTCGGCCTACATCCACCGCCATAATGCGACGTTAAGAGTACTATGCTACCATCTAAGGCACTCGTACGGGGTAGACCAGACACCAGTGCTGCCTTACGTGCCCGGAGATGTTGAGTTCATTGTCGAGAACGAGAAATGCGTGATTTACTGGAACTACTCGTTCCCTACCTTCGACCATAAAACTTTATGCTAGACCCAGAATAAATAGAATTTGTTTTCGGTTCAAATAACCTCTGTGGATCATAAATAAAGTACTCTTTGCTGATTGATCATTTTTAAATATTCGCAGATACTCTAGTGATGCTCGGTTACAGTCGATGTGTTTGTGTGATTAAGCTGTACGCCACATTTATTGTTAATTTGTGTTGTCTATTATTTTGTGCTTAAAAAGCGGCGTTTCTTCCTTTAAAATAAATATCGAGGCCGTAAAATGCCAAAGAGCTGTATATTGTGCAAAAAGGCTTTTGTAAAAGGATGGAATTGTGTATATTGAGAATTTTTAATTTTAAAATTTTAATACACCATCTCTTCTTTAGTTATATATAAAAAAAACTTTGACAAGTATAATATACAAATACAACCATCATAAGCGTATTGTATGCTCATAATGTCTCTTATATACGTATACAAACGATTAGGACCATAATGTATATTTATTATGAAATAAAGCCCCTCCTAAAATGCACGGCACTGTTGAAATTTACTCTGTTTATATTTTTTAAACCCCTCTACACCCCGTATATGTCTTAGTAGCGCCATCCCAGTACCGAAATCAGCTCATATGTATTTAGATAGGAACACCGGGTCTAGCATAAAGCATAAATAGGTACTTCAATTAAAATGAAATTAACAGATGTTTTGGTATTGTCATTTCATCTATTGTGATATACTTTATGATCCCTGCTTAGATAATATAGATAAAAATCGCATTGAAAAAGTCCATCATGTTTAAGATTTATTTGTGACATACGTAAATATGAACGTGTCTCACATAAGCTAAAAGAAACAAAATGGCTGAATATGGCTACAAGGCGCAATTACCATTCGTTAGTGCTTTACCATCGTATCATAATAAATAAATGTCTACCATATCTCTACAACAAAATAAGATTTCGCACTTAAATTTGAAATTTAAGGGTATCAATCACCATCTCCTCATAAAACTGCAATATTGTGTATAAAATTAACAACCATTTTATAAAACCTTGGTCTTCTTAAAGTGTTATTTGTAATTAACAACCACGTCCAAACTGGACGGAACAGTTCATCCATTTTTATCAAATTTGCTACATGAAATTACTGGTTGGCAGTGACGTTCAATAAAATTTTCCGTTTCAATGGAAGGGTGTGGCAACGCCTTGCGCCTTTTAACAGTTTACATTATAAAATAATTCATTTGACTTTTCAGCATTATTTATTCTAAAAATTTAAAACCATTCAATTTCAAAACATAATTTTGAAATACACTGTATACGACAAATAACTTTACAGCATATAGGAATCATCATCTCTTCCATAGAGTGCTAGCAAACAAAATAAAATCAGAAACTAAAACCTTTTGCGGCAATTTTTTTTTTTCTAAATGAAATTTGTATTGCTTAGACCTTTTTATTTGATAAGACGAACATCCTTACATTATAATTGAACATATTTTTTTCATTTTTACAAAATATGGCGTGGTTAGTATATTGACCATACGTAGACCTACCTGCCAGGCGTCAGCCTTCCCCACCATTATCATTACCATTACCATATTGACCATAGAACCTTAATACTTACATACACTCAATATTAAAAATTTGTCGTCGATATAATAACCACTATTATAAAACCTAAAAAAATCACTAATTTTTATGAAATGGCCGAAAGCAAATAACACAATGCAACATTACATCCTTTATATATTGTTGTAGATCTTTTGGGCTTTTCCCTGGTGCTACACCAGACGTGCATGAATTTTATCGTCGTCAGCTTCCGTAGTCACCCTCAAAATCTGAATTAGATGCATGTCAGTCGGTTACACCATCAGTCAAATCATAAAGATGATCTGGATTCATACTCGATAGTTCGGATATGTTGCATCAGTCGGACTGGAATAAGTATAGAAAAAAAGTCACTATCAGTAAAAAATTTAGAAGTTAGAAATTTCTAAAAATGCAAATATGCAAATAGCAAAATTACGTAAGAAAATGCAATTTGTAAAAAATAGTATGATATTAGCAATAGAATGATATATACTACTTACCATTTTTTGATTACAAAAATGTAAATGAGCACTTGATTTAGGAAAGTCGTGTTTCACACATGTTCTTAAAAAAACCAGTGGTCAACTAACTAACCATAATGTACATTTCCCCCACTAGAGTAAACTGTTGCGAATAGGCCAACCACAGAGAATTTGGGAAACAGAGTTGTACATGAAGGTATTAACCTGCAGTACTCTTCTATGAATCGTTATGGGCTTGATCACCTTAACTGAATGTGGTCAGTTTAATGACTACAAACAGGGTTAACGTATTGTCTCTGATACAATCTTGTAACGAATAGAATAGAATTTTACAATAAATATGTTTGTGTTACTTTCATATAACACATTTTTTGTTTGATTTCAGGAGGATATTAGGTAATTTCAACGTTTTAACAGTGTCAGCTATACCAGCTTTTTTAGCCAGTGTATTTTCAATTCAAATCGAAAGGCCTAGTCGAAGAACATTGTTAAGTTTATACGTTAGTAATGTAGCCACTGAAACAGTATGGAATATGGCTAAATCTAGAAACTGGGTTCACAATATAAAATATGGAGATGTGGCAATATATAGTTTTAGCATGGCTTTACTCCTAATGTATTATAAGGGTGGATATCATAAAAATTTAGATAGTAAATCGGATTCAATGTTTCGCGTACTAAGGTAAGACGATGTAAAATTGTATCTTAAATAATATTTGGAGCTAACACAAAACTTAAAAAACCGTTTCTGCAATTTTCCCCAATATTTTTAAAACGTACTTCAAAATTGTTAAAATTCATATTCGGTTTCATTTGGTAGAGCACTGAACAGGTAACTCATGAGTAGGTCATTAAATCTGTATTCTTGAGTAATGTTGAATATATTACATTTAAATTGCAAATTCGAGTAAAAAATCTTTGTTTTAACTGCTCACTGAAGAGACTGTAAAAGTGTGACATCCTCAGAAAAAAAAACGTATTTAGAAATATCAGATATCAGAAAATACCCAAAATGTTTCTTCCAATTTGTCCATTGATAATCCTAAAATAATATAATTTTAAAAATAAAAGCAACAATTTATTCGCCAATCGAAATATAATCATTACAAATAGTATTTCATATTTCATAAGTAAATAAATAAAGTCCAAAGAAAAAGGAATCCCTTGCTTTTATGAAACAAGTAGATTTATGTATGTCTATGTTATAAAGTACTGTTTATCGGCGATACACCTAGTTGTTTTTTTATATTTTCAGAACCAATGAAATTTCGAAAAATTTCAAGGGTTTCATTTTGTATACAGCGTCTTTTATCGTAGTTTGATGTCATGGTTAAGTCAGTTTATTTCTAATAAAATTTGCAAAAAAAATCTTCAAGACCGAATCTCGATACCTCCTATTGTTTTGAAAATTCTTCTTCAAAATTACACAAGAAAATTACAATATTTTAACATGTTGCCAGCAGTTTAGTTTATATTTCCACTGTCAAACTAATACCCTATTTCTGTTGCAATAATTAATGGTTATTTTAATTTCATATAGTCTGCTTCTTATTCAGGAAGAGTAATAAATAAATCATTGTACCACACCCATTTCATGGGCGTACCTTTTCTTTTTGAATTATTTAATATAATAATGTCATGAAAATATATGAATTAAGTTGATATTAAACTTTTTTGTTATTACATTGTAAGTATTAAATTATTTTAAAAAATCTGACATATTATTGCTTTGTATTTATGCATTTCTAAAAAAATAAGAATAATAAAATAATTAATGGGTATTATTGGGTATTGGGCATTCTTCCTAACATAATAATAATAAATAATTATAGTTTTTTATATTTTATTCTGTCATTCTTATTAAACTATGTTATCATCATTATGTATGAATCATATTGAAATTCAAAACCATTACCTATATTAAAAATTCTTTATTTAAAATTACGCATATATGTATATATATATTCATATCACAACTGCGTTTTGCATTATCAAAGAGCATTTATTACTCTTTCTCAATAACAAATAGACTGGGTAGTAAGGAATTTAAAAAACTTGTGTTGGTAAAAAAAATTTCATATAATCTTTATTATTATTGCAATACATTATAATAATGTAATATATTGCAATAAGGAAAAATAAACAATAATAAATATAATAATTAGGTATATACATAAATATAAAGAAGTATTAAAAAATTTAAAAATACAAGAACCGTAAACAATATGTAGCTTATATTTAAGGGATATCTATATGAACCATACCGTTTCTATTGTTAACAAACCTAAATATGTGTTAAATATTGTCATAATTTTCCGTTCACTACCATTCGTTGTGGTATCTGATCCTCAGTTGCATCAAATTATATATGGTGTTTTTCCTTTCACACTCAAGGTCATTATATTATCATAGTGTTCCTTTACTTCCTTTCTATGTTTTCGTTTCAATTATACCTGCGGTTATTCTACTGTTGTTAGTGATGCCAGATCTAGGGAATTTTTTTCTAGATTTAGGTTTTTATTTCAAATAGGGAAATAGGGAATTAGCGAATTTTTTAAAATTTTAGAGAATTCTAGGTATTCTTTCTGTGTGAATAAGATCCGTTAAATTTCCTATTTTCCTATTTGAAATAAAAATCTAAATATAGAAAAAAAATTACCTACATCTGGCATCACTGAGTCTGTTGCATCAAGGTAAGCACATAAAATCATTTGCATAAACATTTATCTTTTATGCAAATTTTGCACTTAGTAAACATTATTCTGTTGTATACAAAATTACCTTGATAATTACTCGTAATTCACCCGCAGAAGATTGTCGCATGATTTGCGCATACATGAAATAAAACAATACAAACAAGCTAATAACTAACTACTAGTACACTGAACTGATTCTGCGGTTGGCTCTTTGTAAAACATTATTAAGAGGGCTAATCGAACCAGTGTTTGTAAGGTAATTTTTCAAAATTTATTTCTTCCATACGGTTTGGTCAAATTACACCAAATTTGGAGGATCAGTAGTTGAAAATGTACTAGAGGGTACATGTATATCTATTTTAATTCATTTTCACTTTATGTAGGGAAAATTTATACTGTAAATATAAGTGAAATTTGAACGTGATTAGCTCCTGATTTATGATATCAATCGGTAAAATTCGAGGTAAAATTCATACATGTCTTCTAGAATGAATATTCATTATGCTCAGCAAACTTTTATTCCGTACTATTTGGTTAAAATGAATTTTCTAAATAAGTATCTTTATCACTACAAATGGAGCAAGGAAGTATTACCTCTATCGAGAATCGCACCTCAATGAAGTCTGTGAATAAAACGTCCAAAGAAGGTATAGTCAAGAGCAAAATTATTCAGCGGCGCATGTATAAACACTTTTTAGAAAGTGACACAGCTATCCGAAGCTTTTTCTCGACTAGGCCCCTTAAACATTTTAAATATATGAAAGATATAACTAGCTACTATTACTACTATTACTAAGCTACTATTACTAGCTACTATTACTAACTACTAGACTTTCACTGTGTTGATGTGGAAGGCTGGGTTAGTTCTTCTCAGTTTAAATTATGTCTGTTATACAAATATTTCCAATAATTTTTAGATTAATTACTTCTTTTATATCAAACCTCCTCACAGTTCTTGAAATTCATTCAAATTCTCTACCACAAATTTGTGTTATCTGCATACATTTGTTTCAATATCGCAGTGATAACCTGAAGTACAATTTGTATTTACTTTGTAAAATTATGGATAGTAATAAACTTACACAATAATTCAAACATTGTAGAGATAAAGGTCCGATTGCATTGGATATTCTAAATCTTGTTTTACGTACTCCCGGTTTAAATTTAAATTTGATTTATTTTTAATAGCAGTTGCAGAATTAATTTTTTTGCTTGAGTTCTGAAAACAAGGATTGACTAACTTCATTTATTTATGAAACTATAACTTTCAAATGACACAATCAGTTTTTGAAATTGTTCTTTTAGTGTGGCAGTGTTGTATCTCATTTGTTGCATCAGTTGTGCATACGAGAGGCTGGTGGTCAAGTTCAACACCTTTTCTAATAATCTCGTATTTACATGATCCTGTTCCATAAGTTTACTGTTTTTTAATAGGCAATTTGATAATTTTCACAATTTAAAAAAAAACCTACAACTTTGACTACTCATTTGATTACTTTTTATTTTTTTATGAGACAGCTACAATTTATTATAAAAATCGTTAAGTATTTTATCATTTTCAAATGCAATAATAAGTTCCCAGATTTAAATATTTATAGATTTGTTGTGGGGCCTTATGAAGAAAATGACTATAATGTCCGTTCAAGTCAAGCAGGAAGTTTTTATAGACAACAAGTACAAAATAATCCAAATGGTGGAGCAAGAAGCAGGTCTGGTAGTTGGCAGACGAGAAGGCAAAAAAATACAATTTTACATATAGTTAATCAAATGTTACGTATTTATAAGAAGATTATATATAGAATAAAGTGCTGTGATAGACATAATACATGTCCTCATCCTTTTAGCTGTTTATATTATACTATGCAAGTAAGTTTTTGATGGTACAAATAGAAAATAAAATTTTAGATTAACACTGAAAATCTTTTTCTACAATAGGCCCCTTGCACTTGCCGGATTTTTAAAAATAATTCATATTTTCTAATATAGTCTTATAGTCTAAGCAATAGCGTGCAAATTCGACGATGAAAGGTTATCGTCTGCCAGTGGGTAATCAAAGAGACCATATGAGTATCATACTTTTTTCTCATTTGAAATTTTTGGTATGGCGGCCGGATACGGAGAAGGGGAACATTTTTTTTAATCGAATGGTTACCGATATTTGTCTGCATAGGTAGTATGTACTCCACATACCCCAATTCCGCTGGCAGACAAAACTTCCGGTCAGCGTGCGCTAACCGGAAATTGAAAAAAAAAAATTTTTAGTTACCGGACCAAACCTAGCGCAAAATGTTTGTTTTGGTGTATACGATACTGTACTGTAGTTGCAGACATTTCTATCGGTTGGATTTTGAGCAATATGCCATCAAAGTGTCGAAAAATGGATCAAAATTTGAAACGTTGAATAAAAATAGTTAAAATTAAAAAAAACCTCTGCCCGTCCAGCTTATGGTTTACAAGGTACTAAAAAAACCCTAACCATGGCTGGCAGACATTTTTACCAAATTTACCCCCCCCAAACAACCCGTTTATAAGAAAAAAGTACAGACACGAAAAACTAAAAAAACTGCAACTTTTTAGGGGTTTATCCTCGAATATTTCAAAAATGGAAAAGGGAAAAAAATTGAAAGAATTTTGTGTTCATTGTGTGCCCATTGTAAACCAGTTACTGGAATTTTAATAACTTAGGTTAAAACGTTAGATTCTTTAATTTATACCAAAAAATGTACCCATTTTTAACGATATTCTCGACACATTAAAGTTTTAAGTAGTCATTTTTTTGGAAATCACTTTTTTTACACTAGCCAAATTTGGAGTTACATCACACTTTTCTTTGTAACTCGTGAACAGCTGGAGATATCTAATGCCATTGTGGTTCCTATTTTTTTTTTTATAGATAGAACAAAACCTTCAGATCTATATACTTAAATGTTTTTTTTTTTTAATATGATAAATTTACCTTTGTGAGATATGTGTAAGAAGTTTATATACACACTGTATGTATGTACTTTTAGAAATAATATTTTTGGACGTCTCTTTATGTTTTCAAGTAAAAATTGTCAGTTTGCGATTGAAATCTATTTAAATCGTTATATTTGCTAAAAATGAGTCACCATAAAAGGAATAATTGACAACTCTGTGTCCGATGATTTTCAATAGCACCCAGTAGGCTCACAAAATCCACGATGGAAAATATCTTCGTTAGTGCCCCAAAATATAAAAAAAAATGAGGAAAATCGTTTGAAACCCAGGATCCCTGTTGTTACCGTGCCATATAACTTGACACACATTATTTTTTTATTGGCTTTTCATATTAATTTTTAATTTATTATTTTTTTAATTACTCATCAACAAGATCCACACATACAAAAAAAAAAACGTAACTTGTTTCCGAAAATTCCTTTGGATCCCGTTTAACCATCTTTAACTAAACTTTTCTACGCATCCGTTTCTTGGAACTTGGACAAGTTTTTTCTGGCGTTTATATTGAAGTATTATCACATATCGGTACGGTGCAACATATAGGTAACGATAAATTAGAGGAATTGTTTATTGTAATTACTTTACTTAAAACTTCACAACACAAGTCACAAATAACACTACTTGTTTACATTTAACAGCATGCTTTGCCTGCTTTCTGCACTAGAACCAGGGTCTTGTGAGGTCACCACATCGACTCGCCCGGCCGGCAGTGTTTGCGCGCTTAATAGACTAATTGAAAATGTTAAATAACTAATGTAAAAGAAAAAATTTTAAAAAAATCCTTTTTTTTTGTATTAAGGAAAGATTCCAAAAATGCCAAAATTATGTTTTGTGCATGGGGCCTATTATGCAAAAAGTACATAGGATATTACTAACTAATTTTCAGAATTCCTGAAGTAGGTTGGAACCTTCGATGTGCAGATAACACTGACGTAGTTTTCCACAAAAACATCAAATACTGCAACCAAGTTGGCATCATCTGGAGATGATTAAACATCTCGAGTGCAGGATATGGTGTTCTGGTGTTTTGTGGAAAACTACATCAGTGTTAATTTTCTAAAAAAGTGACTTTATTGCACTGGTGCATAAAAATTTTGTTGAACCATATCGACAAATGGAACTTAATTTGTGACATTGTGGATATCATTGTTATTAATGTTTTGTTTAAACCTGTCCTTAATGCACAGCATAAATTTTTCGCTTTTTACATAATCATAGACATAGAAAACAATGCAAAGAAAACTCATGCACTTGACGTGTTGTCAAACTTGGACTTTTTCATGTCCCGTGCAAACACTCTTTTGCACTTGTTGTATAAGTAACTATTTGCTAATTTATATAATATAAAACTTTTACTATGTTTTTAACTACTACCCATTTTATTTGGCTATGCTAAATAATGAAAACCACAATCCAAAATCAATATTCAAGTTACACTAAGACTTAAATTTTAAGTAAACTAAAAATTAATTTTTTTTAAAGTGCGTTCCTTATTTATTTTTTCCATTCTCTAGTTGACAAATCTAAATATTTCAACAATTCTGCATTTTAAATGCTTTTGATTCAACTTAAAAGAAGAGAGTCAAAAAACAAACATAATTTTCTAACAAAGTATTTTAAGAGTGCAGAAGATATACAAAAATATACAGCATCATTTTGTAATTTTGTAGCAAATTTTCTACCAGCGTTTTGTCATTTGGGTCTTTAATATTTCCTAGAAATTCATTTAAAGGATTGTCAAGCTGCTAACTTGCAATTTCTTTTCAATAATGTGGTTTTAGGATACCAAGCAAGCAATATTTTTATAAAAGGAAAACTCCCAACTTTATTTAATTCTTTCACAAAATTATAAGTATATTGATTACCCCCGGTATTATCAACATTTTAAAGGAACCCTTAGCTTAAAGGGAGTTTATGTGACAAGAAAATGTATTATCAGCAATTCCAGCAAAATATAAATCGAGATATACGAATGCCATTAAACCTAATTTTTCATTTAAATTATAGGATTGCTATCTAATATTTATATTTTGTTTGTTTTCTGGTCACTAAACCAATCTTAAGTAAAAGGTCTCTTTTGATAATACTAGAGGTTAATTATTTGTTCACATTTTCAAATAAATGTTATGCGGATAACACAGACAAAACTAAGACATATCAAATTTTTTTTGTTTTGTTTATTTGTACATAAAAATTGACTATTTTATATTTAACAAACAAATTCAGTAATTAAATTACTGGGAAGGGCCTTGATTTATTTGCACAAAAACAAGTTTCACAGTATACAAATTAAAATTCGCAAAAGAATTTAAAAAATCTTTCTGTTTGAAATAAAATTGTTGAAAAATTAAAAAGATGAAGGTATCTGTTCATTAAATATAGTATACAAACAATAATTGTTACTGATGTGAAGGTAAGAAATTTGTTGGGTAGTGTAACCTAGCAAACATTTTCCATAAAATTAGCTATAACTCGACTTGGTAAAAGACGAATTTACTTATTGAGGTAGTTATGACGTAAAATTGACGGAAAAAAATACACTTCCCATAGAAATTTACCAATTGGTCTTACTCTATATTTAAATTTACATAAATAATACCAATAAATCTACCATACACTATTTTGCTTAAAAGTAATGTTAACCCAAACAGTAAGGAAAATCTACCACAAGTTATCTTAAAGGGGCATGGGTCCTCAACAAATTTACTGGATCTATATCACGATCATCAGACCAATAATAACATATGGATCCATCGTTTGGTGGCCGAAAGGATTACAACGGACGGCCAAAGCCAAACTCTCTGGATTACAGAGAATAGCATGCTTGACCATAATGGGGGCAATTAGCACCACACCGTCAGCTGCAATGGAGATCCTCCTGGACTTATCCCCTCTTCATATATATTTGGGCCAGGTGGGCAACATATAGACTGAAACAAGCGGCCATTAATATGCCGCAGACTAGTATCATGGAGCGGAACAGGTTGCTTGATGACATAGAGAGTCACAACATCCTGGGAAGGCCCTCGGATACTATGCCTAACATGAACAACTACGGGCTGACCTTCAACATCCTTTTTCTGGAAAGAGATGAGTGGTATCGGAATAAAATCGACCAGCTGAGGGAAGACAGTTGCTGATTTACAGATGGCTCCAAAACTCCTGAGGGAACGGGAACCGGAGTACATAGCTACAGACCAAGGGTGAGGATATCCTCAAGCCTAGGTACTAATGCAACTATTTTTCAGGCCAAGGTTCATGCCATTGAACTGTGTGTGCGAAGGCTAGAATATATGCATCTTACACGCAGATCAATTAAAATTTTTTCAGATAGCCAAGCAGCTATAAAAGCTCTTGGCTCCTATCGCTGTAACTCCAAAACGGTATGGAACTGTCAGAAGGCTCTAAATCATTTGAACAAAAAACAAAGTGAGGAGCAGGATCACAAATCATCGGACCAGTACTGATACTTGGCATATCTTCAAGTACTGCTAAGATGGCTGTCTTAACCTGGGCTGAAAGGAAAACTCTCCAGTATTGGCAAGAGTTACCAGGATTAGCTCATTCGAAGGCGTTTATAAAATACCCTTTGAAATCAAGAACTAAGAAACTTTTAGAGTTAAACAGGGTAAACTTGAAAACTCTAACGGGCCTATATACCGGGCACTGCCGACTAAATTATCATCTGCATAAATTGCCTAGCGGAAAACGCCGAGTGCCGTCTATGCTTGGAGAAGGCAGACCACATCTTATGCACCTGTCCCGCTGTAGAGAGGATCCGATTTTCATTATTTGGCAAAGGGCAACTTCTGTCACAGGATCTGGACACATTCTCATCCAATAAAGTTATCAGTTTCATTAAGAGACTGAACTTATTGGGTGAAATATAATTAGGAGTGAGCCACAATAGGCCTGCTAATGGCCGCAGTGGAGGGTCCACAAGGACCCACTCACAATAACCTAACCTAACCTACCTTAAAGGTAAATTTCCTTTAAAGTCAAAATAGGTGGTATAATTAGGTAATATTGACCTTTTTGGTGACTAAAAATCGTCATATGGGTAGAGTACCTAACTAGGTAAATTTTGTTGGATATCCTATGTAATTTATTCCTACATAATTTATTCCTACATAGCGACCTACTTGGTCGCCTTAATTACGTTCAATCAAAGTAATATTATATCGACAATGTCGGTAAATTCTACCTAACTTATCTACCTGATTTCAACCATTTAGTCAATTATCCTTTGTAGTTACATTTTCAAAGGCAGTTAACCTTAAGGTCAAATTAGCATAAGACGCCATATTTTCTTACCACAGTTGGAGTACAATTCAAAATTGAAATTTGCAAAATAAACTTGTATGGAAATGAACTAATAAATAGGTAAAAAAATACATAATTATACTTGTTAAGTCATATTCAACAAGTATAACATACTTTTGGCTCAAACTATTACTTATTAACAAATATTTTGGAGGCGCATGGTTACATTTTGAAGTACAGGTGCTAATATGCATGAATAAAATTTCGGCGCATTAATTACAACAACAGGGAACTACAGATACTACGCAATTAAATTGGAATTATTTTTATCAGCGACATTCAATTATGATCGGTCTTACTACGAATTAGGTGGCTATTCAATTTTATAGGTCAACAATGTTGCTATTACTTATTAGAGAAAAAATGCCAAATAAGTATCAAATTCTTCTTTTTTTTTTACTTGTCATTTGTCATTTGCACATAAGTTCGTAGATTCTACCTAAAACTACTCGATGTTGAATTGACATTGAAATGAAGCCAAATGCATCTAAACAGGTATTAGTAACCAAACATACTGTGCAACTACAAGGAAGATTTATACCTATATAATTTTACCTAGTCAATTTAACTAAATTTCCACATAGTCTTTTTCTCCACTTATGTCGATTCCATGTCGTGTCAACGTAAATTTTACCTTAATATGGTTAATTCGAATTTTGCGACTAAATTTATTATACATAATTTAGGTAGTCTCGACATCAAATTAAACCAAAATGTTTGCTGGGAATTAAGTGACAAAAATGCTAACAATTTCTCATATATCTTGCAAAACAGTAAATGCTTCCCTAAGTTTTTTATCTTGCAAACAATTAATATTTTTTAGGGTGCTGGTAAAATGTTTAGCATAGGCTTAGGAATACAAATCTCTCTTAAGTTAGTCCTAAATATTAAAAGGATATTTCAGTCTCCGGGCAACTTAAAAACTATTCTTTTTAAAAAAAGAGTCGTTGAATTTAGCCTCATTTTTAGGCGCATACTCAGGATTATTTAGGGTAAGTTTGTAATATATTTCTGAAAATTTTGTGGAAATATATAAATTTCAATTTTTAGGCTTCATTGTGTATTTTACGAAGATTGACAGGAAAAGACAATCCGTCCCATGCATTACCTGCTGGATTACTAGCTGGAATTGCTTTTACTAGATATCCAGATACAACTGTAGCCTTATATGTTATGTGGAAAGCTGCACAGGTATTTCTGTTATGACACAAAACACAAAAAAAAAAGATTTTTTTGTTGCATTTGTGGCAATTCGAAATTGCACATCTTAATTTAAATTTTTTGTTTTTTCAGATTACATATAACTTAGGGATTGACAAAGGAGTTTTCCCAAGAGTACCTGGTTTTACAGAATTTTTATATAGCTTTAGTACTGCTATACTTTTTCATGCTGCTATTTTAGAACCAACTAGTTTAAGGCCGAGTTATTGGAAATTTTTACATTCCATTTCGGGGGAAGGTAAGATATTCTTTTTATATAAATATTAACTGTTAGGATCTGCTTGAATAATACTTGGCACAAATAAGTTTACAATCACAGTCCGGCCTGAAATATTAATTTATGGATTATATTCTCGTTTACAATACAAAATAGAATCCAGAAGTAAAAAGTTTTAAAGTAATAATTACTTTTCAATTATTGAAACTTAACAAATATAAAATGAACCGATTAGCAAAATATAAAATATAAAAAATGGCTATGAATTTACACAGATAACTTATTGGTTCTTCACTTATTCAGACAATTTTCACAGACTCCGGAATTAGTGATAACTAAAATTTATGACAAACTTATCCTATAATATTGGTCCATTGGCTCATGCAGTTATAATGAACTCTTAAATTAAGTTGGAACCAAGATATAAGATAAACTTGCGCTATTATAACTTTTACAGTTGCCCATAGATTTTTTTTACAATTTCGTTTAGATTACTTTTAAATAGATAAAATTGTTGGAAAAAAGAACCTAAAATAACAAATTAGAAAAATGAATCAAACATTTCTAGATATGGCATATTTTATTTCGTCTAACGTTTGTCATGTTTTAATGCAATGGGTATATCCCACTACATTGAAAGTTAGATTTTTTTAATGTACCTACAGTGCTGGAACTAGGGCGGTTCTTCCGCACCAGCAGCAAGCCTGAATAGGGCGCAAATACACAGATGAAAGATATTTACCAACATGTAAATTGAAACTATTGGTACGAATGTATTAACTCATATCGAGATAAATGCAATTTGAAAGATTTTTTTTATTAGGTTTGTTCTAGCGGAAAATCACAAACAGTTTGATAAACTTTTTGATTGCGCTTGTCAAAACATTAACTAGTCGGTACAGTGAAATCTCTCTTGAGCGGACACTCACGGTTCTTCAAAAAAATGTCCGCTTAAGGGAACTGTCCCTATAAGAGAAAATGGTCCGCCCAATGGAACTTTATTTTCCGTGTCCGGTCAAGGGAAATAAAACAATTTGTTAATTAAATATTCCTTTTATTGATAAGTGAAGTACACCAACAAACTGAACCGAAAACTAAATGATTAAAACAAGAAATAAAAGATAAAAAAAGAAAAAGATAAACATACTTATTACATAATACATAATATATACATACATAGTATGTTTAAATGCAAAAACAAAACATGCTTTTTTATTTTCTTTTTAATTCATGTTACATAACGTAAAAAGGATATGTCTTTATTCCATTTATTTGTCATTTTTCTTAAAGAAATCATCTAACTTAGTTTGGTGCATTTTAGATCTTTTTGTTAACACACAATTCTCCAAATGGATTTCTACATTTTTTGCTAACTGAAACATAGCAAAATCTTCATTCTTTTTTGCGAAATCTTTCACTTGTGTTGTAACCTTCAGAACATCATTATAGGAATTCAAAGTATCAGATTCTTCCGAAGATCCCGCTACAGATATTTTATTTTCTGATTCATCTTCTTGTTCTTCTGTTAAATTGGGAATTGTAAAATTTTCAGTAGATATATCAGAGTCTTCTGTGTGAACTTCTTTGTCCATGTTTATGAATGCCTCGTAGTTAATATCTGCACCGGAGTCTTTTAAGTTTTTTTGCAGTTCTGCCACGACTGACAATGGTAAATCGTCTTCTGCATCAAACTCGTCATCGGCTTCTTGGTTATGGATTTTCTTGAAACCGGCTTTTTTAAAACAGTTTTTGATGGTTGTAGAGGAAACTTCTTTCCAGGCTTGTTTAATGAAAAAGATGGCTTCCAGGACATCTATTGCTTTAGTTATCTCCCCCTAAAGACTTAGAGGTTTCGAGCATTGCCAAAACATGCTTCATTATGTAATTTCTATAAATTGTTTTGAAATTTTGTATAACTCCTTGGTCCAGGGGCTGGCAATAAGAAGTTGTATTCGGAGGCAAAAAAAATTATTTTTATGTTATCCATTCTTAAATCTTGAGGATGGGATGTGGCATTATCAAGGAATAATAAAATTTTTCGCTTTTGCCTACCTACTTTTCTGTCAAATTCCATTAACCAATCAGTCATAATTTCCCTAGTAACCCATGCTTTTTTATTTGATTTCCAATCTACTGGCAACTATTTAACACCAAGTTTTTTAAAGGCTCGGGGTCGTTTTGATTTTCCAATCACTAGTAACGGCTCCTTCCCTCCTGCCATATTTGCGCATTGAAGAATCGTGAGTCTTTCCTTAGACAGTTTCCCTCCTGTGCATTTTTCTTTCTTAAAAGCAAGCGTCTTGTTGAGTAGAGCTCGAAAATAAAGTCCCGTTTCGTCCGCGTTATAAATGTCTTCTGGTTTATAACCTAACAGTAATGAGGGAAGTTTTTCATCGAATTGTTTGACGTCCTCTGGATTAACACTCGCGGCTTCCCCTGACACACTCCTAAAACTAATGTTATGTCGCACCCGAAACTTATTTAGCCAACCATCTGAAGCTCTAAAGTGCTCATGTCCTAATTGTGTTGCTATTTCTTTTGCTTTTGACTTCAGCAATGGCCCAGACACTGGCGCGGATTTATCCCTAACTTTAACAAACCACTCGTAGCACAATTTGTCCACACTTGCTCCATCTGCCTTTAAAAAACTTCTTTTTTGATTAACATTGATACCAGAACGCCATTTAGCTGTAATTTCGCCTTTTTTTCTTTATTATGTTTGCTGCTTGAGTTTTTCCAATTTTAAATCGTACAGCTAATGTACGTACAGACGGTTTTTCTTCGTCATAAACGTTTATTATCTGCATCTTTTCCTTAAGTGTTAGAATACTTCTATTTTCCATTTTACTCGACATTTTATTCGTAGCTGTAGCACGTAAACCCGTTAACCTCAAACTTACTTAATACATACATATGTACATATACATTTGAATGCCAGCGAAAACATTACGAAGGGGATTTACCGCGAGCCGAGGGACGTTCCCGGTAAAATTAGGTGGAAGACCATATCATGTAAACGATAAATGGCGTGTTGTCCGTGCATCAGAACGTCGCGTCCGCCTACGAGGAATTTTTCTCTTTGATTGTCCAAAAATTTTCTGTCCGCGTCCGCACTGGAGAGCGTCCGCTTAAGGGATATTTATTTTATACTGTCGCTTATGGACTTCTCACGGTTCCAATAAAATTGTCCGCTTAAGAGGAATGTCCGTTTGATAGAGATGTCCGTTAAGGGAGATTTCACTGTAATTAGTTGGCAATTTATAATGCTAGAACGAAATTTTTGCTTCTCTTCTGCTTTTTCTCACTTTACCGCATGACATTTGATTGAAACTTATAAATAACATAACCTATAGCTCTGTTTTTGGTCATTTTGAATCATTTGTGTTTAAATTTCCCAAAACAATAGTTTTAGATGAAACGAACTATTCCTATATTGTTGTATTCACAAATACGTTGTAATTCAAATAGTATTTAAACGACATTTTATATTTGAACTGCGCATGACCAGGCTAAAATCCACGGAGAATCCGAGAATTCTTCAAACTGTTTGAAATCGGTTAGAAACTAATCAGTTGACTTGCTGGAACACTGAACTAGTAGTTAGAATCCCCGATTGCTGGAACAGCAATTTAGTTTTGCGCATGTTGTGGAGAGTTTGAAACCGTTTCCGGCTGCTGCTGGAACAGACCTATTAACTCCTTTATAAATGTGTATATGTAAGAAACTATCGCCATCTATACACTCTAGTGCTTACTAAGTGACAAACAATGCGTTAACACTTTCATATAGTTGAAATTTAGAAATTTAGCAAAAACTGATAGACGGCCAGCAACCAATTAACCTATATATGAGTTCCTTGCGAAAATTTTTTATTTCCCAGTATTCTCGTACAATTATCAATGCATAAAATAAAAGTCTGGCAACCTATCGCGGGGGACGTGTGGAGCCGGTAACCTTGCAAAGTGAGAAAACAAAACGGGAAAATTATATGATAGTCTCAAGGTTGTTTTTTTATTCTTTTAACATCTAGTAATGTTATAAAAACGTACTGCCAGACATATAGATAGGGCATAAGCTATTGCCAGACCAAAATAAATCTGTAGGTATATGTCGAATATTTACATTACATATATTTAATAAAATAACTTTATTTTATTTACTGCTTTCGTTGTATGATAGCTGGGGGAGCAAAATATTGAGGTTGTGCTGAGTGCAACAAGGGCTAAATACAGTGCTGTGTGTCTATATCAGTCTGCATTACTGTCCAGCCGGCGCAATATGGTCTGCGCGGTAATGGAGAGTATTGCCTATAAGTCGCCAGCTTTCTGGTCATATAATCTCCCAGGTGTATATGCAAATGACCACAAAAATTTGTCATGCACTAATTCATTTATTTCATTTACACTTAATTGTGAATGGGATGCGGAAATCATATTGTTTCCGTGGGTTTTCTTTTCCCAACCAGACTGTATTTAGATATGTATAGTTTAATTATTTCAAACTTATTTGCAACATAAAAAATGTCGGCTTCTTTGATTACGATAAAGGGATAAAAGAAACCGACATTTTTTTATGTTACAAATAAGTTTGAAATAAACTGTAATAGATATCTCTAAGTGGTTGCATTTTAAAAGAAATTTATATACTTATTTTCAGAGTAATTTATAATTGCTGCCAGTGAAGCAACCAAAAAATTATTCTATTTCCATTCCGGTGTTGTCATATTATTATTGCCAGTGTTTTTATATCGCTATATTTTGGAGGCTAAAAATGATATAAATATATTTGTGATTTCCCGATTTGTACATTTATTTTTGTATTATGTCAATCTTTTTTAAGACTATTTCTGAAAAATGTAAATAATTCAAAAACTTCATTGGATATGCTAATAAGTATAATTAGCAACACGATAATACCATTTTATTGGCTGCTTGCGTCTTAGCGCGAAGTCGGATGACGTCAGTAGATTGAGATTCAAAACTTACCATTTTACAAGAGATGGGAATATTTTGGAAAATTTTCAGGAATATTCTTCAGAATATGATGAAATTATCTGATGTAGGTACATCTTTTTTTCATCGTAGCAAAATTTTAAAATAAGGGGGGTTTAGTTATTGTCTCTTTTTCCATTTATAATAAAAAGCGAAATTTTCAAAAGCCAAAATGTGTATAAATTAACATGATACTAAAAAATAAATGAGTCTGCATGATGAAATGTTTTATTTCAAGGAGTAACATACAAATGAACTGGTTAGCTACATTAAATGGGTACTATCGAGTATGTTAAGAATCACCCAGAATTACCATAAATTTTCTAGAAGCTGTTCCAAGCCACTGATTTTTTCTAGGCATTTTACTCACTTTAGAAATTGTAAACTCGTAAAATGTAAAAAGGTAAACTGGTTTGATTTGAAATTGGTCAGAAACGTCACTTTTGGCACGCCAAATTCAAAATATTGCGTGAATATTTCCAAGGAATCTCTCTGGAAATATTATCGAAAAGTTTCCATAACACATTGAAAATTTTCATTTTGGCAGTGCTTCCATGCTTCCAATTTCCCATTGCCCATTTCTACATTTTACTAGAGCTCAAAAAAAAAATTCAAAGAGAATTAGTGAGCCTAGATTTTCAGATACAGTAATAATAATGCATAAACAAATAAAAAAAAAATTATAGCACATGCTTATTAGACATTTCATGGAATACAGACCATGTACAGTTACATTTACCAATTTTGACAGATAATGAGTTTGGGTTTAGAAGTGGTTATTCTACACAAGATGCCATATTATCATTATATAACTTTATACTTAACAGCTTTGAAAATAAAGAAAAATGTGCATGTGTATTTTTTGATCTAACACGAGCCTTCTTATAGACAAATTGGAAAATTATGGCATAAGGGGGCCCGCACCGGGATGGATTAAAACATATTTACTAAATAGGTATCAAAAAGTATCTCTAACCACTAATAATATGATTTACAATTCTGATCTTAATCATGTCTCCACTGGGGTTCCCCAGGGGAGTGTGTTAGCACCACTATTGTTTATTCTTTTTATTAACGACATTCATTCTTATATGAATGAAACTTTTATATCTATCTTTGCTGATGACACAGTTACTGCCAACTCGGACAATGACTTCCATACTCTAACATCCAAAACGAATACGATAATATCTTTAATGTGAAAATATTGTTCTCATAATGGTCTTGACCTAAATGTCCATGAAACCAATTTCTCATTATTTTCTACTAAGCCTCTTAACTCTAGCCTACTAATAAAAATGGGCAATAATTCTATCATTCAACATGATGCTGTCAAATACCATAGACCACAAATATGCTCTTGTCTGTCATGGGGTAATCAAATTCATACATTATTGAAAGAACTATCTTCTTATGGTTATGTATTATGGCAAATGAGGAAACATGTTAGTTTAAACATCTTGAAAATTTATTACAATGCATATGTACAATTCTGTCTCAACTACTGTATAATTTGCTGGGGAAACTGTTCTAGAATAGAAGAGCTTCTTGTAATGCAGAAAAAATAATTCGTACTAGGTATGACATTTAATTTATATATTCACGTGATTCCTGTTAAACTGTGTTTCAAAAATTAATTATATTAACAGTTCCTTCATTGTACATTCTCTGATGTGTAATTTATATAAAATCTCATATTGACAAATATATACCAAGGATGGAAATTCAACGCATTACTTAAGGGAAACTTGTTCTACAACACAGATTAACTACTACAGCAAAGGGACCTAATATTATGTCTATTAAGTTATATAATAAACTTCCAATTGAAGTAAAAAAGAAACAATATTAAATCTTTTAACTGCATGGTACGATCCATTCTAACTCAAAAAAGTTTTTATTCGAGCTGCAATCATTTCATTTGACATGGTGGTTTTTAACTATATATACATATTTTTTATTTTTATATTGCATTTGTATTTTTAAATTGTCTTTGTATTTATATGTAACGTTCTGTCACTTTTAACTTATCGATATTAAGCCTTAGCTTTTAACATCCCGGGTGACTATATTTCTATACTTTTTTTGTAAAATCTATGAAAATAAAGTTATTATTATTATTATCATTATTTAATTATGTCCCTTATTTCATATTATGTGGCTAGATTTTTCATGAAATATTAAATTTAATAAAAACGCTACGACAAAAATACTTTATTCCATTTATGTTTTTATTTTGCAGAATTGCCTGTATGAGTAGAACTCCATTAGAAGTCTGGGGACTTAACACAACAGAATCGTTGAGAAAAGTTCTAGAACAAACCAAAACTGTGCCTGTAGTTTATTTTTGATAATTTATTTTTCTTTTTTTTATTTTTTATATATATATTTTTGATGAGTTAAGTAGAGGGTATAAACAATATATATTATATTAACATTGTCTCTTTAATGATTTTGTATAGTAAAAGTAGGTGCATTTATCTACATGTAGTACATGTACCAGTAGTGGCAGCTATTACTATACAGGCGAGGGGACTGTAATCAAAATTACAAAAAGAAACATCATGGTATTATAGTAGAGACCTTTAATTCACTATAAATATTACTAAAATATAATTTTAGTAACCATATTTTGTTTAATTGTGAAATGAAAATGCTGGAAATGAGGATGTATTTCAAATGAAAGCAATCGGCGGTCTCATAATGACGTAACAGCGTAGATACGACGCGCGCATTCCAGGGTAGAAAACTAAAACAAGCTTATTATAGTGCAGGTGTTATAATTATTGATAATGTAAATTTGCGTAACTGTAACTTCACTAACATTTCCACAACCAGGTACAAAACACTTCTTTACAGACATTTAAGGTTCAAAATAATGTAATGATATACAAAACAACAAATAAAACATTAAGGTTAAATATTCAACTAGCTCTGTTGCCAAATTTCTAAAAAAGAAGCATGTTCCCTGAAGTTTAATATCTGGCTTTTTAAAATAATTTCTTTTAACACAAATATAAACACAAAGCATGTAAGCATTCCCTATATTTAACCATCGATTAATGTCTAATGGTTTACCAATACTGAAATATAATACTATAATAAAGGATTGCTTTACATCAACACAATATTATCTAAATTATTTGGAAACATGGCAATACAGCATTTGTTTCCTCGCTGACTGTGCTGTCTACGCTGTTACGTCACGGCGAATACTAGCCAATACAATTGGCTTGGGAAAATGCGGGAATATCTGACCGTTTACAGAGCGCTTAAACTTTACGAATTTTTTTGAAGCATAAGACATTTAATAAAAAAAAAAAAATACGGGTCAATTATTTTAAATTGTAGATGTTATTAAAGTAATAAAAAAAAAAATTGTCCCCTTGCCTATTCAAATGTTTAGACATGATAAATACCTACATCATTTTTCCTTTTTTTTTCTGCTTACCATTTTTAAGATATTCACAGTTAAAATGAGGGTTCAATACATTTGTATCGTAATTAGTGAAAAAATTATGAATCACTATGAAAATATATATGGTCTGAAAAAACCACAGGATTTTTTTTTTTTAATTAGGCTTACGAAATATTAGAAAATATGGTTTAGTAAAGTCACTAAAAATCACTCTTAAATGTTTGTGATTTTACGTGATCTTTTAGTTTAAAGACTTAAATAAACTCTGTAATTTTAGTAATTGAAATAGACTAATAATGGAGAATGTGCAAAAGTGTTAAAATATTTAATTTTTTCTTCAAACGTCAGAAAAACATGACATTAAAGTTTGACATTTTAGACGGCTGTGCATTGCCATTAGCAGTGGAGGTAAAAGTACTTTTTCTGATGCTGTAAGCAGCAGAAAAAGTAAGACTGATTGCTTATAAATAACGACATATTAAATAATACAAAACTTGTATGTTTTAATTATTAAATACAAATACACCGTAATTTAACTATTTGAACATTATATTGAACGAACAATTATTAAGTGTGGCCCCAGAAAAATTGATGCCACCTGGAATTACTGCAATTGTAGCATCATCATCTATTTTGCTTGTACTTGCTTCAGAATTTATTTGAATATCGTTCCAGCTGCCGGCCATGCTATATTAACACAATGCGTTTTTGGTGGTGAAATTCGAGATATTTTATCTTCATTTTTTTTTTATAGCTAATCGACGTTTGAAGAAAAAATAGCATGTTTTATTCGGAGTAAAAGCCACTTGTGACTCATCTGTACAGACTCGTTATAAAAGTATCACTTTTACTCCTAATAAAGCTATACTATTTATCAGAAATTTCAGAACTCTCTACCTCCATATCACATATCTCAGTATAGTTTATTTAATGGAGTGCAGATTTTGCAATGTAAGGCTTATTAAAAGAGTGCTCTAATTCTTTCTGAAACTGTTATTCTAGAAAAAAAATTTGAGAATATTATTTAAAATAATGCCAATTTAGAAATGTGATAAACATAAAAATACAACTAAAAGTCATAAACTAAAAGATGATCGAGAAGTTTCCACTTAAAAGATTATTTAAAAATTTTGTTACTTTCAATTTTAAACAAAAAAGTTGAAATTTGATTATAATAGAAACATTCTAAAATGGTAGCAAGACCCCAGAAATTCATAAAAATAAAAAAAAATAAACAATAAAATTGCATATTGTCAGCTCAGTTGTCAAAACTAATATTTTAGTACCGTTCATGAAATAGCTAGTAGATGAATATTGTCTATGCACAGTTTGCCACTGCACTGTTTCTATATACATTATTCGGTCTCGATTCCAGGCAAAACCTCTGTTTAATGTGATAAAAATTAACAACTAAAGTTTAAATATGAGGGAGAGAGTTGACTTTATACTGTTTCATTGCCAGCGAATGTTAAATTCAGCCGTGAACCGAGGACGCCGCAATAAATAACATTCATTCTTGTTCAATGTCGATATGGCAGTAGCGCGTCTACTAGTTTTCTATAATTCCATCACCGTCTGCTACATTAAACAAAGGTTTTGCAATCGATACCAATAGTGTATATTAAGATATTTACATTAAAATTTGGCAGTTTAGTTTCGATTTTTTTTTTTTAGGAACATTTCCTGAAAATCTCTGGGAAAAACGGGGCACAGGTTCCAAACAGGAACATTGCATGATTTGGGGAAGAGTTGGCAACCCTACATGTGACATTGGATGATATATTGTTTATTCAAAATTATGTATAGAAAAAGAAGTAGTATGTAATATAATGGAAAATTTTGTTACTTGAGTATATTAATTTAGCTCCAATTTTCTACAAATATAACAGACATAAGCCAAACATATTATTAATTATTAATGTCTATTATACATTATAATGCAGATCTTCATTAAGAAACTTTATTTGTTGTAACTTTTTAAATATACTGTTTATGGGATAATTCATTATAATTTAGAAAACGTGATACGTATAATTAACTCAGTTGGGAATAATGTTTTTTTATAAATATACAGATTGTTGTTGTTTTATATTTTTTTTATAGTATGTATGTATATAATTGTATATTTAATAAAAATTTTGGATTAACTTTGAAATTTTGTTTTACCCCCTAAAGTTCAGAAAAAAAAATTAAAAATACCATAACATTCTTGTGCAGGCTAATGATTACTATTTTTCCTATCCTTATACAAAATCCGGTCTACTTTTATGTAACAAGCTGTTTACCCGTGACTTTGTCCACATGGAATTTGGTACAATATACATATCGTGGGCTTAAAACCAAAAGTGACTAAGTCCAAAATATTCATTTTTGAGAAATTAGTAATTTTGTTTTTTTAATTTTTAAACATAAGCTTATAACAATAAAAATTTAAGTAGAAAATCCATATAAATGTTTTTATAAATATCATAATTTAGAGTTTTGAATCTCACTATCTATCAAAACAAATTTTTATTTTTTTTTGTTCGCATAAAATGTATTATTTTTAGACTTGATCAAAAAAACTTGTTTTAATAAAACAACTTTAGGATTCTCACAGTACTTGGTCAATTTTTGCAAGAAGAGGTAAGTGAATTTCTTGTTACTTGGTCAAAAAAACCAGAAAATGCTGGTTTTGGACTTGGTCACTTTTAGCTATAAGCTCACGATATAGACAGATAGATACGAACTGAGATATTTAGGATTTTATGTTGAAAGTTAGGGTTGAATGAAGTAAAAATTGTATATCTCATCCCCTAGGGGGATGGAACTTGTTTTATTCAATCCGCCTGGAATAATTCTACATTTCGGTTCTAGGGGAAAAATCAACCCTCTATCTACCATATGAACTGAGATATTAGACACTGAGCAATGCCAAGAACGTAAACTTAGCGAATGACAGCTATGCATGCATAGTAGCAATTTTTTGTACATCTATACCAGAGATTGTCTCTGGTCTGTCTATACTTACGTCTGATGTAACATTGCGTGAACGTACGTATAGCAGACGCAGTCAAATCAGGCCGACCATGACTTCGGACACACCCAATTATAACCGAAGAACTGTCAAATTTATAAATAACAACCTTTCTTAGAAGTTCGAAGTTGTTTGGTTGCTGGTTTTAATTTGGATTGTTTACTTTTAGTTTTTAATTGGTGATTTTCTAAATGAAGACGATTTTCATCTTCCAAGAGAAGAATCGACAGTTCTGATGAATCTTAAAATATTATTTTTACGAAAGCGAAATAGATTTTTTTGGTTTTATTTTAAATAAATTATCCTAATAAAGCATCCATAAAGAGCCCCCTATATGACCTAAATTTTTATGACAATGAAGAATATGTAAAACCACTGCTTCATCCACATCGACATCACTATCGTCATTCAAAACTGTTAAGATCACAATTTCTTCCATACCTAATACAGAGCCTTCATAAATGATCGTAAACCACGTGACCAATTAGTTACCTTTAACAGCATCATAGAGTCGTCCTGTCAGCAAAATATGGTTTAAAACTATTTCTTAGACACATGTATGTGCAAAAATGTTAATAATCTGGCCTTTGACGTATCCTCTAATGTTATAATAGGATTGTTAAAAGTTATAGCCAATCAGATATAAATACTTTTCAAAATAGTGATTTCCGATTGGATAAGAGTTCTAACAGGCCTGTTTTAATAATATAAAAGGATACATCATAGGCCTGAATAACCAGAAAAGTTAAACGACCTTCCTATGTGTATGTTATGTCAAATGATGTTTAACTCAACTTTTAAACCACTACCCTATCGTCCTTTGCAATGTTTATGTCAAAGCATTAAGTCTACATTCTTGGCGTTGCTTTAACTCTCTATTAGTATTTTATGTTGAAAATTAGGATTGAGACGTAAAAATTGAATATCTCATTCCCTATTGCATATAAGGAGGGGGTTGGAACTTGTTTTATTCGATTCACCAGGAAAGTTCTACCATCGTTTTGACACAATTATGGTATAGCATACGCCAGTGTGCTTACACAGTGAAAAACCAATGACTAGTAATAGTGTAAATTTGTCTGAACTTTATTTACTATTTTTTGCTTTGACATAGGAATTTAAAAGAAATTGGATATGCAACAAATAATTTACAGAGTAAGTAAATCTATTTACAATTAGCGTATTTTTACGACCTATTAATTTATTTATCGATTTGTTTCTCTTGATAAAAAAAAATTATATTTTTAAAAAGCCGACATTTCAGTAGCAATTAAATGTTAGTTTAGAAATTATAAAATTACCTGAAACATAATGCAAATAATTAATATTAGTAAATATTAACAAATACACATGACATAAACTTGCATTTCTTACCAAGGTTCCTGCAGATGGCACTAGAATGCCAATATCCGAACTATGCAATATAATAAAACTAATTAACAACTAATTAAACCACAATAGTAATATGTATTTTCATGACATGGATAAGTATTTCAAAAATATTTTTTTATAAAATGAAGTTGATTTGTTTTAAATACGAAAATTAATTCTCCTTGCATCAATAAACCACTAAACAAAAAAATTATTTCAATTTATAGTAATTACCTATTTCCGAAGTATGTATTAACTTACAGTGTACTTAAAAGAATCCAAAATTGTATGGTTCAGGCCACAGACCACATAGACTTGGCGTATTGAGTATTTAGTACGGTACCGAGCGTGCCATAAATCGGGGAAGCGACGTGTGGTAAATTAGGTGGGCGGGCGCTCTTTCTGCAGGCCCGCATTTAACCTTTTCATATATAGCTATTAAATTGAATTCTTTTAAAGTATATTTATGAAGAAAACATAATACAATTATTTTATTTAAATAGTATAAATAAATTAAGCAAATGTTTATTGCATTTTATATAATTTTTAAAATAAAACACAATATAAGTTAACAATATTTTTATTGATATTTTCTATTTTGTTCTTGACCGTCGATTTCAAATAACTTGATTTGTATTTCTTGGGATTCGGTCAGTTTGATTAAAAAATAATTTTTTTCCTTCTTACATTTCAGTTTTATTAACCATCATCAGAGACTACAAGTTTTTACAAAAAAATATTTTATTTTACTTGCATTTATTAAAGTTTATTTTTTAATTAATAACTAAATTTACATCGTTCTGTTTGCTTCGAGTGTTTTGACGTAACTAAAGTTATGAAGTATGTTACAGTCTATCTGGTGTTTTTTGGTTTGTTTATGTTATTTGAGATAAGTCTTAATTTATGTAGGTAAAGATTTTACAAATTTGCTAAGTGTTATGTGAAATTATGGAAAGATGCAAAGAAATTAAAATTATCCCCTTATAATTAATGTAACAAATTGAAGTATGTTTCGTTTAAATTTTCTATCAGTGCGGTTGTTTATTGTGTTGTTATGTCTTTTAATTTGCAGCATTTCATGTACTGACCGAATCCTAAGAAATACAAATCAAAATATTTTTATTAAAAAAAATAACAAAACAATTAACAATAATTTATATTATTTCCCTTTAAATAAAGTTAATTTATTTAAAACTTGCCTTTTTGTGGTTTTTACATTATGAAACATTTTTGTAAAATGATGACCTCTAATTTTAATGCAAGTTTCTGAAATTGCCCTTATAATTTCAATAATATGATTGGTATTATTAGGGAAATTATCCAATTGGTGAATTTCTAAATCATTAAAAATATTTGAATTTTGAAACTTTTTTAAAACACTACACATAATGACCACCGCGGTCTTTTACAAATATTAGTTCATGGAAATTTTCCCTGTTTATTGAAAATAAAGCGTTTATACATTCTTCACATTTTAACGATTTTAAAATTGATTTTATCACAAAGCCACTTATATACACTATAATATATTCATTGTACTCCGACAACTCCAAAGAAAAATTAAAGTTATATTCAGTTTCAGGCATGTCATTTTCTAATATATCATGGGCTCTAAATTTATTGTAAGTTAAATTTATTTTGTCTATTGCAGAACTACAATTTAAAATAGAAATATTTTCCAAAGGAATGCAATTTCCAGAGAATGTTTCTTTAATTTGCATATGAATCAACAATTTTTTATATGCAGATTTAAATTGGCGGCTAGTTGGATTATTATTCCATCCCCCATGCTGTCTGATATTACAGAAAAAAAGAGAGACTATTTAAAATAAGTTACTTTACACATAAGATTAAATATTCTTCCTAATAAAATATTAACTAAGTATTTTAATTTTTATTATGTAGTAAAATAAATATAATAAAATCCGTATGAAAATATTCGAGGTATTTTTTTAAATCAAATGTATTATAATAACACGCATAAAAATAAATATAATAAAATTCGTATAGGTATAGCTCTTTTAAAAAACAATGGCATTAAAATACCATTTTATACAAATGTCGACTTAGTTTTATGTTTGTAAACCACCGAGTTGTAAACTAAATAATTTGACACAATTTACTACTCCAGTCCTGCAAACATGCTGGAGCGCAGGTACAACATGGCGTAGGCAGATTGCTTAAAATTTAAATTAAATAACAAATAACTCCGTAATTACTACTTACTGAAAAAAAGGAAAAATTTTCATTTACACTGGTACCGGTGTCACTTCGGTTAGGACACACTTCAACAACACATTTACCCTTTATTACATACAAATATCTCATAAACAACAGATGTTTACAGCTCGATTGCATAAATCATACTGATCGCCATGCGACTGCTAGGCTCCAGCCAGGCTCCGCGGTGGCTTCATGCCTTGGTTCCTTGCAACAAGTCTATGTGGTCTGTGGTTCAGGCTTTTACAGGTAGAAAATTTCAATAAAATTTATTTATGTTTAGTTCATTTTTATTTATACAATATCCGACTATAATTATTACGCACTCAAACTTTTTGAACACCTCAGGTACATGACTTATCGCACTGGCTGAACTAAACTATGTTCCTATTACCCTGGTATTTGCAAGAATTTTTGGTCAACATGCATAAACGGTTCACTTTTAATATCCAAATAACAAAGTGCTGCCGAGAAGTGAGGTAACATATTATTTAGTAAACTGTGCTTATGGTCAGCGTTTTAACCTAAAAGTTGTTGTTAATTGTTTGTCCCCTAAAAATTGCTCCTTGCACAGAGGATCATCTTTCAATTCGTCTGACACAAAATTTATTCGTTTCTCACTGTAAACAAGAAGTCGAAGAGCAATCGACCGAAATCACAAGAATTCCTAGAGTTAGTTAGAACTCTGTAGTTTGACAGTTACTCGCATCCAACAATTTAATACACCAACAGAAAACGGAGATCTACAATGACAGCTTAATTTTTAGGTTACATTTTTTAATAATTAAAATACCTGAAATTATAACTTATTCAAATATATATTATAAATAACAGTGATTTATTATTAAATAACAATGGGATTTTTATTTCTGTTCTGATGAGGTAAAATTCCCAAAGGACAACCTTGGTAGAGTGAAGTTTCTACAAAAGAAATTAATTTTATTATTATTAAATTACCTCATATTTAAACTTTAAGAAAAAAACTGTTTGTATTATCCGAGACTCCAATTTTTACCGACATTCGAAAATTATATATACCTTTTACTAGCCTCCATCGACTTATGGATCCTAAGTTAACATTTGGTTCAGTATTTACATTAGTGACAACTGTTTCATCAGAACTGCTTCCTTTATAACTAATAATTTCCTCCAAATGATCTACTGTGAAGGTTTCTTCTCCTACATTTATACCTGGCCAGATTAACCGTTCCACCAAATTAAATGTATCATGATTATATGTTTCAGTGTTGTTGTTAAATTTTTGGACACTAAAAATATATATAATCGAATGACACAATGTAAAATAGGTGTATATGATATGGTGACAGTGTTATATATATTTTATATCAGACCCCCAAGAACCCACTATATTAATATTCTTTTAGTGTAACATCACATCATTATGCAACCTACATACTATTGTCACGATATACCGGTTGCCTATATGTCACACCGGTACTTAACCCTTAAGACAATGGCGACAAGGCGACAATTTCGAGGCTGAAACACCAAGTAGAATTTTATTTAATTTCTCCTTTGTAAGAAATATTTAAGAACTTTCAGTTACTATGTTATGCACTTCAAAAGGTTAGTTCCTGGTCTCAGAGAGAATTGATATTAACCCTTTCAGTCATCATGTCCATTACAGTGGATATCGATTTTCTATAAACCTTATAAATTTAAAACCCAATATTTTCAGTCAAGTAACTTCATTAATGTGTGAGGACATGCATAATTTAGTTGGTTTTTACAATTGTTGCTAGAATATTTCTAGTAAAATCTTGATATAGAACTTTGAATTAACTTGTCCATTATAATGGACATAATGACTCAATTTATTTATTTTTTTTTAGATGTAAAAAATAGGAAATTTTCCTTCAACAAGAAAAAGAAATGGAAGTGTCCTATGATGGACAAAGAGCTTTTGGAAAGTTTAATGAATGACGACTCGGTGATTTTGGGTTTATCGGATGATGAGGAGAATTTTGACGATGTAGGGAATACAGGCGACTTTCCCTGTTTAGGCGAAAATATTTTGGGACTCAATGATATGCAAGAATAAGGGAATTTAGAAGAAAACGACCAAAGAGAACCCAAAGACAATCAAACTAATGACTAAAGAGAACCTAAAAAAAAAACGGAAATAATGACCAAAGACAACCAAAAGACGAAAATAACTACTAAAGACAACACGAAGAAAACGGATGTCTACATGTCACTGCATTTTTATGTAGATATACTGCAAATAAAAACGTGACAGATTTACATTTTTTTTTTAAATCAGAGTTTCTTATGCACTTTTGGCTACTCTGATAAAACTCCTATATGTCACAATGTCCGCCAGAATGGACATGTCATGTCATTTGAAAATTGACATATCGAGGAGAAAATTTATAAAAGCCCTATAGAACAGATATATTTTTTCATATAAATGTTAGCATTTTCTGATTAAAAAAAAGTTGTGACTGAAAGGGTTAAATGCCAGAAAGACGGTATTTATAAACATTTATATTCAAAACATAATATAAACTTGTACGATAATATCAACTGGGTACACATTTAGATGCCAAACTAGCATAGGGTACTCATATCGAACATGTTTGCTGAACCAGTTGAACAAAGCCTATTTTGCTATCTTACAGTTGAAAAGTACCTTTGACACATCTGGTTTTCTAAACACTTACTACGCACTAGCTTACTCACACATATCTTACAACATATGTTGGGGCAGTGCAAAAGATAGAGACAGGGTGTTTATTTATCAGGAATGGCTTATCAGACTTATATTTAATATGACATATAACGAGAGCTGTAGAGAAATATACAAAAATAACAAAATTCGTAGAACATCGTGCATATTTATATTAAAATGCATTAGAAGAAATTTGGATTTATTTGAAAAATGAAAAGATTTTATCATTAATATAACACAAGACATGGAGAGTTATTAAGCATACCAATTCATTACACAACAAACTTTAAACACTCGCCACATTACAACTGCATTATACTCTATAATAGTTTATCGCTTGAAATAAGACAAAAAAAACTATATATAGAACTTCTAAATATGCAGTCAAAAATTTGCTTTTAGATGGATTTTTATAGCATAACTAAATTTTTAAAAAGAGAACCTTGGAGGCATCCTACTCTAATAATTTGTATTTGTATTTTAGTATTTTATTCAATTTTATACTCCTTATTATTTGTCTTATATGTCATGTATTATTAACCTGTTTGTAATATATAATCTATTATACAATTTGACTTGCCATATATATATTTCTGTATCTTAGTGGTAAATAAAGTGTTATTATTATTATTTGCCATGCACAAAGCACGTGAAAATATATACAAATTTAACACTGAAACTTTTATTAATATTGTTACGCCACTGGACTGTGCAGACTGGTTAGATTAGGCTGGAATTGTACACGATCGGCCGGGAATATTCTGGAGTGCTCTAGACTGGGAGAATAGATGTATAAATAAGACGCACGGTGGGCCGAGATTTAGTCTGATGTCGAACGTGAACGAGTAAAGAAGAAATACGAGAGAGACTTATAAGTGTTCAGTTGTGATTATAATTAGGAAAGTGATTAATCTATTGTTGTTAATTGTTAATTAGTAAATAAAGTAGTGAGTAAGTGTTACCTGGACTTTCAATCAACGAATCTACGAGTAGAGGTGTTTGTGTGGATAGCAAACACGTAACAATTTGGTGTCGGAAGTGGATTGGAAGAGAAATTTCTGGAATAATCGAAAAGGTTCCACAGTGTTCTTCGCAGAAATTAGTGGTAACACGAAGATTTAAACTACTGGACAGTGTTTGAGGACTATTTCTAGACTGAATAGTGACTTTAAAGTGGATTTTCGAGAAGTTTCTAGAACATTCGATTTAGAAATAGTTGCAAATACGCGAGTGCCGCTAGTAATAACGTGTTGTAGACTGAGAAAAAGGACTACTAGTGCAATTTCGGGAAAATTCTAGAACATTCTATTTGGAAACTACAGGAGATACGTGAATTGTGTCGACGGAAACGTGTTGTAGACCTAAAAACAAGACTATAAGTGACTTTTAGTGACAATTCTAGAACATTCGATTTGGAAACCACAGGAGATACGTAAACTGTGTTAACGGAGACGTGTTATAGACTCAGAACAAGACTTGTTAGTGATATTTCGTGAAAATTCTCGAACATTCCATTGCACAATTAGTGGAGATAAGTGAATTTTGTCAACACAAAAGAAGTATAGACTCTAAATAAGACTTTCTAGTGCTGTTTCAAGATTTTTCTGGAACAATCCATTATTAAAATAGACGTGATATCAATATTTTACGGATTTTATAGTGTAATAAACTTTATTTTGAACTGATTTACGTGTCGTGAGTTAATGCCAACAACAAGAAGTATGGCGGAGAAACAAACACAGGACTTGCTAGCAGCGTTGTTGGAACGAATGAACGATCAAGAAAGAAGACGGCAAGAAGAAAAAGAAGAACAAGAGAGAAGACGACAAGAAGAAAAAGAAGAACAAGAGAGAATACGACAAGAAGAGAAAGACGAACAGAGAAAGATTATGGAAGCTCAAGAGAGAAAACGCCAGGAAGAAAAAGATGACTTAAGAAAAATGATGGAGGGCTTGGAAATAAGACGATTGGAGGAAAACCAAGATATAAAAAGAAGCCTAGAGGAACAGCAGGCAGCCATTTTCTCCCTCACTGAAAAATTTAAAGGAGATGTTATCGAAAAAGTCACTGAAGTCGCAGGGAAAGTCTGTGAAGTCGAAGGACAAGTTAATGAAGTTAAAGGAGAGGTCAGTGAGGTTAAAGGAGAGGTCAGTGAAGTTAAAGAAAAATTCAGTCAAGTTGAAGGGGAAATAACCGAAGTCAGAGGAGAAGTAGCCCGACTCAAGCAACAATTAAGAGAGAAGAGTGGCCAGTTAGTACTGTCGTCTGGTACTAGGTTACAACCACCTTGCTTCGACGGTCAAAGTTCATGGTCAACTTATAAGAGACAATTTGAGGCAGCTGCACGTTCAAATAACTGGAACGATGAGGAAAAAGCAACAGCATTGGTATTAGCACTAAGGGGCCAAGCATTAGACCTGCTCCAAACAATTCCTGCCGCACAGCAACAAAACTTTAGCATTTTGGAGGCAGCGTTAGAACTAAGATATGGCGACCAACATCTCGCCCAAGTATTAGCTCAGCTCAAATCACTAACAACAGGTGGAGAAAGCCTCAGGAGTTAAGCTGGAGAAAGATTAGCCCATCAGCTATCCTGATGCACCAATGGAATTTCAACAACAGTTACAGTTGGTACATTTATTGATGGAGTAAGGGACCAGGAAGTAGGGAATTCTTAAGTTGGAGGCATAAGCTTTGTAGTGAGGCTTTAGTACATGCACTGGAAATGAGGCCTATGAGGAACTACACAACAAAATCAGAGAGTACACTGTATGTGGAGGAAGATAAGCCAGACAACACAACACAAAACCTGATATCTGATCTAAAAGTTACCCAACTACTGACAAAATCAAACTCAGAGAGACAAGACCAACACAAGTAGTGGAGGCCACTGGAGACTCGTTTTTTCAATTCATAGAGAATGTCATATTCAACATTAAAGACCGAGACAAACCCAACAACAAAATAGTGAACAGGTGATTTAATGGCCTGAGTCGAGGCATCCCTGAGAGGGTCGCAGTAATGGAGAAGCCACAGGAAAACTGGCGAGCTGGTACTTCGCGGAATATAGCAGATGACCTTTCCAAAAGACCGTGTGAGAAAGATTGCAAGCCTTGCCACCGTAAGGAAGAACAACAGCCCTACATCCACAATCAGACGGAATGGTGGAGAGATATAATAAAACCATGGAGGAGCACCTATCCAAAGTGGTTGAGAAACATCAGAAAGATTGGGACCGTCACTTACCTCTTTTCCTTATGGCCTACAGGGCCTCCATTCATGAAACAACAAAACAGACGCCGGCTCGCGTGATGTTTGGACGTGAGATTAGACTGCCATGTGACTTGGTGTTTGGCACACCGGATGAGGAGCGACTTTCCGTAAATGACTACGCCGATGAAGTTGGTGAACGGCTAAGGAACATTCATGAGCTGGTACGAGACCGAATTGCCATAGCAAGTGATCGCATGAAGGCTCGTTATGATCTTAAGGCGAATTCAGGAGGGTTCCAGGCTGGAGATTTGGTTTGGCTATATAACCCACAACGAAAGAAAGGCAGGTCCCCGAAGCTTCACCCGCCCTGGGAAGGTCCTTACACTGTGGTCACCAGACTAAACGACGTTGTATATAGAATTCAGCAAAGTCCAAAATCCAAGATGAAGGTGGTGCACATAGAGAGACTAGCCAAGTATGCAGGGAATAATGAATTGCCTGATCGGGACGTTCAGGCTTAAGGAGGGGCAGTGTTACGCCACTGGACTGTGCAGACTGGTTAGATTAGGCTGGAATTGTACACGATCGGCCGGGAATATTCTGGAGTGCTCTAGACTGGGAGAATAGATGTATAAATAAGACGCACGGTGGGCCGAGATTTAGTCTGATGTCGAACGTGAACGAGTAAAGAAGAAATACGAGAGAGACTTATAAGTGTTCAGTTGTGATTATAATTAGGAAAGTGATTAATCTATTGTTGTTAATTGTTAATTAGTAAATAAAGTAGTGAGTAAGTGTTACCTGGACTTTCAATCAACGAATCTACGAGTAGAGGTGTTTGTGTGGATAGCAAACACGTAACAATATAATTAATATTAAAAACAGAAGAAATATCCATCAATAGGTGTAATTCTGTAACTGCACATGTTAAAATTAACTATGCGTTAAATTATTGTAAATTAACATTAAATGGTATTCTACAAAATAAGAATTAGCGTCTACGTTAAAAACATTTAATTTAACCAGCCTGTTAAATTTTTTCTAAAGGTAGGTCAACTGTATGTGGGCCGCATGTGAGGGTATGGAAATTAGTCAAAAGAAGAAGAATTTCTGTCATTTTCCTGTTGTTTTACTGAAATTCTCAATGTTTGAGGTTATAGTGCGTTATCGTTTCGTTTCGATCAAGTTATTTAAACTCAAATATCTTGAGTTTTATATTGTTTTGTTGTTCAAAATCAAACTCGCAATGTCCCAGAAAATTACAGGTACAAGAGGAAACAGGTCGAACAGGATGACAAAAAGTCAAAAAGATTTTATGGTGAATTTCTTGGAGAAAAACAAATTTCTACTTAAAACCAAAATTAATCCATTTGAATTAGATAAATATAACAATTCTTGGAAATTATTGGCTAATGAACTAAATAAATTGCCAGGTGCTAATAACAGTATTCCACAGTGGAAACAGGTAAGAAATATTTCAAATGTAAATTATAGGTAAAAGTATTTTTTTATCGTTCACACAAAATAACAATTACTTAATTTTATGCATTGAACGAATTTAAAGCAAACACAAGGCGTAAGGCTAGATTGATACACATTCAGCATACAGGAACAGGGGGGAGGTCCCAAAATAGAAAAAGATTTAACTAATCTAGAAGAACGGCTCCTAGCTCTGCTATCCAAAATTGTAATACTCTATCCCAGAAGCCGGTATCTTGGACAAACCTGAGGAGCCCATTGAGGAAACAATATACGAAGAATTTTATTTTGAAGATGATAATGAAAATGTATGTTTATCAAATATTTGTTTATATTAAATATGGATATTTTATCGAAATAAATAAATTAATAATTATAGGTTGAAATAGGAATAGAAGAGTATATACCCTCTAATGAAACGATGGGCAGTCCAATTCCAAGCAATGACCAGACTTGGCCATCTACTAGTTTTAAAGTGGTATCGGTAAGTTTATTAAAATCTTTTGTCAAGGAATTTTAAAAATGACAGTGAGAAAACTGATGTTGATGAACATTTTGAGGCTAATTTTAAATTGAATGACTTATATAGATAGATATTAGTCTAAATTGAGGATGTGATAAAAATATTTACAAATTTTTAGTGATTTATCTTCTGACTAAACATTTTTGACTTGGTTTTGACATGATATTTTGTTGTTAGGATGCTTCAAAAATGGGAACGATACCTAAGGATTCACCAATGAAAACTAAACAAGCAATGAGAAATTCAAAGAAATATATGAAAACTAGTGGTGTGGAACTAATAGCTAAAAACCATGAGGAGTGTTTAAAATATTTGGCAAATTCCAATAATAATGTGGCTGCTGCTTGTCATAATTTATCGAAAACACTAAAAAAGACGAGAAACAAAATGTTCTGTATTCAACCTTAGGTTTTAAACATTCTGTTGGAATTTTCAATATTTGATTTATACTCGTGTATCTTATTTAATAAAAAAATATGAAAGGCAATATTCATTCAAAGTCAGAAAAATTCCTTTTTCTGTAAAGTTATTATATAGCTTTTTAAACTGATTCTGAACACTGGTTTTAGAACTACGTTTAAAAGAAACATTTTCAAATTGTTGAACACGCTTGCAGCATTTTTGGCTACAAGTTAACTTCTGCAATTTACATGTACACTTCCGTGCAATAAAATTGGGGACATGACATATTGTATAGTTTCAATTTTTGCAATATTTTGACTGTAAATCGGGTTTAATTTATATTGAATAACAACGGTTTTTCAATATACAATGACTACATACCATGTTGACATTTTCATAAATATATTATATATATTATTATATATTTTAATATGTCATGTCCCCAATTTTATTGCACAGAAGTGTACATTAATGATGAATATTGACTACAACCAAAGAGAAACCTCTTTATTTTTTGTTTGTTAAGTACAAATAGAATAGTTTTTATTTATTTTGTTTATTAAAAATAGTGAGTTTTATAACAAATAAATATTTTTGAAGATATGGATATAATTTTTATTTAAAACATTTCATGTAGGTAATTCTGAATTAAATGTAAACCTCAATGATGTCATATACCTGTTTAAAAGTGTGTATAATAGGTTTGTAAGAAGGTAATTGTTAACTCAAAAAATCGTAAGAAAGGGTAATAATTTTAATGAAAATATAAAGTTTACGAAACTATCTAAAATATCTTGTTACTATTTGCTCTCTACGTGTTTCACCTATATTAAACCAATTAGGTTGAACATGAAAATTCTCCTGATTGAAACGTCTTGGAATTCGAACATTTTGGAGCTGATCATCGTCGGGTGGCATGGGGACATTGAAAGTTCTACACATATTATGTAAAACAGCACAGCTATAAATAATTTTAGCTACTCTAAGGGGATTATAATACAAAGCTCTGTGTCCATGTACACAACGAAATCTATTTTTCAATAATCCGATAGTGTGCTCACCAAAAACTCTTACAGAAGATAAAGCAGTATTAAAAAGTGCTTCAGGTGAATGTTCTATTGGGTTCACAAAGGGAACTATTAACCATGGTTCCAGAGGGTATCCGCTGTCACCAATAAGATAATCTTCCGTTTCATTTTCTATATAAAGTCTCTGCAAGAACCTTCTAACTCCTGACATTGTCCATATAGCAGAGTCATGTACTGATCCTGGGTAACGGGCATTAATACTTAGAATTCGCTTATGGTGATCACATATAATTTGAACGTTGAGAGCATAGAAGTTTTTCCTGCAATAATAAGGGGGGCCAGGATGTATTGGGTGATTTGCAGGTAGTGATACAATTCGTATTAGAGTCCCATCTATTATTCCCACAGCATTTGAAAAAATATCCCCGACCCATCATTTGAAAACCCCTCTTTATAGATAATCTTCCTTCTTCGGATACGGGGAACTTAATCCATTCGTGTAGGAGAACATTAGTGATGGCATTGCTAACTTCAGCAACACACCTACTCATCATAGGTTGGCTTAATGCAAAGGAGTATCCATGACCACCACCAGTTTGATAATTGCCTTGACCAAAAAAGTGTAAGGTAGCCAATACTCTTAAATGAATAGGTATTCTAGTGATTCTAGCGGACCTACTTAAATGGGGCGTCAAATTATTTATTAACTGCTGACATGTAAATTTATTTAGTCGAAATATTTTGGTGAACATTGCATCTGGCATGTTAAAAGGATCACTTGCATCTCTTAAGTTCCTTTGTAGAATTCTCGTTTCTCTCCTACGATCATTTGAAATACATTTTTAAAAATCTGCATTTTGATATTGAAATGTACTCCATGTATTGTACTTACATCTGTTGTCTATTATTATCATTTTCTTCTATCATCAAATGGATTAATCCATCAAATGCCATGATTTTAAAGATATAATTATTTTAAAGTGTACTATAAACTATCCTTTAAATATTATGATTTAACGCCGAAATTTAACAGGATTAGTTAACAATTTAACATGAGAATTTGGTTATAGAATATAACCTGTTGATTTATTTGAACTAATGTGTTAAAATTTAAAACATATTTGTTACAGATTTAATTTACTTCTTTAACATGATTTAAATTTTTAACATGCGTTAAAATTTAACATATCCTTTACAGAATTACCATTATTAGGAGTAAAGTTAAAAGTTATTATTGCCGCCTAACTTCATGATCCTTTAAAATTGCTTGAAATAGTTCAAACGTCACGCTTCATAACCTAACTTTCGTATACTCAAGTTCAAATGTTGTATTAGCGATTTAAAAAGACGTTTTTGTGTTTATTTTGAACTATGGGTTTATGATTTTCTCCACAGAGTGATCATACTAATAAAAGTGGATGTAAAATGTTTAATTTTCCAAAGTCTACCAAATTAAAGAAAAATGGAAGCACCTTATAGTAGTTCGTATATCGGCGAATGATCCCAGTGCAGTCTGCATGAACTTTGATAAAGAAATGCAAGCTTTTGTCGTGAATTTGCTTACATTGTATAAATTTGCATATAACCATATAAAAGCTAATTAGTTTATGTACTTTCATTAATTATGTAAAAATCATTTTAAAACAAAAAACCAGTAAAGCTTATTCTACCTGTAGAATATTATTCAAATAATCCAAACAATCAGTTATCTTATAAAACGAGGTTATAAACTATGTCAACAACTTGAGGTTAGTCACAAACTAATTGATATGTATAGTTTGAGTTTCACAGATCGTAATTCCTATTGGTGGATGCTAAATCCGTTTTTAATATTTATTAAATCAATAATAGAGTTTTTCTGTGTTGAACATTGTACATAATCAAACATGTTCTGTGCTTGATAACTGGCAACTGAGTTCTTAAATATTTCTAACAAAGGATAAATAAAATAGAATTCTACGCTGTGTTTAAACATTGAAAATGTTGCTTTGATAGACATATGCATTATGGGTCAAGTTTCAATGTGATGTGTAGGCAACTGGTGTCATGATAGTAGCACGTAGGTTGCATAATCAAAGAGAATACAAGGATAAGAGAGACCATCCTATACTTAAAAAGTAAAGGAATTTTATGCATTCTAAAAGTAGTGAGCGCCACTTGCAAGTGCATTCCATTTAAATGTCCAGATATATTGCAATCGTTTTTACAGTTTCGTGGATATTTTGCCGGAGAGCCCTCTCCACAATAATAGCTGAAATATCCAACTATCGATCAACGAGATCTGTAATGTATTTTATATTACTCTATAAAATTTTAACCCTGTTGGTGCCTCATTCTAATGAATGAATCGTGTGACGCTGACAAACGCTGGTACAAGTCCTTTTACTGATTGTGAGGAATTTTTGTATATTTACGGCAATTCTAGTTGTGCTCCAGGACTGGCGTTACCTAACCGTGCTTATAACATCTTCAGATTTAATTTAATGATTTTATTGCGTAAAGAGACACTGGCATTAGTTTTTTTACTGAGCTTCGATTATTTATCATACATTTGTGTAAATAAATCTGGGATGTGATACATTGTTGTAATAAGTGCTAGAGCTAGTCTTGCCTAACTGAACTTAACGTCTTTTTTATTTGTGTTAATAATTCTAAATGCAAAGATTTGCAAAATGTGGTGTTTAAAAAAAACGTGTTAGCACTAAATAATTTATTAACGCAATACTTGAAATAATACGTTTATATTTTATTTTACAAATTAAACTTTTAAAATTGACTTTTACCACAAAATATTTTATTGAGTCAATATTAATATCTGACTGCAGATTTATTATCCTTTAATTTTCTTTGACAGTGCCTATTTAGAATTTTGTTAATTTCGATATTGCAATTATAATTTATTTATTTATTATTAGTATGAACCATTTGTACGCATTTGCTATTTCACAATTAACAATAGAATATCATAAACATGCACAAAGCAGAGCTGTGCTAAGTACAAGAAAAAAGTATTTAAGTACAAATACAATTACTTTCAATTTGAAAAAGTACTTAAATACAAGTACAATTTTTTCCGAAAAAATGTATTTAAATACAAATACAATTAGTAAATACATTTCAATCTAATATAGGTAATTTCTTAAACCTTTCTCTAAAAATGAGGGAAATTGTAAATTGTATAAACAACTAATGAATTTAATAATTTTTTTATTTGAATATATCTAATAATCTAATAATTTCTATGAAAAACAAATGTATATTCTTTTGTTCGTTTATAATTTTTTTTTTCGTTTTGTTATGTTTCTTTGTTCGTAAAATTGCTTTTATTAAAAAAATATATTGTTGTTTTCAGACATTATTATTTAAACCACAGAATCAGAGTTCTGTGATTTAAACCCATATATTTTAGAAATTATTTGAAAAATATAAAAAAATTAAATATTTTTGAAATTGGTAAAATAAATTCTTTAAATATTTAAAAATATACAGTATTCCATAAGAGATAACACACTTGTTTTTGGCCTACCCTGTATAGAAAGATGAAAATGCACTTTTCGTAGAAAAATTGAAAATTTCTGGAAAATATTCGTGGGATATTTTTAATTTTATTTAAATGTCAAAAATAATTAAAATAAATGGGGCAGACTTTTACGTGTGTCAAAATTGAGTCTGAGTTAGAAACCAAATATCTAATCAAATTTGTGGATAAAAATATATCCCTGAAAGACAACATTACATATAGACATATGGTAAATAATTTGTTTATACAGGGTGAGTCAGTTTTTTTGTAGACAAACTGTAACAGGAGATAGAACACATGTTTTTAAAAAGAAAAGTTCCTATAAACATATGTCGTAGAACGCTTCGTTTCCGAGATACAGGGTGTTGAATATAATTTTTTTTTCTCGAATTTTCATTATAACTTATAAACGAATGCTTAGATTTTTTTCATGTTTGGGGGATAATGCCTATTAATTAAGGGGCATAAAACAAGCGATAAGAATGTTCAAAAACTTGCACAGTGGCGGAGTGGAGGGGGGTGCTCAACCACTTTTTTAAACAGAACTACACCAATGACTATTTTTTAAAAAAACTGTTATTTTCATTATCTACATACAGTTTAACAAAAATAATGTCCCTTCTTCTGTTTCGAAATTCCCGTGCGTTTCCGAGTTATTTTGATTTTTAGTGTATGATGTGGTACTAAATTAAGTAATTTATTTATTATCAATTATCGGCTAAATATTTAATTCTTTCAACGAAACCTAATTAAATATGGTTTGTTAAGGATTCTAAAAAGCCGAAATCTCTTATTCTTTATCTCTTTCCAATGTAGTCAAAATAAATATTTGTTATATCAAGCCATACTCAAATACAATACATACAAATACATACTCAAAAAATTCGAGAAAAAAAAATTATATTCAACACCCTGTATCTCGGAAACGAAGCGTTCTACAACATATGTTTATAGGAACTTTTCTTTTTAAAAACGTGTTCTATCTCCTGTTAAAGTTTGTCTACAAAAAAACTGACTCACCCTGAATAAATTACTTCATTTAGTACCACATCAAACACTAAAAATCAAAATAACTCGGAAACGCACAGGAATTTCGAAAGAGAAGAAGGGACATTATTTTTGTTAAACTGTATGTAGATAACGAAAATAACAGTTTTTTAAAAAAATAGTCATTGGTGTAGAAGTTCTGTTTAAGACAGGGGTTGAGCACCCCCTCCACTCCGCCACTGTGCAAGTTTTTGAACATTCTTATCGCTTGTTTTATGCCCTTTAATTAATAGGCATTATCCCCCAAACATGGAAAAAATCTAAGCTTTCGTTTATAAGTTATAATGAAAATTCGAGAAAAAAAAATTATATTCAACACCTTGTATCTCGGAAACGAAGCGTTCTACGACATATATTTATAGGAACTTTTCTTTTTAAAAACATGTGTTCTATCTCCTGTTAAAGTTTGTCTACAAAAAACTGACTCACCCTGTATATGAGAAATACAAATATTTTTCTATTAAAAATTCTATTCTGTGTTTCAAATTTCACACTAATGAATAACTGAAACAATACTAAATTGTTGAAAATTTAAAAGAAATTGTTTAGAAATGTTATTTTTATACTAAAAAGCAAATGTAGAACTAGAACCTCTGATTGGCTATAATAAAATATGAAAGATATGAAAACTATTTAATAATAATAATAATAATAATAATAACACCACATGAAATTACAACCCTCTTTATCCCTGAAGGCCTGGAATGACCTTGTGTGGGAGAGGGCTACACATTGAGAGACAATGGACACACACCCAATATCCGAGAATACTACGATTAATCTCTCACAGAAAAATCCCAGTTCCTCGACCGGGAATCGAACCCGGGACCCCGAAGCTTCGAGGCTAGTACGTTACCTCTAGACCACGGAGCCAAAATACAAAATATTATTTCTTTACTTGTTAACAAAAATCTTAATGACAGAAGCAATATTTGTATAGCACGATACTATAGGACGTAAAACTCTGAGAGGAGAATAACAACAGCACCCTTTCCTGTTGAGACCTAAATTCAACTGAGATAAATAACAGAACTTGTTCAGATTTTAAGATTTTTCCTTTCTAAGGTACTTGTATTTATTTGAAAGTAACTGTACTTATAAAAGTACTTGTATTTATCGAAAATTAATTGTATTTATGGAAAAGTAATTGTAATTGTGAAAAATTATTAAGATAAATATAAGTACAAGTACATTATACTAATTGTACTTAAGTATAATTACAATTACTTGGAAAACTTAAATGTATTGAAGTACAATTACAAGTACAACAAAAAAGTATTTAAATACTTTGTATAAGTATATTTCATAAGTACAGGCACAGCTCTGGCACAAAGAGAATAAAAATAAATCTACGACATGCATTACTCGTGTAGGTATAAAGATTGTTGCGTTAAGATTCTTTAGTGATAAAACTGATAAATATTTATGTATACTACTGTTGCAAATAATATTTCTTCGAAAAATTAAATACTTTTGGCGGCTGATAAAATATAGGTATGTCTTAGTACTGGAGCATGGGACCCAAGTAATACTTTAAGCCATAACTGACAAAACTAAACAAACAAAATTTTGCAGAAAAAAAATTGCAAGTAAAATATGCAAAAAAAAAAATGAAAAACTGTACCTCACCATTATTCTTTAAACGATTTTTAAAATATTTGCGAAACATTTTTTTCCAGAATCGGGTGAAAAATATAACGAAAGATTTCAAATTTCATAAAAAAATATTGATTTTCTATAAAGTTACGGTTTTGAAATTTTACTTTAGATTGCTTTTTCACTGTGCAAATTTCAAAAAGGTGCAACTTTTTATGAAATTTGAAATCTATATTTCCCCCTGATTCTGAAAAAAAATGTTTCGCAATATTTTACTAATCATTTAAAAAATAACCTGGTGAGGCACACAAATTTTTCAACTTTTTTTTGCAAATTTCAATCACAATCTTTTTTCTGCAAAACTTCTTCATTTACTCTTGATAGTTATGCCAAAGTATTGCTTGGATCCCATGCTCCGATAAGATATGACCGCGTAAATTCACCAGCCGCCACTGGACTTTGGAGATTGAAAACATATCTTAATTTGCAATAATACAACGTTTCAATTCGATTTTATTGCACTTTAATAAAGGCCATGCGAAAGCGGGAGTTTTTAATAATGTCATGTTGCTTTAAAACGTGAAATTAAATGGGTAACAAAATATCTAATAGGTATTCAATCAAGTAGAACTTTTTTTTTATTTGTTAAAACAAAAGTCATTACCTACTACTTTTGTTACAGATTTAATTCCACGTTAAAGCCACGCGATATTATTAAAAACTCCCGTTTTCACAAGGTCAAATAAGTAAAATAATAAAATCGAATTGAAACTGCGTTATTTCAAATATGTTTTCAATCTCCAAAGTATTAGATTCATTTTTCTAAGAAATATTTGACTTGATTCATTAATCATTATTATTGAAAATATGCGGCCACAAAATCTGTACCGGTTTTTTGGCCCACTGTGTATATTCTGAATAAATAATTTTTCCCAAATAGTTTAAACAATGACAATAGTAATTCAACTAATAACCTATTTAAGTGCGCTATTACTTTTTCTTATAATTAAATAAGTGAAGTAGTTAATTACCGACCTATTTCTTAATGTTCTCATTTATTTTATGAATAATCCCGTAAAAAAAATATAATTTAATTATTTATATTTAAAGTATAGGTAAAATTGAATTTATTCCCGCGATTCAAACGGTCATCTATTATTTAATAGCGAAATCTCCTTGCCTATTACTGCACAGAAAGGTTTAATACATATATAAATGGTTGTGTGCCGAAAACGCATTTACTTAATTATTGCAAAAAACTTAATGCTAGAGACATCTAGCATATGTGAAAGAATATTGTACAGTGTAGTCAGCTTTCCACGTTGAAATAAAATTTTACACTTCCCTACTTTAACAAAACAATTCAGTTAACAAAGATGCTTATATTTTTTATATTTTTTAATGGTTATAATTAACATCATATAAAAAAGATTACAAAGCTTTGATTGTTTCTTAAAGAAACTGTTTTTATATTTATTCTTCTTTAATATTGTTGGTTATTGAAAACTGAATTTACTATCTGGCAACACTGTTTAATACTATTATTTAGAAAGTTTATATTACTTGGTCTCTCTTATCCTTGTATTCTCTTTGGCATAATTATGAGATGTCACAACTAATAGAGTCTATTGGAAACAACATAAGTGCAGAGAAACTACACAAGAATGGAAAAACAGAGCAAGAATATCTGCCAAGCCAATGTCATTTCTGCTTCATTGAGCTCTCCTTGTTTATCTCATGTAAAACAGAAAATAATCAACATTAACCTTTTCATGGTGTTTAATAAACTCATCTGTAAGTCTAATTACTGTCTATAATCTGTATACCTTTTCAAAAAATGTAATGTGTAGTTATTTGGAAAGGCGAGAACTTTTTCTTGAAATATCTCTGCATCGGTAAAAGATAGAAAGTCAGGTGAATCAAATTCCAGACAATTCTTATATTCGGGATGTTTTTTGTCCAAAATTGATTTGATCACTATAGTACTTGTTCTTGAATCCAACTTGGCAAAATTATCCTAAAAGCAAAATTAAATTAATTATGAAAATTATTAAAGGCAAAAGATAGTTTAATTAAATTACCACTGCAATACTATCTATTTCTTCTTTTATATTTTTAATTTTTTGCAAACCATGGAATATTTCACTTATCCACAGAGATGCCACTTTACGGATACTACTATCCAGTATTATGTTGTTGGTAACTTCTAGAAATTGATTAAGAAGGGAAAATATAAATCCATTTTCATACAATATATTTAACAAACTGGTCCATGCTTTTCTAAATTCTTTTGGAATAATTTCATTTCCTAAAAATTCATAATAAATTAATTTTAACTGAATTCGAAAAACCTTGGAATTACGATGCTGAGAAACTAGACAGGATTGGCTCATGGTAAACATATCACAGCACAGAAATAGAAAAGTCATTCTTAAGTAAATGTATGTAAACATTACTGCAAAATCAGAATCAAGATCAATATGAAACTTAAAACAACATAGTAAAAAATTGAAGGGGTGTATGGATATAGGTGTTAATTGGCAAATTGATAATTTATCAGAAAAACGTTTTTACGAACTTTTATTTTCACCAGTCATGGGGTTATGTTGTTTCTTTTCTTTCAGTATCTAGGCATTTAATCACAGAAACGTGATAAGAAGTTGTAACATCACAGCACCTTTATAAAATAGGATACTCCAATTTTTGAGACAATGTCAGTTAACACCTTTATCCGTCCTCCCTTTCTATTGTATAAGTAGTTTCCTTTTATTTATCTACTTACTTACTACATACTTAAAAATGAAGGGGGTTGAATAATACGATAGACAAGATTTACAAATAATACTTGAAAAATAGTGTAATATTTACCTTCTGAAGTTACCTCAGTTGGTGTAGATAACAAAACATTATTATTAACCAATATTTTTGACATACTTTCTCCAATACTTTTACTACTGGGTTCTGCACATGACTGTCTTAACATCTCCTCTACAATACATATCATTCCTTTAACATCAGTTCTTGATGTATTATATTTTTTGGAAATTAAATAATTAATTTTTTCCATTAGACCCTCATCATAATCAGTTATATCCACCTCGGCAAATAGGTTTAAATTTAATCTGATATAAACATTCAATATATCAATAATTTTAGCATTAATCGATTCATCTGTAACTACATAGTCTGAAACAATATCATTTTGTACTTTCCAATATTTTAGTTTTATCCATTCCAAGCATTGGTTAAGACCCAGTTTAAGCATCGAATTTGAGGGAAGTTTGTGGTCATGAGCAATATCATGACGAATATTTATTAACCACTTCGGTAACTCATTTTTTACTGCTGTTTTGTAAAATGTACCTTGTTTCTCGTTATTTGCTGCACAAATATTTAAAAATCTGAAAAATAAATACTTTACTGGAAATGGAGAATAATGAATCCTAAAACATCCACCAAATACTTATGAATAATAATTGACCACAATATGAACTAACAATCAAACTGCACAAGTAAAAAAGAACATGACCACACGAGCAAAGCATTTCACATATTTTAGGAGGTAACAACACCTAAACAGCGAGTAGAATATACAAGACCATCTGCAGACCCATGATAGAATATGGATGTGTATTATTTTAAAATTGCAAAAACCTGCTATATAAAAGCTTAAGATAGCAGAAACAAGTGCTCTCCATTTAGTGACTAAACTCCGCCATCCCAACAATCCCCTACACATTTCTCTCAGTAAACTTCTATACCAACTGACAAATGTCCAACCATAGAAGAGAATAACTACTCTTTTCACAAGGTTTTTACAAAACCGTCAGAATAAGGATTTCATTGATGACTTATGTGCTAGAAGACAACCAAATGGCAGAGCAAGTATTAAACAGCCTTCAAGACCACTATGGAAATAATAAATTCAATCTGTTTGGTTGTATTTGGGCGAATTAAAAATTCTTTCTTTCAAATTGTAGTACTCAACGAGATCTACCTTGCTGAATGAAATATTTTTTTGTTGTGTATGCACGGCTTACTATAATTAAAATAAAATGCTAAAAATCAAGAAATGCTATTAGGTATTTTTTTAACGAAATGGTTTTTAGTTAATGTGAATGGCATGCTTAGAAAGCCTACATACCAAATTTCATATTGATAGCTCTTATTACGATTCACCAATTTTTGTAAAGAAAAAAATAAAAATTATCGGTATGTTTTTTGCAGTTTAAGCAGTAACGAGGATTTCATTTCATCTAATCAATATGAAATAATACTATGGTTTATACAGGGTAATCAAAATGTACACTGTAGTACCAAAATATTGTTATCATTAACTCCTCATAATTCCAAGTACAGAGAGTACTTTCTGATCACCCTATATAAACCATAGTATTACTGAGTGTTGATTAGATGAAATGAACCCTTCATCCACGTTTTCTAAACTAAAAACAATTAGAATTTTTTTTTCAATCATTTTTTTCACAAAAATTTATAAATCATAGTGAATTCTGTAAGAGCTATCCATATAAAATTTAGTATTTAGGATTTTTAAGCATGTCTAATTCATATTTCCTAAAAACCATTTCATTAAAAAAATCCTTAATAGCGCTTCTTGATTTTTAGCATTTTATTTTATTTATAGTAGGCCATGGATACACAACATAGAAAAATTGTCATTCCACAAGGTAGATCTCGTCGTGTACTACAATTTGAAAAAAAAAAAGAGTTTTTAATTCATCTAAATACAACCGAAATACAGGGATGTGTCTTCTCAAAGTGGAACACACTGTATATAATAGTTATGTAATATTAAATTTATAATAGATATTGGCTGAAGGACCTCGGTCAATGGCCAGTTGAATCGTAATTGTAATGATTCAATAAAGCATTTTTATTATTATTATTAGAGAATAATGCATAAGGACTGACATTTTTGGTCTATTCGAAGTGGGTATGATGGAAATTTCCTAGTTTAAGGACTGACAAGGCATGCTGTACGCACCTTAAATGGACCAAAACCGTTAGTCCTTAATAATGAGTAATGGATATGCATCATATTTTTTATTACTGGTGTAGAGTATATCTAGAAATTTTATTAAATTTAATCAGGCCATAATTGCTAAAAGTATTTGTTTTGTTTATATTTTATTTTTTAGAAATATAACCATTATATATGAGATTCTGCTGTTTCAAACAAATTTGCTACGAAATCACACCTGGTATGTCTCAGGTTTGGGCTTCACATTGTGTTTCTCTATAGCAGTGAAGTAGTTATCGATCTCTTATCGCAAGTTAAAAGTTTACGTATAAATCTAAGCATGTCATTTCATAATTATTTTTATAGAGTTTAGTGACATTAAAACTACCAATTTGCAATAGTTAACTGGAAAATAAAACGTAAAGTAAAACTGTCGGTTTATATGCAACCCTGGGACAGAGTAGAGTATGGCTGAATCTCTATTGCAAAGATTATTTTACATCATAGACAGTCAGCAGCTATATAAAGATTTATTGTTCATAGATACCAAGGCAACTGCCATAAGGTAAGATCAAATGATCAGAGATACCAAATTATTTGTTTGGCTTCCCTTTTATCAGCAATAAACTTTTTGTGGATGATGACTATATATGGTGTAAATAATTTTTGTTTTTAGTATCATTTCTCATTGGTTTGCTCTTTTCTTTTCTCATCATATTGTGATCCTACTTCAACCTCTCTCTAGCTGTGTAATTGTGTCACATGCACCTTAAGGTGAGTTCCAAAACCAAATATTTTGTGTTATACGGTTCTATTGGTGACTAAATTTAAAATTAAACTAGTGAGTTGAAGCTGAATATTTTCAACATTTTACAGTGCTCTCCTTATGTTAAAAAATGCCCTGATATCCAGGGAGTACATGACTGCAGGCAGATTGTAGGAAATGCTTATCAGTTTGACATTAAATGCCAGAGGATAATAGGATTTGGAGAAAACATTTATATAGTAATGTTAAATTACTGGTAAATTAAAAAAATTAATTACTGGTAATATACCTGATCAGGCATAACGTTTGATTTGTGTTGAAAAATGTTTTTGAATCATACCAAAAACATGAATTTAAAGACAAAATATTATATTATCTTGTCAAAACCGACTAAGTGTATCTGATATTTGTATTGTAAATTCGCAGCAGCTACATTATTTTCCGACAGTTGTCAAATAGTCAACTTAAAGCAAACATATATTACACAGCCAACTGGATTTAGCAGACCATACCATAAACAATAAGGATGAATTGTACCAAGATGGTCTAACTTTGACCTGATTCAAATGCCATAGAAACAATTATTGTTAAGACAATCATTTCTATAGTATTTGATCGTCGACCAAACACAAGCTGCTATGGTACAACTCACCCTAATAATTGTTTATCCATAAATTAGACCTTATTTTTTAATTCATCTGTAAATAAACAAGGAGTATATACAATTTTCAAATTTCATGCCCTTATATAAAATTATTAGTGAATGTGTTAACTTCTTACTTACCTTAATAATGATATAGCATAAATTTGAGTGAGTTCAATATCTGACAATAGTACATTGTTCACTAATAGAGCTTCCAAAATAATTAATGTACCTTCAACTCCAGCTGATAATAAGGGTGTCCGACATTTCCACACTTTCAGAATATTCAATGCTTCATTATAATTTCTTTCTTTTCCTAAGCACAATATGTTATAAACATCTCTCCATTCAGAACTGGAATTAAAGGAATGTTAGGTTAGAATTACAATTTACCAATAAATAGGTGAGTTTTTTCTAACTGATGTGAGATCTATTAATCTAAATAGTTTTACAGTTATGGAGGCTACATCAAATGAAATTATGCTTTATTTATGCAGTGTAACCGTAAAACAACAGATTAGCTGAGATCTCAATTAGAAAAATATATGAGAAAAAAATTTTCAAAAGGGTACCAGTACTACCATTCCAATCCAGTAAAATTTAAGAACATTCGAAAATAACTGATAATGGTTCTGATAACGGTTATGTTATAAACTTAGGATTTTTAATAATTGTGAATGAAGAAGGTTGAGAGGAATCTAATGAATTATTTAAATTTTTTAAAAATGTAACTCGTGAATATGTTTATTCCAAAAATCTCATGCCTTTTACTCAGTAGCGGAATGGAATACTTCTCTTTTGAAAATATGCTCCTCATTTTTACTTACCTATTATACCAAGGTACAAATACTTTCCCGCTATGTTTCTGTGAAAAAGACATTTTAAATTAAATTCAATATTTTTACGTCCAAGACGTAAAGAAAACCGGCACTCCTCCAGATGTTTATTAGTTCGCTTGGCACTTTCCAAATAAACTTTATGCAAATAAACTCAATTTAGTTGTTCTGTGAAAACACAAACCTAAATATAAACATAACCTCACTACACCTAACCCAAAATTCCTAAAAAAATGAGCTTGAAACAGAGACAACCCTCTGGCTTGAAAGGAAACATGTTATATTTCAGTGACTGGTTGAATACAAATTTCCTGTTCCATGATTGGTTATGAAACAGGAAAATTCACCAATGAAATTAGGAAATTAATATTTGCTTAGGCAACCAGTAATATAATAACCCAAACAAATCTTGCCTACTTTAGTTTACAATGTCATGACATGACCATTGACCACAGTAAATCCTCGTCCATGACCAATGTCCAAGATCTGGCAGAGAGTATGTACTCTCCATAGGTGTCTCAGCAGAATTTTCTGTTTGCTTTTCTTTTAAGTTAAATTACCACAGATACACAATTTTTGTTTATTATACTAGGAATTTGCCGTTTGCCACTATCACTGCTTTAGTTTTTAAATATACCTAAACATTTCAATTTGTAGCTACCAGAAAAGTGCCCCGAGTTTAAAATTTTATTATTTCAGACATATTGCATTTATTTTTAACTTACAATTAGACAAAACGTAGATTAGAAAAACTTTACAATTTTTGATATCAGTTGTAAATATAATCGATTCCGAATACTTATTAGGTACTTACCTACCTACCGCAAAATGTTGACATGTTAAATTTTTAAAACCTATATTTTTGTCTTATCCACTTATACAGAATTTAGAAGCACTCTTTCTTCTTTTCACCTGCATCATACATTAAATTCTAAAAGACAATAATTTTTTTATAAAAAATATTAATAACCGATTAATTGCAGTTTATGCGCTGTGTAACTAAATGATTAATTTGTGGTTTCAAGCAATTATTATCCAATGTCAGACCACATCTTTGTATTTCATATTCTAATGATGGTTTAATAATACCGTACTTTTATTAGATAGGTTATTATTAATCTTTTAATCTTTTGTGAGATATTTGTGTTCATCCTAATCAAAACTTTTTTTCAATAAGGATTAAAAAATATATGCCTCTCAAGGAGACAGACCCGGATTAAGGTACTCGTGCGCCCGGCGGAAAACTTCCGTTTAGTTTTTAATGGTTGGTCTTTTGTTTTTAAAACGTTTATGTCTATGTACGTGTATTTTTAAGCATAATTGATGTTAATAACTAAAGCTGGGAATCGAATACAAATAATTCGAGTATTCGAATATTCGAGTATTCGAATACGAGTTATTCTAATGGGAAATTATTCGAATATTCGAAATTTTCGGATACTCGAATATTCGAATACTCGAATATTCGAATACTCGAATACTCGAATACTCGAATATATTCGAGTATTCAAATATTCGATTATATTTGAGTAAATTTGAATATTAAAATATATTATTAAATTATGTACGAATAGGTATGCAGTATGCATCCAACCAAAGTAGGTAGAGAGTAGGTATAGGTAGGTACCTATTCTGAAATCCAAATATATAAATAGACCACATTAGTGGCACGTTTTACTCCCAATCAAACTATTCCACCTCTTTCTCACCTCGACCTTATTCTTACTGTACTAAGGCAGGGGTTAAAATTAAATTTAAAATTTTAGAAAACCTGTAAATATTTAACTATTGACTTTTCATGTATTTGTTTTACCTTCACAATCTGCGTCTTTTTTTAAAAACATTCTAATTTTAGTGCACTTTTATTTTTTCGAAAAGGAAAAATAGTTATGACACAGAAGTATAATAAACTAGCTCTGTTTTCGTTTTATTTAAGCTTCAATAGTTAAATGTGAACAATAGCGCCTCAATCCTAAAATAAAATATTAACTAAATAATTCTGACCCTTAAAGCATATGTACAGGAGACATACCCTATTGTGGGTATGGAAAGCAAATCAAATTGCCTGCTTAGTGTCTTACGTCACGACTATTATTGTGGTCTATCCAACCAAATACTCAAATAGAGTATTCACTATTCACTAGTATTCAGTGCTATACCTATTAATAATGAATATTCGAGGATCCGGATTATCCGGATACCTATTCGAATAATTCGAATTATTACCTATACCTATAAGTGTGCACTATAAGTGTGCACTGGAGAATGATAATTGAAGTTCATAGTGTTTTCTTTACTTCAGAAACGTGCTTTACGTATAATGGAAAACTTAAAATATAGTGAGTCATGTAGAGGGGCTTCTATGTTTATAGAAGTTTTTACATTGACCTCTGCAGTAATATTTACAAAATATAAATGCTTTATACCAAAAAAGCCTTTATTCTAACGGATGTAATTTAGATATTACCAAATCAAATCAAATCAGAAATATTTATTTTACAATTAAAATGAACAGAGTATATGTCCCTCGCCGGACACCCTGACCGTTGCCGACCTAGCATCCCCATGAATGCGAACGACGGGGCAATAGGGAACTTGCACATTTTTTTTACTTCATAAAAATGTTCTACAATACTAAAAAATAAGATATGCAAAATATGACGCCTTAATTCCCAATAATAAATTTCTTATAAATTATTAAAGTTTCGCGCGCGAGAGAACCGTTTCAAACAGGTTCAAAAGCGTGGGAGTAGTCGTGACATCACACCATACAATTTACAAGCGAGGACGGAGATCCCAGCACTCGACCGCTTGATTTCAGATAAATTTTAAGTGTAGTATACTTAAAATGAAAACAAAAACTCCTTATTTTAAATATTGCATTGTACCGTTGTGTAAGAATACTACAGTGAAAGTGCCAGATAAAATATTTATAATATTGCCAGAAAGATAAGATTCGTCGATCAAAATGGTTAAAAGCGTGTAGAAGAAATGAAAAAGACATTTCACAGATCAGTAGTAGGTCTCTATATGTGTGTGAAGATCATTTTAATGTAAGTACATTATTAAATACTATATATCTATCTACTAGTTTTTCGCAGGCGGGCAATAAAATATTCCGAATTCCGAATTATTGAATTTTAATTAGGGTAGGATTAAAGAAAGAATGTGTATACAATGTTAGAAAATAAGATTAGTAAATAGAATGTAATTTAGTGATACTAAGTAAAGGTCATTTCCTGGTGCGAAAGTAAACAGCTATTTATTATTATACTCTTCGCAAATACGATTACGAAGAGTATATTGCATTTGATCGGGACATTTCTAAAATCGTTAATATCGCACGCAGAGAAAAAATCATTTCGTTCGTCATCGAATTCTGAACAACTTTCAAAATGTCCGTCTGTTCATCTGTCCGTCCGTCTGTCCGTCCGTCACTTGTAAGTACGATAACTAAAGAAAGAAAAGTCCGATCGAATTGAAATTTGGGCTATAAGTTAGTGTTAGCTAGAGGAAGAAATCCATTGTTTTTGAAAAAAATCAAATAGTAAATAAAAAAGTTATAGCACATTTTATTTAAAAATATGATTCTACAGAGGGTTGCAATTTTCAATGTGCTACTAAAATTGAAGTAATTTTCTATAGACACCAAAATGCTGTACTACCACAAATTGCGCCTATGCAGTCGGCATCATCGGGAGATGAAAAAAAATTGAAAATTAAATATGTGATCAATATATTAGGTATTGTAAGAATAAATCTTAGTTTATACTATAAAATATACTGCCACGCGTTTCGCCAATACAGTCGGCACCATCGGGAGAGAAAATTAAATATGTAGTCAATACATTAGGTATTGTAAGAATGAAGTTTATAAGAAAAACACAAGATTCTTTTCAAAAAACTGCGAAGAGTATCCTACAGAATGTGCAACAATTATATAAAAGTTCAATAACACTACTGTCTGCGAAGAGTAACATGTTTACCTCTAGTATACAGGGTGAGCCACGGTGGGTGGAGTATTAGAAGTATATGGAGAATGGATCAACCGATTGCTTTGAAATTTTGGTTACCAAGATAATCGAGTATGATCTCTCCAACTAAAATATTTTCGAAAGTGCGGTGTTGCCACTTATACGTAAAACTGGCAACATCTTCGTTATTTTAAATGGAATACCCTGTATATTTTTGCGTTTCTTGGATGATCGTTTCTTTCTGAGTAACTTTTATTAATATTTCCCTATACCTATCTCAAGCCGTTTTCGAGATAATAATTCTTTTCTGAATTTATTGCCAAAAATTTGACTTTCAGTAAATCGTGATTTCTCCTACCTACGCAGCAATTAAAAGATAATTTTCTAGTTGCGGCTAGGCAAGGCCTTGGGGCATCTCCTCCATTAATCAAATGTTTCGAATATCATACAGGGTGAGTTAGAGAACGCTTTCTACAAGTGACTTAGAAAAATGCACGAAAGTCAATTTTTTTTAAATGGAATGCCCTGTATATTATTACTGATTCGGAAAGGCGATACATTTACCTCTTTAAAAAGGTAATATACTCTATACCTAATGCACACCATTTTCGATTTATGGGCACTTTTCTGTAACCTTACCAAGAATATTAGTCTTCTGGTATATCATAACGGGTGGGCCATGAAATTTTTGTTTTGTCATTTTGTAATGACAACAGATGTTATTTTTCTAAATAAATTTGACGTTAGTGATATTTGCACCTAATTTGAATAGCTATGTAGCACAAATATGGCAGAAAATAATTATACAAACACGGTTTTAATTGATTTGTTTATTATCCATGGACAGTGCAATAAGATTATCAGCAGAACTTCAGCAGAAGATTTAATGAGAAATATCCGAATTTGCCGCAGATGAACAACAGAAAGTTTTTGCGAATTCAGAGGAATTTTATAAATTTTGGTTCGTCATTAAGAGATGCAAGAAATTTACCTAAACCTATGACATCTGACGAGGTAAATGAAATCAATGTGCTAGCATATTTTCATGCAAATCCCCAGTATTCCATACATTGTGCTGAGCGGGATTTAGCATTGCCATATTCATCCATTCGAAGAATACTAGCAAACCATAAAATGCATAATTACAAATTTACAAGAGTCCAATTTCTCATGCCTCAGGATTATCTACAGAGAATAGAATTTTATGAAATGTTACTTGTACGTATGCAAGAGGACTCCAATTTTTTAAAGAAAATTATATGGACTGATGAATCAAAATATTCTAGGGAAGGGATTTGTAACACACGAAATCGTCACCATTGGGCCACAGACAACTCCACGTTACTAGAGAGGCTGGCTTTCAAGTCAAATTTAGTTTCAATGTGTTTTGTATGTTAATGGATGACAAAATAAAATATTACATACACGACGAAAAATTGAATTCCAGAAAATATTTAGATATAATTAGAACAATTGTGGAAGACTTCCTTGATATTATGCCAATTGAAAAATATATAACTTGTTGGTATCAACTCGACGGGGCTCCTGCACATTGTACACACAAAATTAGTATGGAGTTAGACCGCTTTTTCGATGATCGTTAGATTAGACGTTTGGGACCGTGGAATTGGCCTCCGAGGTCCCCTGACCTTACCCCGTTAGATTTTTATCTTTGGAGTACTCTTAAAGATAGAGTTTATAAAACTCCGGTCCACAACAGGGAAGAATTAGAGCGTCGAGTGATTCAAGAGATTGAAAACTTGGACCCCGCTGAAATAAGAGCTGCTACAACAAACATCGTCCATCGTCGTATACAAAAAGTGTCAGGAAGTTAACGGTCAGCATTTCGAACAATTATAACAATATTTTTAAGATTTTTTATATTTATTACTGTTATTGGTATTATTTGTTATTGCTACTTAGACTTTGTTACTGTTGTTACTGCTTAGTTATTATTTTTTCCCTAATACTGACACTGTTATTATTCTCTTAATGATCAACCAAAATTTATAAAATTTCTCTGATCTGCGGCAAATTCGGATATTTCTCATTAAATCTTCTACAAGTTCTGCTGATAATCTTATTGCACTGTCCATGGATAATAAACAAATCAATTAAAACCGTGTTTGTATAATTATTTTCTGCCATATTTGTGCTACATAGCTATTCAAATTAGGTGCAAATATCACTAACGTCAAATTTATTTAGAAAAATAACATCTGTTGTCATTACAAAATGACAAAACAAAAATTTCATGGCCCACCCGTTATGATATACCAGAAGACTAATATTCTTGGTAAGGTTACAGAAAAGTGCCCATAAATCGAAAATGGTGTGCATTAGGTATAGAGTATATTACCTTTTTAAAGAGGTAAATGTATCGCCTTTCCGAATCAGTAATAATATATAGGGCATTCCATTTAAAAAAAATTGACTTTCGTGCATTTTTCTAAGTCACTTGTAGAAAGCGTTCTCTAACTCACCCTGTATGATATTCGAAACATTTGATTAATGGAGAAGATGCCCCCAGGCCTTGCCTAGCCGCAACTAGAAAATTATCTTTTAATTGCTGCGTAGGTAGGAGAAATCACGATTTACTGAAAGTCAAATTTTTGGCAATAAATTCAGAAACGAATTATTATCTCGAAAACGGCTTGAGATAGGTATAGGGAAATATTAATAAAAGCTACTCAGAAAGAGACGACGATCCAAGAAACGCAAAAATATACAGGGTATTCCATTTAAAATAACGAAGATGTTGCTAGTTTTACGTATAAGTGGCACCACCGCACTTTCGAAAATATTTTAGTTGGAGAGATCATACTCGATTATCTTGGTAACCAAAATTTCAAAGCAATTGGTTGATCCATTCTCCATATACTTCTAATACTCCACCCACCGTGGCTCACCCTGTATATAGTATATTGCAAATACCTTTCCCTTGCCCTTTAATTTATTCTATTCAAATCTTACATTTATCTATTATGTGAATGATAACACGACACAATCACTTATTTCCCTTGCCTCAAAACATAGTACGAAAATACCTACGATAGGTAATTATACATTTGCGCAACATTTCCTTTGCAGTCTTCTATAGAGACACTTTACGCGTGTGTACAAAAAAAACACAAAAAATATAGAAGTGGCTGTTGTAAAGAATTACCCTAAATTCTTTCAAACATAAGACCAAGTCTGCTAAAAATGCTTAGTTGCGACTAAGCATTTTGTAGTTATTTCTTTTTATTCCGTGATCAAGTCATAACTATTTTATGTTTA
>JANEYF010000703.1:0-153377 GCA_029963845.1 Rhamnusium bicolor | reverse complement strand
AAAGCTTCTACTAACTTTAATGGAACAAGGTGTACTACTTAAAAAAATATATATATTAAAATCTGTAATATACATTTCTCATTTGGATAATATCTCCGTCCCAATTTCTAAACACCCTAAAAATCATGGTTTTAAACATTTTTATTTATTCAATTTACAAAAATAAATATAAAAATCATTCTTATTCCTAGACATATCACATATTTTTATACAAAACATATACAGTAAGTAGGGAAACTTTACCGGAGTTGAAAAATAATGTGAAACTATCAAAAATGTCATTAGTAAAAAAAAACAACAGAAATAGCGTGGGTCAAAAAACCGACTATTTTTTTACTTTATACTCTAAAAATCGGTTGCTAGACACCTCTAGAAAATTCTCACCAAATATGAGCTCTTAATTTTGATAGAAAGGTTCTCCGCTTTACAGTTTTCCATTTTTTCCTCAGTATTAGAAACGAAAATTCATATCTCTCTATCAATCTATTCGTTATAAAATATCTCCTCCTCATATTCTTGTAAGAAGTGGAATGCTCTACAAAAAAAGGTCTCTTAGAGTTTTTTCGTAAACCTCACCGTTTAAAAGATATCAAAGGTTGAAGTTTGGTTATTTTGAGACAAATTTCTGTTTTGCTTATGAATTCTATAACTCGTTAACAAAAAAATTTTTATAGAAATGCGCGATTCATAGTTTTTGTAGGAAATTAACTGCTCTACAAAAATGGTCTCTTATGATTTGTCGATTAAATTAACGTTTAAAAGATATTCATCGTCAAACTTTCAAAGTTGTTAATGATGCAGCAGAGCGAGTAGTCGCATTAGTAACTGAATATAATCAATGCTTGACAAAAAATGAAGAGCAATTTCAATTTTTATTGCAAATTTGTAAAAGAACATCGTAAAAAATACCCGAACTATGATAAAGAAAATTTTTTACAGTGGAAGTGTACGAATATTTTATAAATGTTTGAAATTTTATAACTCCTTAATAATTAAATAAAAAACTTTTTAATAACCAATTGAACATTTTTTCCCTTTAACATTAATACTTTTCATTATAGATTTCTAACAAGAACGTTATTTTTTCACGATTTAATGAATCATTGACTCTCAGTCAGAAATAATGCACTAATTTTTTTAGATGTAACTAAACATGCTTACGACTAAAAAAAGAACTAGAAAAATAGTTTAAAACATTTCTCTGTTCATAGAAACTCAAATTTGTATAAATTTCCCTGAAACTCATAGACTGAATTGAAATTTTCCGAATTATTAATCAAAAATTGTTAAATTGGCGTGCATTGAAGTTTGCCGATGAATATCTTTTAAACGCTTAATTTAATCGACAAATCATAAGAGACCATTTTTGTAGAGCAGTTAATTTCCTACAAAACTTTGAATTGCGCATTTCATAAAAATTTTTTGTTAATGAGTTATAAAATTCATAAGCAAAACAGAAATTTGTCTCAAAATAACCAAACTTCAACCTTTGATATCTTTTAAACGGTAGGTTTACTAAAAAAATTCTAAGACCTTTTATGTAGAGCGTTCCATTTCCTACAAGAATATGAGGAGAGATATTTTTAACGAACAGTTGATAGAGAGATATGAATTTTCGTTTCTAATACTGAGGAAAAAATGGAAAACTGTAAAGCGGAGAACCTTTCTATCAAAATTAAGAGCTCATATTTGGTGAGAATTTTCTAGAGGTGTCTAGCAACCGATTTTTCAGAGTATAAAGTAAAAAAAATAGTCGGCTTTTTTTACCAACCTAAGAAACATCTTATAAGATTAATTGATCCAAGTCGAGTTAAGTCATATTTTTAAAACCTCGGTAATACATATTTTAACAAACTATACTTTTCAGATCTACAGCGAATAGCTCTCTATATTCAGAGTATTCAAATATGTGAAAATATGTATCGGCAAGTACACAATGTGTGCAGGTCTATCTTTAATTGATACATTATTTTTTTAAATAATTCCAGATACATCGAGACAAAAGTTACAATAATTACACTACATAATTAATCCACATGTTTAGCCGATAGTGTTGCTATATTACTTCTAACGAATAGTGAGCTAATACATGTCAGTAGAAATTTTTAGTTACATTTTTAGTAGTAAGTTTTCAATAAATCTCTACAGCTTAGTCGGGTATCAATTATCATGATATTTCCAAGAAATACGGTGTTTTAAATTTACAAATATAGATGATTTGACAAGAATTTTATGTTTGAATAAATTTTTCAAAGTAAGCGCTTTATGACTGTTATATGATTATTTGGAATATTAATACAGATTTGCAACTAATTCAAAGCTATGAGCATATTGATTAATCATCTTACAATGGCACTTTATCTTTAGTATGAACAAATGACTGAATGTTGGAAAAACACTTTGCTGAGAAGAACATGTAATTTAATACAATTTTTTTTTACATTTTCACATTTTGACCCTTTTCTTAGAAAACGGAATAAAAAGTCTTAAAATCTTAATTCCAAACACACTAAAACATGGCGGAAGGTTCAGAATACGTTGATATTATAAAAATATGTAAAATCTATGCCTGGTTTTATGATGGCTAGATATGCTGTTCATTCAATTGCTGAAAATGCTTCACTCAATAAATCTAATCAGGATGTAATCATTATGTTATGTATATTTCAAAACCTTGTATCATTGATACCAATTGGAAATAGAACTGGGCTCAATACTATACCCTGAGACACACCTATATTGATAATTTTGCTTTATGCCGTTTATTTTCATAGATTGGCGTTCACGACTAGATGTTTTTTAAATATTGTCACTTGCAATTATTTGCTGTTAAATCGAGAAAATATTGTTAGACTTCTGTTGCTATGTATGTCTTTTAAATTATTAAGGGCAGTTTTCCATCTCCCAATAAATTTGACAAGTAAGTTCCATGGAAACGATTATTGGTACAATAATTATATCCATGGATTCGATCCACTGAATAAATTGAATAGGAGATGAAAAGTTTGGCCGTATAAATCTCACTTTTATTATTAGTCTCATAAGAAAAAGGCCAAAAGAGTTAAAGGTGAGCTTATTTTTAACATTTGTGCTCGACTGGATACTATTTGAAACAGTCGGAAACGATGTTAAAGACTTTTTTATAAAATAGTTAAAAATAGGGCCACTGAAAATAACTTATAATAGCGATATAACTTCTTAGAACTTATCAAAATCTGTATTTAATTTATAATTGTTTTAGAAAAATTGGTCCAAGTACATTATTTTTGAAAAAGTGACAAAATTACGGCCCTCAAAATAGGTTGTATCTTGACAGAGCTCTCTGATTTGAAATATTTCAATATTTCTGTAAAACTTTACTATTATTTCTTGAACCTTACACGTAAAACCAATATTTTTACTTTTAATTTGAGGCTTTCGCAGCGCTTTTAAAAATTTTTGAATTTGAAGCAAAATATTTGACTTAATTAAGTAAACTATAATTTTAACCATACTAACTTTGTCACCCTGATGATGCCAACTTTAATATTGATTGTCCTAGTTTATCTGTTATAACAATTAAGCTCACTACTCGTTAGTAGTACTACATATTACAGTGATTATACGGAGGGGCTGTAAAGGAGCTGGTGTCCATGATTAAGAATAAATAACATAATTTATTTAAAAGTCATTATCTTTCTTCAAGGGGTGGCACTAGTTTTAAAAACGACACAATGTTTATTTTAACACAAAAATAAATAATTTAAAATCCTAGAAGTCATTTTATAATAAGTCTCAGTTTAGTACAGACAAAATGATTGGAAATCGAAAAAATTGCTTTAAAACTGATTTTTATGTTAAACTGGAATTGTTATGGTGATATATGAGGTGGTCCATTAAAAATTAATTTATTGTCTTTAAAATAAGCCTGACTATTGTAATTTGTTTAATTTTATGACTCTAAATCCAAAAGTGCACAAATATTGTCTTTGTTCCCGTAACAATATAAATGTTTATTATTGAAAACCTGCATATTTTTATATTTTTTTTAAAACGAATTTTAAAATAAAACATCTTAGAACAAGTATGACAATATAAAATTGTATAATCTACCTGTACAACAGTTTATAGAGAATACGTGTTTTTTTGTATGGCAAGCAAATACAGTTAAAGGAAAAGAAATAAATCGACAAGAAATGTTATTCTCATAATAATTATGAGTACTGCACGTTAGTACATATTTCCACGACCGCGAATAATATACCCTGTTTCTTTTTGGGCATTTCAATGTTTTATATGTTTAGTTTGGGAGTTCCGCGACCTTGGACAGTGATGGCTCTCTATTCACCGCTCATTATATCATGATTTCGAGCTCTTGTCCATTTCACACAGCTTGACCAGAACATAACGACCGGCGAAAAATCAAAAGCTTTAAAAAAGTGCAAAGGTTCTGAATTAGTGGTTGATAGTGAGCCGTTGCTGTCCAAAAGAAAATGCTCACTAAACACTTGGAAAAATCACCGTAGAAGTACCTAGTGATTACATTTTGTTGTCAGGTGCAAATTATATTTGTCATCTATATTTTATGTGTTAAATATTTGAGTATTATGTTTTACATTACATCTTTTTTATCAAAACAAACTTGATGCATGAGCAACATGGGCCTTAATTGACAAAACAAAATAGTGATACACAATAATGCAGCCTGTCAGATCTCATTTGAATTTTTTTAATATCATATTTTCATGGTACCATTTTTAGAGTTTACCTTTAGTATGTGAGTAATGGTAGTAGGCATTACACAGAAACAGAGACTTGCTAAATTTGCGCTAAAGTCCACTGCAGATAATTTGTAGATGTTACAGGTATTTAATTTATATTAAATTTATCAGTAGAGTTTTAAGTAATGACAAAAGCTATTAAAATGTTTATTATTGGGTTACCAACACAATCACAAAAAATGTTTTTTCATTGAATTTATTACCAATTCGTTTAAATTTAGTTAAACTGCCGATTATTCCGTTATATCTATCTTATTTCTTATTTAGTTCAAATTCATTAAATCATTTAACCCTAAGATACAAAATATGAGATGTTGATGGCCGCATCTAATTTTTCTCATAAACAGTAAAAATTCCTCGTAGTTTAAGGAGTATTTCTACTGCCAGCAGTGCCAACGAAATATTATTCGTTGCATTATATTACATAGTTGTTGCCAGAATATGGTGTAGTTGTAACAATTTTATGCACTTTTATTTATGTGTTTAATGGTTCACTACAGTTTCTGCTAAGGCAATTAAAAAGAGGAAGTTTAACTACCGTTGTAATAATTATTTAATTTTGTTTCAAATATTTCTGAGTAACTGACAATGCCAAGGACCAGTAAAAGGCCAAATTTAAAATACAAATAAAATATATAATTTTCTATGGGCCACTTATATATTGTTATTTAATTGACGGTTAAAAATAGAAAATTGTAAACAAGTTTAAATTATTTTTAAATAAAAAAGCATAGTTTTAACTGTGGCAAATACTGACACGAATTTCCTAAATTATACTTAATACTTTTAAATGAAATTATTTAATTGAAAAATCAGTTTTTTCTTTTGTTTTTCCTTTTGCCTATTTTACAGTACTATTATGAACACCCACATCTATCCACCACCATGCCCGGTAAGGACCCATACACTACATTCAATTGTTCATCGAAATACAACATGGAGATCGCACTCATTTTTCTAGGTGCGCAGCACGGCTGCGCACTGTTTGGTGACGACATTTTTATAAGGTGTGTGTGCGCATATTTTTGGAGAGTTACGAAGGGGCATTCCCCGGCGCACATATGGGCGTCATATCGTTTTGGAGCGATGATAAAATCGAAACCTATTTCTTCAAAGTCAACCATGAGGGGGTAACGGCAACAAAGGGGCTCGTTCATTTTATCGTCGCAGTTTAGGCCGAGGTTGCGTCTGATGCGACGTTTGGCTTCCATTGTCGAGATTTCTACGAAAGGTGCCTGGAAAAAAAATGGTACTTTAAATTATGTTACTTTGCCTCTTTAATGTAAATGTTGACAGTCATGGTGCCCCACAGGGTTCTGTTTTAGGGCCGCTACTTTTCATAATTTATATTAATGGTTGCTTTGATGTTACGTCACCAACAAAAGGTGTGTTATTTGCTGATGACACATTAATCTCGTCTGATAAAAGTTGTAGTATGACGAATCACGATTCTATTATAAATCTAAACCTGGTTTTACTACCAGTAAACTTTAACTAAACGAAAATAAAACTCCAAAACTCTTTTTTTACTACCAATAACAATTTATTTTAAGAATAGGCGTTACACTGCTAGGTTGTTATAGATAATAATTTAAATTGGACGAATCATGTCGATTATATTCGTAAAAAATTACCAAGTAAATCTTGTATTGAGGCTGGATATTGAAATTTGCTTATTTTTCCGTGCCTAACTTCCATTTAATTTATGCTATTGAATTATAATGGTAACTCCTCGCGCACTAAATATTTTTCGATAACAGAAAAAGTTAGTCAGAATTTTAGCAAACACATATCAGCTGGATGCTTTTCAGCCATTATAAAAAAGCTGGAAATTATGCCATTACCATGCCTTCACGTTTATTTTAGTTTACTAGAAATACACAATAAAAGAGGAGTTACGACACGTACTCCAATTTTCCCGATTATAGTACTAGCGTATCCAATTTACTTAAATCACAACATTTCATACTTGCACAAGGTCGGTAAAAAAATTAATTTAATTCAAATTTATACAAAAATTTACCTTCTCATATTAAGCAACATAATCATAATGAATTTAAATTATCTGTTAAAACTTTTACTCGAAGTCATTGCTTCTACTCCCGAAAGATGAATATTTTAACATACTTTCTTTTTAATACATAATTTACTAAACCAAAATGAAGGGTTGGGGATTTAAAAGATATGTAACATTTAGGTTCTATGTGTGTGGGATGTTCAGTGTTTTTATTAACAAAGCATCAAACCCTCGAAAAAGGAAAAATTATTTTGTATTTTATCCTAATATTTATTTTGGGTAGTCCTTTGAATTCATTACGGCATTCACCGGTATCAAATGTATGTGGGAGAGAAATCCAAACATATTCTATTGACATTCTTGTGAACTAAATTCTTCTAATTTTGTTTGAATTGTTTTTTAAAAGAACGATAATGAACATGTTATCTTTTTTTATTAATATCAAATACAATTTCAACAAGGTCATGCCCCTTGCACGTTTGAACTGTCAATAAATAAGTTATAAAAGCGGAAAGGAAGAGTCATTGAGTTCTTAATTGGTTAAATAAGAAATACAATGGAAATATAGGTAATAACGACAAAAATCGCTAATAATTATTTTTCTATACTCTTACAAAAAACTTATAGATCAGTATAACACATCTTTCACTACTTTCCCGGCTGTTTGCCACGATTAGTATTGAATTACAAAAAAGACAATATGCACATTATGATCAGTACAACTAATACAAAAATGTAATTATTATTTAAACTACTGTTAAAGAAATATTTTCTTAAAATGCTTTAACCGCCTCTAAAGTCACCGAAGTAACCTGAAAATCCTAGGATTTCTTGTCAGGCAGAAGAAGACGGGGCCCTACAATTTAAGGTGGAGTTACAACCACATAAAGGGCATCGACAATTCCCTCTCCCATTGAAATAAATTACAAATGAAATTTCCAACTATCAAGTAAGTCACTATAGCCTTCTCGGCTGTCATGTTCCCAGGATTTTTATCAGTTTTACCATTTTTAGATGTTTCAGTTTGTCCTGTGTGTCAAATATTTTGATTAATTTGTCACCTTTTGCTGCCTTGGAACAGGAATTTATAAAGAATCAAATCTTGTTTTTGCATGCCATATCAAGGTGTGATCCCACATCCTTTGTGTTGAATAAATGTTGTGAAAAAAATTGTTCATGCAGGAAAATGGAAATGAAGTGTTCTTCGATATGTGACCATTGTGTCATTAGTTGTATTAATTCTTTACCGTGGAAGAAGACGAAGACAACGAAGAACATTTTTAGCACAAGCTATTTATTATTCCGAATATATTTTATAGCAGACATTTATCTCTTTTTTTGATAATGTATTCTTTAGATTAGACAAGCTTCATTACATGCTCCTTAATAGAATGTCAAAAAGTCAACGTATATACAGAGTGTCAACTTTAATTTTGACCCCCCTTTATTTCCTTATGAAGATTTTCTAAAATTTTAAAATGTGGCTTAATCTGAAATTTTCCGAATTTTTAAAAAATAACATTGAAAAATTACCTAATGCCAATACATATAGGGTTGGTGAAAGAAAAGTTGTTTTTTTAAATAGAACGCTCCATATATTTTTTGACAGGTTTATAGTATTCTTTGAGCTAATTTCAAAAATATATAACCTTTTTGAGTTTAGATCAAAATCTGCCGAGATATTCGAGGATAAACATGAGAAATATTTGATTTCATTATTTCGAGGTGGCTTTGCATTCTGACTTAATTGTTTTGTCAAAACAATCTTTGTTAGTAATAAATATCAAATACTTCAAGATCATCCCAAGAACAAACATGTATTTTAAAAAAGAAAACATTTTGAGAACTTATTTAAATACATAATAATTAACAAAAAAATTTAATATAAAAAGTGCAAAAAAATATATTTAGTTAGAAATGATTTTCAATATGCGCTCCGTTATTGTGTATACACATTTGACAACGTCTTAAGAAATTTAACCGAACTTGTTGCAGACAATATAGATTATTATTTATTCTGTTAACTTCTTCAATGATCCCTCGTCTTAATACATCAACATCCTCAATTTCCTCTTTATATACATAGATTTTTATTGTTCCCCATAAAAAATAATCTAGAGGATTAAAGTCTGGACTACAAGCCGGCCATAAAATTAGAGCACCATTGCCTATCCACACTGTATAATATTGATTTAAAAATTGGCGTACCAAATTTGTAATATGAGGAGGTCCCCCATCCTATTGCCACAGTACCTCAAACCTTCGTGCAAGTAGTATTTGTTCAACCTCCCTCTACAAAAACAGGTCAAAGTATTCTATTATTTATTAGGAGTTTCGTATCCACCACTACTCAGTATGTTGATATTTTGTGTTTCTGTTCAGACTACACGAAAATATAAGCACTGAAATCCAACATAAGTCACGTTATTTTACTTTTAAAACATTTGACGATGACGATTGTATTGACAAAAAAACCAAATACCTCATTAATCCTGAGGAAGGCAATAAATATTGTCAAAACGTCGACTTAATGAGAAATTGAGGTTTTATTACATTTTTATCCAATTCCGACAAAATATCAACGTATTCTATTATTTAACATCCCACACCAAATGTTGAGGTTCCTCCATCCTTGACGTCTAAAAGGGAATACTAAAAAAGGATTATCTGTCGCCCAGGTAAGTTCATTTGTTCCATTTATACGATGAAATGTTGAAAATATACTTTCATCACTATAGAGTATTTTATTACAAAAATGTCTATCAACATTAACCATGCGAGGCATTTCCTGACAAAAGTTGGGTCTGTTTTGCAGATCTTGGGGGTATAGTTTCTGACATTGCAAAAATTTAAACGGTCTATACTTGTGTTCTTTTAAAACTTTATGAATATTTTCTTTAGAAATTCCAAAATGTTCTTAGGCTATTTTTGTAGATCTTCTATTATTTTCTATAAAATATAATAGAATTGCCCTTTCCACATCAGCAGTAAGCACCGTCTTAACACGTTCTCTTTTTTTATCTGCTAAGCCACCATAATTTGTTGTAAATTTACTATATAAATTCTTCAACGTATTTTCTGCAGGGACCCGAGGTCTGGGGAATTTTCTAGCAAATTTCCTACATACTGCAGCTTTATTTTTATTACACCAAAGACAAATTTCGACAATTGCATATCTTTCTTCTACAGAATACCCCATTTTGCACGTAATTTTTGAACAATATAAAAATGATATTTAGAATAACATTCATTCAATTATTTTGAGAGTTAAAAATCAACAATTAAGTCAGAATGCGAAGCCACCTCGAAATAGTGAAATCAAAAAATATAAAAAAACAACTTTTCTTTCACCACCCTGTATGTATTGGCATTAGGTAATTTTTGATTTTTATTTTTGAAAAATTCGGAAAATTTCAGATCTTCGTAAATAAGGAAATAAAGAGGGGTCAAAATAAGAGTTGACACCCTGTACGTAAAAAGATATTTATTAAATGCTGTGTTGATTTGAACGGAATATATAAAGCTCATCCTTTAGTTTTAAAACTAGAGACATGAATCTTAGACCAAAACATATAATTTTGTACCCTGAATAATAAAGGTATATTCAATTTTTTTCTTAAAGATAGTATTTAACGATATATTTGAAAAAAAAAAAAAAAATCTAAATGACGGCCATAGCTTTCTTACTATATTTGTTTTATTTTTCATTTTCATTTGTTCTTCAATTTTCCACAATAAAGATTTACTGAAATTTTTTCATGAAATCCGCAGTTACTAAGATATCGGAATTTGTAATCAGAAAAATAATTGAACATTAATTAAAAAAAAAAATAGTTAAAAACCGGTTTTCCTAAAAAAAGCTCTATATTTTATCGTATAAAGTGGCATGGAAACATATTAGAGATATTTAGGTGATGCTCGTTCATTTGTTTAACTTCCGGTTTGATCTGTATATTACAGTTGGCGTAATAGCCGAAGTAGCCTTTCAACATTGTCATTGTCTGATTTCCATATCTTTTAGGTGCCACAAAGAGAATCAGCAAGAGTATAGCTGTGAGATATGGGCCAAACTAAAAATTAGTAATATAGAGAATCAAAGAACATCGGAGAGTGTCGGACACGCCTCGATAACCTGCTGGTAACTTTTGATGGCAAATTATGTGGCAAAACGTCAAGAATATTAAATCATCTTAACACCGCTCAAGTCAAACATGTACAAACCCACTACAAAATTATGCATATTCTGTTCATTATTTAATTAGTTCACATAATTCCTGAATGTCATAGTCTAACTGCATTTTTTCCAAGACACGTTTTTTTATCACACTGATATTTGATATTTCATCGAAATTTTTAATTTACGACCCTCGAACTTTAACCTATAAACAGTTTTAATGCAACTAGGAAGCTTGAGATAAAATAAACAGATTATTATATAATAATTTGAGATTAAAATTAATATTTTTTTATTGCAAATTATTTATCATGCAAGTAGATTATTTTTATAGGTCAAATTTAAATTCACTAGAAATCCAGTGTAAAAATGATTATTACTTGAATTCGGTTAGGATTTTGGATCTATTTATAATATTTTGATAAGTATTACTTCGTAAAAAATATGTGGTATTATATAATAGGGGGCAAACGGACCAAGATAAAAAAATATATAGCACGTGTAAGAGATAACGCAGATTTTTATTTATCTTTTTTAAAAAATTGTCATATTACTTCATATAAAACTGGATGATTGCATGAAATGAATTACATAGTTCATAATTCCATACACTAACAAAATACATATTAACCCAACTGGCTATATTGCATTTTCAGGTACATATGATGTTTCAAAAATATACCGAAATCTGACGTGAATTAATTCATCAGACTAAAATAATAGGATACAAGGATAAAGTTTTTTGAAAAAGGGGAATATTTACCATTTTTTTATTTTGACTCGTTAATGCAATTTTGGTTATGAATTTGATACTACTAATCAGTTTTGAACAAAGATGTAGGTACTCTTGTTTTTGGTCAGTGCGATTAACAATTCTTGAGATAAATCAGATTATACGCGTAAGTTTGCTAATGAAACGAGACCCTATTTCGATAAAATAACAATTTTTACAACAAAATATTTAATGGTGTAAATATGTAACCTTTTACAACATGGGAATTTTTTTACACGGAGAGTAGGCATCCTGAATATAATTTTAATATTAGAGATGTAGTTTTATATAAATAACATTTTACATCAAAATTTCAGACTCTACATATTTGACGAAACACATTGTTTCAGTGTCTACAATTATGTTTATTATTGACCAGCGCATTTAAAAAAAGGTCGATTCATCGCCGGAACAAACATCTTTTATTAAATTTGCATCGTTTCTGATTTTCGTTACACATTTCTTCACAGATTTGAATCCATCTGTCATAATCATATTCACCGAGCTGAATTTGCAATTAGTAAGGAAAGAACTTATATACTTTGAGCACCTTATATACCAATCCTAAAGAAATTTGGGTTATTTGAACTACTTTGGAATAGAGGTGTCTTAGTGTTTTATAAAATGGACAACGAGAACGGGTATGATTTATCTTGTACACCTCCAGATATAACGGAAGCAGCAGATTTAGCAATTTTGAATCTTTTGTCGGAGAAATCAAAACGATGGTGTGAGCAATGTAATCGTGTGAGTTTAAGGAATGACGCATGAAAAAGAGTTGGAAATGTTTCAGAAAAGATTATTTTGGCGTATTTTGAAGACAAGTAATACAAAAAATCATCTACACTGTGGTCTGTATATTCAATTCTAAATGAGATGCAAAATATTAAAGAAAACATCGAAAGTAACAAGTTTTCCAGATTTAACTTATATCTTAAGAAACAGTCTGTGGGATATTCAGTTAAGAAGTTGAAGATTTTTACTAGATACAAAATCAATAAGTTGATAATGACAGCTATTAAATTATGAAAGTAAACCTGAAGTGGGTTGGGAACTTTGATGTGAAGATAACACTGATGTAGTTTTCCACAAAATACCAAAACACCATATACTGAATTCGACCATCGTTTCGCCAGCCAAGTTGGCATCATCTGGCGATGATTAAAACTAACCTTATGCTAACAATCTACTCTGTTTATAAATAAACTATTGTCACTGTCTGGTGAACCGTGACTCACTAATCAATAGAAGGGGTTATTTAAGATTGGTCCTCTGTCACAATTTATACTGTTTTTACGCTTTGTGATTTTCAAGCTTTCAAATGCATCTAACTGTCTAGTATTTGTTATATTCCTCATTAATCTTAAATTCTATTTTATGATTGTTCTCAAACGCATATTGGGTAATCACATATTTGATGTGAGAATTATGCTCCTTGAATCTGGTTTGAATTGGTCGTCTAGTTTGTCCTACATACTTTTGATTACAGTTCTTACCAATAATTTCGTAAATCGCCGATTTTTCATTTGTTGCAATTTTATCTTTTGGATTGCCTAAAAGTTGTTGTATTTATTCCCGATGAATGAACCACCAATTTAACCAATACCACGGGTGAATCGAGGATTGAATGGAATCGATACCAATTTCGGATACTATCTTTCATTTTGAAAGGTTGAGGAGGTCTATTTAAATTTAACTTCTAATTTTTTTTCGTCAATTAAATTTACAGAATATCTATTACTCGCAGCTATTTCTTAATTAATGCATTTCCTATTTCAAAAATAATGGATACAATAAACAAATTAATCAAACTGTCATGCATGATATTCTTATATACTAACTATTTTAACCGTGTGCAAAAAACTTTTTATTAGGGACAACCATAAAAAAACAGCCCCCCTGAAAGGAGACAAAAAATTATCATGAAAATGTGATTTCTTTTACACTTATAAAAAGAATAATTCCTGTTCTTTCTGCCAAAGTATAAACCTTTTTGAAAAGCTGTTTTTCCTTTTATTAACACTGACAATCGAATTTAGTATTCGTTTGTCAGTGTTAATAAACTCTGGGTTAAAAATTTTAAATACAGCAGGCAAAAAACTGATTTCTTTTGCAGTTTTTTTGTTCGTAGACGAACCTCTCTCAAAAAAAATGTCAACCCAACATTTTGATTCTGCTTAAAAATTGCACAATTTACTTTTAATCGCAAATTGTTGAATGTCTCATCTCTAAGAGGGACAAATTTTAACTATTTAAAAAAATAATTTTCTGGTAATATTGTTGATATGATTCATTTCTTAGAAACTGATGAACCGATTGCAATTTTTTCTATTAGAAGGATATTTTTTATGCCCTTTGAAATGATTGTCGGAAGACAGCGAGTGGCATTTGCAATTCCAAAGTTTAGGTGACTCTGGGTGAAACATTCATACAACAGTGGTTTTGATCTGCCACCTCGAAAACTAAATCGACTTTTTTTACTTTCTTATACCTAATATAAGGAAGTATAGTGTTCGTGATTTTTTTCGACCTCGAGATATTGATTGATTTATACGTTTTGAACACTCCTGAATCCATTCTGACTGTTTTCGGAATGATTTCTATCGGTCGTGCGTGGGGATGTGGATGTGTGTGTGTGGCCGATAACTCAAAAAATACTAATGCGGAACTTCCCAAATTCGGCAAATAAGATTTTCAACAACATTTTAGGTGACACGTTAAATTTGGTGAATGTGGGATCACCAGAAGAGACATAATAAATGAAAGAAGAAAAAAGATACAATTTCGGGAGAAAAAATTTTTTTCTTATTACATTTCTGAACGAATTTCGACGAACTATAACGAAAAAACATAACTTTATTGAAACAAATCTGTCTGCATGTCCGTAGTATCGCGATAGCAGCCAGAGTGTTTGAGGTAAAGTTTTTAAATTTGGTACACATGTTCTAAAGGTCAAAGACGAAAAATTCTGTGATGAGCAAAATTGGCCAACTAAAAGGAGGTCCACAAGACCCAAACTTTTTTATATTTGTCTTTATAAAAAAAAATATATTCTTGATGAACGATTATAAATCATGTCTATTATATCAAGCCAATAAAATATATTTTCCAAGTACTTAAATAAAGCTGATGTAAACTGAAATTTTTTACATTTGACCTCATAAAATAGGATTAGGATAAATTTAGCAGTTTGACATTTGACATGTCGAATTTAGTTACAAAAATGTCAATGTCGATAAGAAGAAACTATTAAAATATATGACATGAATTATTATTGACAGTATCGAGGGACGCTGATAATTAATTACTTAAAAATTTTAATGAAATATTTCAAGGTACGCTATTAAAATTTAATTATGGTAAGTGAAGAATTAAATAGAATGATTTTTTTAGATCAGGATGATATACTAGTATGAGAAAGTTATGTGCTGGCCACATCAGATATTTCTTCAAAATAATTTTTCTGTTTCAGATCCAGAATTATTATAGGTGGTTAGTTTTGAAATGATAGCACTGTATGTGCCGATTTATATACAATACAGATACTATTTACCTTTTCTAAAGTGGTAATACACACAAAAAACTTAGGTCATTATCTAAGCTGATTAATTTATTTAAATGTTTTACAAGTTTACATAAGTACTTAACGTAGTGTTAATTATACTTTATTTATTTAACTTATTTGTGCAGTAAATAAAACTACAAATGAATGATAACCAGCTGTTAGATCAGCAGAAATCAGTGTCTATTTCCAGACGATTTTTTTAACAATTTAATAAAAAAGATGTTATTGAACTATTAAACTGTATTTATTAAAAAGAAGAACACGTTTTTTTTCTTACTTTTTTTGCATAACATATTAATACATTTATACTTTACAAATTTATTTCAGAGACTCAAGTTTTATGGTCTCCTTAATGTATATGCAAATAAATTAATTAATTTATTTAAAACATATAAGTACGAAATTTTACAGTTGACATGGTTATCGTTGACACATTTCACTCGGCTTTCACCTAGTGGGAAACGACATCAAAGAAGCCGTAATCAAACGCAAGGAGAACCATTTTTTGTAGCTAACCTAATCTTCCTAAATTTATTAAATTAGTCCCAAGACCCAAAGTATTTGGTATAAATGAGGGAAAATGTTTAAGAGGGCTAATCGAACGTGATTAGCTCCTGAATTATGATATCCATCGGTAAAATTCGAGGTAAAATTCATACATGTCGTCTAGAATGGATCTTCATAATTATGTTCAGCAAGTTTCAAACTTTTATTCCATACTATTTCGTTAAAAAGAATTTTCTAAATAAGTGTCTTTGTCACTACAAATGAAGCAAGGAAGTGTTACCTCTATCGGGAATCGCACCTCAATGAAGTCGGTGAAGAAAACGTCCAGTGAAGGTATAGTCAAGAGCAAAATTATTCAGCGGCGCATGTATAAAGAACTTTCTAGAGAGTGACACAGCTATCCGAAGCTTTTTCCCGACAAGGCCCCTTAAATTACAGTAATTATAGTGATGCAGTGAACAGGAATTGAAACCGAAAGTACTTACATTGATTCCTAAATAGGCACCTCCTCAAGCAGGTACAGAATTATTTTCAAAAAAAAAAAAGTATATTCATTCTTCCTTGTTATAAGGAGCGTTACTGGCAATTTTGTAAATCTAGGCGGACAAAGTTCTAAAAACTCAACTTCTCAGAATTAGATTACATTATCATACCATTAAAGTAGACTAAATAACCGATCAGAATGTGGAAAATTTATTGTTTTATTGCTCACCGTAATTACCGTCAACGAAGGGTGAAATACAAATAAAGTAGGTACTCGTCTCATTCTCATGACAGTAGTATTATTGCTTCCAAAGTACGTAGTTATTTTTGAGTTGTTATTGTGCAGTGTTTTCATTTCCTATGGAGAATTTTCTTCAACGTATGTACTTTGTTTTTTTATAAAAATAAGTTTCTCTTTGTTTTTAATTAAAAGAAATTTCAGCGGGTTAAAATAGCATGGTAAAGTTTAAATGTTCTTAAAGATTTAAAATATATCGAGGCCTACAATTCAATTCCGGCATTTACCGGAGAATTTTCTTTCTATATATTAACAGTAATATATTCTATTAAACTGCATAAAGTTTATCTGCTTCGAAGTGCCCCTGATTTTTCTGTACTGTATTTTAGGTACATATCTCGTAGCAGCTTGTTCGAGATATGGTTTAGGGAACCAGAAAAAAGGCAAGAAAAATTTTAAGATGTTTTCATATGTTCTTAAATATTTTCAACTTGAAGGCAAGTTGGAAGCTGCTGTTATGAATAAAATTAGGAAATTTGGCGACAATCTGTCGCAAAAATGGACCGAAAGTCGGCGAACTAGGGAAAGATTTTTAAACAACAATAAAACATGGTTAGAAGCAAATCTGATTTTTCCTGAATTGGAACCATATATACATGACGTTCAAAGCCAACCTTCATGTTCTACTGGACCAGGAAGACCTAAAAAAATATTTGAATGTTCAATGAAAAAACGAAGAGGCGTAAAGTAAAATCTCTGCTGGAGACAAGCACAACTGAAGAATTAGTCTATGCTGCACAAACAAGTTTACATTCAGCACATAAACGTGATGCAGCAACATTGCTTAAAGAAGTGGTATCAACTTCTTCGAAACGTGCTACACATATTAAAAAATCGTTTCACCCCTCCATTACTACAGGTAGAAAGCTCAGTAATGAAGAAGCACTTGCGACTTATTTGGATAGGAAAATGACTAAAAGGTATTACACAGCTGTGCAACAACGCATAAAAAGTATAGGCTCGAAAGTTTTACCTTCATATTCCTTTGTAGTAGAAGCTAAAAAAAATGTTACCCGGACAATGTTGTAATTACCGAAACATCTGCTGAAGTAAGTTTACAGTCGCTAATAGATCATACAGCGAGACAGCTTTGTGAGGTACAAATGGGATGCATTATTGCAACATAATGATATATTGGATGATGTCGAACTAATTTTTAAATGGGGCTGCGATGGAACTTCTAATTTAAGTCCCTATAAACAAAGATTTACCCAGGAAAATGTTGATTTTGGAGAGAATATGGACAGTGCCATATTTGTTTTATCGTTAGTGCCATTTCAGTTTGTCGCAGACAAACAACGAAAATAATATTGTGGCAGAATCCCACTCCATCAAGCACAAACTATTGTCGGCCCATAAAACTGTTATTAAATCAGCACAACTAATAAAAGATGAGACAAACAAAATTGAACACAAATAAGTCAGTTATCTCCAGTAAAACTGTCTGTAGAACACAAAGAGGTACTCGTAATGCCAACATTGTTATTCACTGTGGTATGTGGCAAAATCTGCAGTTCTATTTTGGAAATCTCGCCTCAGAAGTGTTACATATGTGGATGCTCACCTAAAGATATGAATAATCGATTAAAACTTTCACAAAAAAATAGATAATTCTGAGAGTTACAGATTTGGCATATTGTCTTTGCATGCAAAAATTCTAATCTTTGAATGTTTGCTTCAAATTTCGTATCGCATAGAACTAAAAAAATGGCAGACGAGAGCAGAAGACAAAGAAAGGGTAGAAAAACGTAAGCACGTAGTTCAGAAAAAATTTAGAGTGAAAATGGGCCTTCTAGTAGATTTTGTAAAACAGGGATTCGAGACAATGAATGACGGAAACACTGTTCGGCGATTTTTTCAAAATTCAGCACTATCAAGTTCAATAACTGGTATCGATCTGGTACCGATGAAACTTTAATCAAAATGTTTTCTGTATTGTTAAAAATGTGGATACGAAAATTTTAGATAAATATTTAGAACATTATTCATGGTATTATATGCCGCCAACTGTTCACAAAATACTTTTTTTACGGATCTAAATTAACAAAATATGCACTTCTCCCAATTGGACAATTGGAGGAAGATGCTCAAGAATCTAGGCATAAATAAATAAAAAAATTCAGAGAAAATCATAGCAGAAAATATTCGAGACAGGTTATAATGAACAATGTTATGAATATACTTCTTATTTCGCTGGATCCAGTAATTAACAGCTTAAGATGAAAAATGAAGAACTCTTTTCAAACACTCTCACCTCATGTTCTAACCCTTTTAAAAATCTCATTGTTCCACTCAGTACTGCTGACAGCCCCAGTGATATTAGTTTTGAAGACGATTATTCAAGTAGTTCTTATAGTGATGATAATGACTAGGTTAGGGTTTTCTGCATATTAGAGCTAATAATCACACACATATTACTGTACATTTCAATTACATGTTTTCTGTTGTTTTTAATTTGACATATTTCTGCTATATCTTATTTTTCTGGAAACAGGGCCTTGTATATGCTGGTTATGATACCACAATTATCAGAAAATTGCAAAATAAACGATACTTTGACAAGATACCACATTTTATTTGATTTAATAATTTTGTCCGCCTGTGGGCGGATGCAAAGTTGCCCATGTAAATGAAAACGTATGTCAATGGCATTTTGGATGTCATAATCCAGAATGGTTGAACTCCGCCTGTTCCACAAATCACTAATATTAATGCATGTTGATAGGTATTCTTTGCTCATGTATGTAATATATTGTTGTGGAATAAAGACTTTTATTATTATTATTATTATTATTATAATGTCTTATTGAAATCGTCACTGTCACTGTTAATATCAGATAACGTATTTAGAATTTAGCAATGGCATTTTTGTTGAGTTATTTTTTTAACGTTCTGTATTAAGTTCTTAATAGTCATATTGCACTATGTTCCACAAGTGACTTTATTTTTCATATATCTAATTAATTACGTAAAAAGTTACGGTTTTAGCATTTGTTGTTATGTGCTGTAAACAGAAATTTATCCAAATATAAGTTTAAAAGGCAAATCAGCTAGTAAGTGTTTGTGTTTTTCAACCAACGCACAGTGGACGGAAACGCCAAAAAGCTGGCCAAAATTAAAAAAATGAAAATTTTTTTTTAAATGGAAACGTTTTAAATCATTGTAGTGGTACCCCTAGCATTAGAAACGACCGTTAATACCGGTCCGGGTTCACTACCTGAGCGAGGAAATTACTTATTGTGCGACCGTGCAGCGTGTCACTTCGGCAACTCGCAACGCTTCAAAAATCGATAAATTTTGTCTGCAGCGTAAAAATCCTCAAAGTGCAGTTTTCTGTGTCATAAAAATGGATTCTGCATCAGAAAGTAAGTACAATTAAAATATCTCAGTATCAGATCAGTTTATTTATATGGTAATTAGTAAATAATTATAGAAGTGGAGTGCATTTTTATACATGCAACGATTCATAAACTCCACAAAAAAAGCCATAAGTTACGCGGTTGGTGATGGTTGGTCTTGAAACTTATTGGAATGTGTTCAAGGAACATTTTTTCGAAAGTGTATAAAAAATTAGCTGCATCTTTTTTGCATCTTTGCGAGATATTGACCAAATTGTGCGCGAATGCACGGATGCATACATATTCGTGCACCATAAAGTGGTCTCCTTTTGAATACGTTCCCATGAAATGAGAACGTCATGCGTTCTCAACTCATGCGTTCAAAGTCATTACACATTTTTATTCCATTCCCCAGATCCTAATTTTCCCGAAACAAATGAAACACATGAATTCGCTTCAATTCAATAATAATTTTTGAACTATGTATATATTTTTTGACCGTAATTTTTTTGAAATTCTATATGGGATTCTTCATCAGCGACCCAAAAAATTGTATACAAAGTTTTAAAAATGCAGCGATAATTGGCGATTTTTGGTATGTTTTGGGGGATTTCATGGCCCGCCATTTTGTTTTTTTTCAAAAATCAACTTCGGATTCTTGATCAGCGACACAAAAAACCCCTGTATGCACAATTTCAGTAAAATAGCTCAATGCCTTTATATTTTGGCCAGCTTTTCGGCGTTTCCGTCCACTGTGCAACGATCCATAAATAATAAATTCTCACGTTACAATTTTCCTAAGAGCAAACAATTTTTCATGCTCGAGTCGTACTTCGGAATGGGCGAAAAGTTTATGGACAATGCCAATATTTCATAGAAGACTGTTTAGAAGAATTTAGGAATGAATTTCCTCTAATGTTGTTTTTGATTACAATACATTTTGATGTAGGTACTCTGAACAATCCAAGATGGAGCTCGAGCACATATTAGCGAACGCATCTTAATTAGATGTACAGGGTTATTCATTATAAATTACCCACCCCTTATCATCGTTATTATTGCCTATTGAAAAAAGTATTAAATAAAAGTTGTGTAGTTATGACTGAATTTTGTTAAAATGCTATCAAAAGTACAATATCGTGCAGATTTCAGGGATACAAAAATAATATTTGTTTTAATGGGATACCCTGTACACTATTAAATTTTTGGAATGATTCTTTGTTCCTGATTTCAAAAATATGCCATATGTTACCTCTACAATATTTTACCGTTTTTGAGTTATTAAACGTCGAATATCTTAGTTAAACTAGTTACTATAAATATGGAAAGTTAACATTATTAAAGTGAGCTATGAAAATGACAACTATTATGTTTGATAAGTGACATTTCTTTAATGAAATAATCAAAATGGTTTACAGTGAGGAAGAAAAGTCAAATATTTACTTGTTGTATATAAAATAACAAAAATAAACATGCAGCAAAAAAGAGCATATAGGGTGTTGTATCCAAATCGTCCAATACCATCAGAAAATAAGATCTAAAATATTTACCGAAAGGTGAATAATACCTCCAGTTGTTGTTTAAATCTTATTTGTTTGTCCAATGTAATTCCTAGGTATTTTACCGTGTCTTTATCTTCTTATTGTCTTGTTGATTTTTAGTTTGTTTGTGGTCTTTATGTTCGTGAATTTCCTAGTTAATGTTATTTGTTTCGGTCTTGTCTTCGTTGAGTTTTACCTTTCAGGTCTTATAATAGTCTGTAAGTTTGTTCGTACGGTAGCGTACTTTTTGTGTAGCTGCCTCTGCGTAGTATGATTGTCCGTAGATAGTGGTGTCGTCTGCGTTAAGTGCTGTTTTCGTGTTGGATAGGTGGGGATATCGGAGAGGTACATGTTAAAAAGGATGGGGATAGGACGGTACATTAAGGTACTCCTGCTTGTATAGTTTTGAGCGACGATACCGCATCGTTGACTCTTACTTTAAATTTTCTGTACTTATATAGCTTTTAATTAAGCTAATAAAATGTAGTGGTAATTTTATTATTTCTTTAAGCTTGTAGAGAAGCCCTGAATGCCATACGATGTCAAGAGCTTTTTCTATGTCTAACAGAAGCATGCATGTGATTGTTTTTTGTTAAATCCTTCCCTGACATCCTGCACGACTCCATAGTGCGTGAGCCGTACTGCTGTACCCATCTTAAAACCGAATTGATTATCCAGTATTATTTGTTTTTTGTCTATGATTTTATTTAATCTTCGCAAAATATTTTCTTCAGCTACTTTACTCATTGAGTTTACTATTCGATCAGTGCTGCTTAACTTCACTCAAAATATCGGAAATTAAACGGATGACCATACTTTATCCCCTTCACACAGTGTAACTTTACAAAAAAAATACTAATTATTTGTAAAAAAGGAAATGGATGTTTTATTTAAAATTTTTATCTAAACTTAAATTTACTACTAGTAGTTATCTGGCCTTAAAAATGATAAAATTTCATATACTCTTATTTAAAAAGTTAAATAATTGTAAGATACACATTTTTCTACCATAAAAAACTGAATGTCCCACTTTACATTTTTTCATATTGTATATATATTTCTGTAGATAAACATAACTATTTTAGGATTATCGTTTTTATAATAATTTATATTATTAATTTATTGGATATATTTATATACTTTCGGTTTATTTTTGTCACTTAATATGCGATAATAATTAATAAAATTTATGCGCATTTTAAACAAAACACATTTCAAAATTTAATTTCGAAATTCAAGGAAGTTAAAATAAATGTCACACAGAAAATCAGAAAATCATCTACAGCATGCAAAAGTTCTTTTATTTTGCAGTAAGATACAAATTATTTCAAAGATTTATATGGTCCTCCAAATAGGCTGATCGGAAAGTGATTTTTCATTAATATTTCAGAAGTCCCCGGACGATTTTCATGAAATTTGATATGTAAATTTATGAACTGATTCTACATCAATGCAAAATGAAGTTCTATATAAGCCGCTAGAGGGCATTCGTTGTAGTCAGCTAGTTATAGTCAACCTGAGAGGTAATGTCTATGAGCACAATAATATCTGATAGTCTTTTGGGGATTTCGGTCAGGTATAGACCAATTTTATTATTTTCTTCTAACGTTTCGGTTTATTACACCATCATCAGAGAACTACAATCAATATGATATTTTAAAAAACATAGTTATGGTTATTTTACATTATATTATTTACTTACACTATTAACTCCACTCAACCAGAATAGACACACACACACACAACAAGCATTCCTGTGGCATTTTGCCAGATGCTCTAGCTAGGCTCAAATTCAGGAGCGATAGACAGTGGATTAGTAGTGTTTTGCTACATAACAACGCTCCTAGTTAACTGTACTACCATTTAGGTATTTTAAAAATGCCACTATACATCCATGCCCTAGCCAGGATTCGAACTCGTGACCCCTTGCTCTCAAGCCTAACGTATAAATAGAGCCACCCAGCTGCTAATTTCGTTCAATTATGTTTGTTTCATTTCAGGTTAGTATTAGAATTCGACTACTTTGTAATTAAAACACTTACTTTTTTTCCTTTATCCACATTGGTATCCGTAACCGCGACCTTCTTGCCGTTAACTGTGGCGTTAACCACGAATCCATGGTTCTCCCTTGAATTCTTAAACCACTCCGATACGGTTTCAGTAAAATCGATTTTCACCCCAATCACCCCTACCTAGAGGTTGGGTGACTTTCTTCGCGAACACCCTATTGAATCCAGGAGGATCAGGGTGATCTGTAATTTTTTTCACTTTAAAAACTTCTATAAAAACATCTGGAAGGGGCCGTCGTTCGGCACCTTTTATGTAAATGTATAGCGTGGCGTTGCTTACATGGAATTTTGTTATACTATCCGTGAACATGAAATGGAGGATGTCATGGCCTTTATGCCTCAGTCTTGGATCTGAAAAAAAAAGATTTTTTTTTTAATTTAATGGAAAAACGCGTTCTAATATTAATACAATGTGATTACTGAAGAAGCGATCGTCATAAAAGTTTTGTCTTTTTATATAAAAAATTAATAGTTCTAAAATATGTCAAAACTTTCAAATGCATCCAGCTGGTTGTCTTTATTTTTTATATTTCCAGTTATTATTAAATTGCTAAAATAGAGTATTTAACATGTCATAAATAGAAAGATATTATTGCCAAACAAGTATAATAACGACGTGCATCTCATCTCATATAAAATCAAAGACGTTTGATAACACACCCTAGTCGATTTGTACAATTGCTAACAGCGAAACTCTCTCTACCCATCGTGATCGATGTACGTTACGATCAAGCATTTTTATTACTATATATGTTTGGCCATTAGAGTATAGGATTTCATGACGACCAGGGAAACTACCGGACATCTACAATTAAGTATGTCACGTATTGCGATGTGCTCCCCTGTACCAATAGCAATATACATGTTTTGTTCTCCTATGATCATATCGGTACTAGAGGCTGAAGAAAGCATCGCAATGACATTATACCAATATTTGTTGAGGTTCTTGTCGATTAAAACCGCAGGTGACACAACTCGCCATCTCTTGATAGAAAAGACAAGTCCGGATGTGTATGTTTTATAGGTTGCAGCACATTTGGCGCTTCCAACTGACTAACAGTTAAATACATCTTTCCACATCTCAACGTTGTTCACCCAGAATACAATAGTAGTGTATTTAGCATATCGTAAGTGGCAAGCTAGTGTTCTTTGACTACGAGTTAGTTATCGGGCATGTTAAATGAGACCACTAAATGTTTTACAAAAACAATATTACCAACATTGTCTTCGTAAATTGCTAATGCGTATCTTGTGGTTGATCTCAAATGCACATTGGATTGAGATGAGCTTCATGCTTTTTAAACCTAGTCTAAATTGATCATTTTATTTGCCCAATATACTTTCATTACAGTCCTTACAATTAATTGCGTAAATCCCCAACTTTTCATTTAGTCCAATTCTTTCTTGTAGATTACCTAAAATGTTTTAATTTATTTCCCGATGTATAAGCCATTGTCATACAACATCTTTGAAAATGATGTGGTTTCAAAAATGACGATGCAACTTGCTACACTGGACGAATTCATGGCATTGTTGGACAACATTAAACACCAACATCACAGGTAATACAACCTCCTGTATCCCTGAAGGTACCTCAAGGTACATTGTGTGGGAGAGGGCTACACATTTAGAGACAATGAGCACACCCAATGTCCGCGTATACAAAGATTAATTTCTAGTTTAGAAAAAATCCTAGCTCCTCCACCGGGGATCGAACCCAGGTCCCCAGCGTAAGAGGCAATTGTTTCTACCACTTGATCACGAAGCCACACATGTTCCAGAATATTCAATTACTCGTTTTGACAAAATTCCTTGGCTATTCATAAGATCTGACTCAGTCGCATGACATTTATTTGGGAGGTTATATGACTCGTAGTTTAATAAAATTCAAGTAGAACAAAATAGTTAAAGCACAATATTCGTAAAGATAATTAAAGAATCCATCCTGATACAACGACAGGCGTAACGGTCACATTGTTGCAATGTTTTTTTAGTAATGCAATGGCAAAATTTATTTGATTTCAAAAAATTGCAGCAAATAATAATCACAATCATGACTGTTAGTATGTGTGCTATAAATCTATAAAAGCAATAATTAATTCATCAAGTTCTGCAATAGATATTGCTTTTAATAAATTTACAAAAATAATCCTTAATAATTAAAAAAAAACGGATAATACAAATTGGTAAAAAATTTACCCTTGCTAACTTGTGAAAATTTACATAGGACAAAACAAAAGGAAGTTTCTACTTTTGGCTTAGAGTACATAATTTATTTTAATAATTAATAAAGAGTAATTAACATTAAAGTGTGACCAAATAGGCCTATCCTTGTTATATTAATATAATTATTTTCGACCGCATCATAGGTGTCTCATATAGGAGATGCAAACCCTATTGCAAACAATACTTTAAAATAATAATCTATTTTATAAATAATAAAACAGTATTATTATTTACTGTTATATATACAAAACCAGATAATTCGACTGATCAATTTACATAATTGACCTATCTCTTTTGTGTGATGTTCCGTTAATTCAGATTCTATCAGTAAGTAAGTGGACAGTGATAACATTTTGATTATGTTTGTTTCATAGTAAGTACAACGCAAAATGTACACAAGAAGATATTTCCGGAAGTTTGAGAGTCGATACTTCCGTAATAAAATAAACATATCAGATACCTAGTTGCTAATAAGTCACTTTGCATGTAATGCAACATGCATACAAAATACTAGCAAAGACCAAGTGGCTGTCGAGTAGCAAACGTTTGTGCTTTTCAAATGCAAAATAACGTATAAGATACATGCTTGTTGCAACTGGCAGTGGCGGAGTAGGTGTCGGACCTCGATATCTCGAGTTCTACGATAGCTAGAAATTTTTTAAAAAATTGCAAAGTAAACCAGATAAAAAAGTCTATAACTGGAAATTATTGAACATACAGGGCGAGCCAAGACGAAATTACAGGACCAAGTGCCTTTTTTTTAATGGAATGCTCTGTATATTAGTATATTTTTGGAAGCCACTTTCTAGGCTCTATTCATTCCTATATTATTTGCTATCTCCCAACCACTTTGATGTAATGAATTTTTTTGTTGGAATAATGCCATCTGCAGATGGATATTAAAAAAAATCACCACAGTCACAATTGTGGCTTTTAAGAAAAACTTATGTGAATACCAGTTACGAGACATCTAATTAATGTTTTTGAATCATTTTCATTTCCTAAAAATTTACAGGGTGGCCAAAAATTAGTATTCAATTAAGAACTTTTTAAATTGAATTATCTCATTTTTTTCAAATGGAACACCCTGTATATTTTTCAACGATGTGATGTAAAAATGAAAAGCGAACATTTTTTGTAAGTACTTCCCTATGGCTAATTGCAACCATTTTCGTTTTATAAATAAATAAGTGTTTATTTTTCAATTAAGAACTTTTTTAAATTGAATTTTTCTCAATTTTTTTCAAATGAAACACCCTGTATATTTTTCGACGATGTGATGTAGAAATGAAAAATGAACATTTTGTGTAAGTACTTCCCTATGGATAATTGCAACCATTTTCGTTTTATAAATAAATAAGTGTCAAATTCAACAATAAACTTAAAAAAAGAGGTTCCCTCAAATAATTCATTAGGAAAATTTATGATAGGTGTTCGACGTGTTGCCCATTTTAATTGACACACATCTTTATACAATTTTGAAATGAGGCCATTTTAGTGGGACCATTTCCATTGAAATGAGTAAATAGTATTTAACCAGTCCATTACTGTAATGTTTTTTTGTAAAATTTTTTGTCTGTTTTCGGTATTCGACAAGCAATAAAACCTCAGTTTGGTATAAATTGTCGTATACAAAGGAGCATTTATCACACTTATCAGTCGTTAGTTACAATTTGTATTGAATTTAAAATATTTGGAATTTTACAATATGAATTTTAATAAAGCGGAACTTGTAGACATGACTTTTGTTTTGGGCGAGTCAGACAGAAATTGTTTACTTGCCAATAGAATTTATCACCAACGTTATCCTGAAAGAAGGCTTCCTGATGTTAGCAGCTTCCAAAACCTTCTCGATAGATTTCTGGAAACTGGAAATGTCGAATATAAAAAAGTGAAAGAATAAAACGTGTTGTGAACGAAGAAAATGAGTTTTCTGTGGTGCTGGCAACGGTTGAGAATCCCCATGTTAGTCAAAGAGAAGTAACTTCATTAGTAGGAATAAGTAGACGGTGTGTGGGTCGGATCTTAAAAACAAATAAGTTGCATGCATATCATATTCAAATGCACCAGGAATTATCTGATGACGATTTTCAAAAGCGCCTACAATTTTGTAATTGGGCCAGAGGTAAAATGCAAGTTGATGTCAACTTCTTCAATAATGTTTTATTCACTGATGAGGCAACTTTTAATAAAAATGAATTTGTTAATAGGCACAATTTCCATTACTATGCTTCGGAAAATCCTCACTTTTTTATGCAAGTTGATAACCAACACAGATGGTCTATAAACGTTTGGGGAGGAATTATTGGAGAACATATAATAGGGCCACATTTCTTTGATGGTACATTGACTGGAACTATTTATCTTCATTTTTTGGCCACAATTATTGGTAAATCTCCCTGGAAGAATTCGAAATACGATGTGGTTTCATCTAGATGGTACTCCACCACATTATTTAAATGCAGTTAGAGACCACTTAAATAATACCTACCCTCATCAATGGATTGAAAGGAATGGACCCACTAAATGGCCTGCTAGATCCCCAGATCTTACAAAAATGGATTTCTTTTTATGGGGATACGTGAAGGAAATTGTTTATAGAGACACACCAACAACAGTACAAAATATGAAGGAAAGAATAATAACTGCCTTTAGATCTATCACACCGGCAGTTTTAGGAACAGTGGGAACCTCATTTCAAAAGCGCATAGAGATGTGTGTCCATCAAAATGGCCAACATGTGGAACATTTATTATAATTTTTTCTACTGAGTTATTTGAAGAAACCTCTTTTTTTAAGTTTATTTTTGAATGTTGTAATTATTGCTCAATAAAACGAAAATGGTTGATTTAGCCATAGGGAAGTAATTACAAAAAATGTTCGTTTTTCATTTTTACATCACATCGTTGAAAAATATACAGGGTGTTCCATTTGAAAAAATTGAGAAAATTCAATTTAAAAAGTTATTAATTGAATGCTAATTTTTAGCCACCCTGTACATTTTTAGGAAATGAAGATGATTCAAAAACATTAACTAGATGTCCCGTAACTGGTTTTCACATAAGTTTTTCTTAAAACCCATAATTGTGACTGTGGTGATTTTTTTAATATCCATCTGCAGATGGCATTATTTGAACAAAAAAAATTCATTACATCAAAGTGGTTGGGAGATAGCCAATAACAATATAGGAATGAATAGAGCCTAGAAAGAGGCTTCAAAAAATGTACTGATATACATAGCATTCCATTTAAAAAAAGGCACTTGGTCCTCTAATTTCGTCTTGGCTCGCCCTGTATGTTCGAAAATAATTTCCGGTTATAAACTTTTTTACCTAGTTTACTTGCAATTTTTTAAAAAAATTTCTAGCTATCGTAGAACTCGAGATACCGAGGTCCGACGCACTATTGCCCCACCCTGTATATATATATATACATACATGATTTAGTTTTTATTCATGAATGTGAAGTAATGCTGGGCGTTTGGTGTTTGTCGGTTAACAGGGTGTTTTACTCCCTAAATTTTTTGCATTTAGTTAGTTAAAAAAATCAAGGACACTCTGCTTATCTTAAAACTAAAAAAACACCCAATCATAAGTTATCAAGTGACTTCAAAAATTCCCCGAAAATGGCATTGTTTTCAAAATGTGGAGAAACATCATTAGGATGAGTTTTAAATAATCGAGTTTTAGACCCAGTTGTAAATCTACAGCAAAAAATTCGAACAATAATAATTTGTTGTTTTTTTTTAAATAGTAGCTTATCTAATTGATTTTATTTAGACAGACTGTTAATTTTTGGAAAAAATTCCTCACCAGTACAGTCCAGTTCTTCCTTTAAGGTCAAGCTTAATTGGTGTGCAAACTCGCAGTAACCCAATGGTAGGAAAGACATATCCTTCGTGGCATAACGTTAAAAAAATGCTAATATTATGCAAGGAATACTTAATGTGAAAACTTTATTTTAAAATATTCGTATTCACCTAAAACAACATTTTCGTTCTAGTTACACACCGAAAGAGGTTTATTTAAAAAAAGACGATACAAAAAATAAAATGTAATTAATATTATATTAGTATGTGCTGAGTTTATACAAAATAAATCCTCGTTAATCATTAATGTATCCATTTATTCAGGTACATAATATAAAAGACGAAAAAATCAATTTAAGATAATTTCATGTCATTTTACAAACAAAAAGGTTTATGTGCTTCTGCAAGATCGGTTTAAGTAATTTCTGAGATTTTCTCATTAGAATGATGATACACGTGGATTTATATTTATATCTGGCCTATATCTTTGAATATAATAATTTTTATAATGGTGCAGTCCTAGAAAAGAGCTGTTATAGTGCAAGACTAATGCCAGTTATTATTATTATTATTATTATTAATTATTGATACTTGTCAAATCTCTATGTATTTTAGATACACGTGTGAGATGACCGATATTTTATAACACTATAATACTACCCTAAATAATAATAATAATAATAAATTTATTTATCTAAAAAGACATAATTACAAGGAAAAAGACAATAATAACAAGTAGATAAGGTAGATAAATACATAATTAGTCAAGAAGAGAGTCAACGCTTGTTATGAGATTACACAGATTTTACACTGAATGAAAATATATACAGTATAAACATAACAATATACAAAATTAAGTAAAAAAATAAGAGAATTTATATAATTTTTATCTCTACAGCCTAATCTACATTTATGTCTATATTGACTTACATAATACTAAGACGCTAGTGACACTGTATAATTCGTCGATAAAAGGTTACCGTCTGCCAGTCGGTAATCAAACAGACCATATGAGTACCATACTTTTTTCTGTTTTGAAATGTTTGGTATGGTGGCTGAATACGGAAGGGGAACTTTTTTTTTAATCGAATGGTTACCGATATTTGTCCGCATAGGTAGTTAATATATGTACTCCATATACCCCAATTACGCTGGCAAACAAAACTTCCAGTCAGCTAGCAGTAACCGGAAATTGAAAAAAAATAATTTTTTTACCGGACCAAACCTAATGAAAAATGTTTGTTTTGGTGTGTACAGTACTCTACTATGATGACAGATATTTCTATCCGTCGGTTTCTGAGCAATTTGCCATCAAAGTGGAGAAAAATGGATCAAAATTTGAAATGTTGATAAAAAGTAGTTGAAATTAAAAAAAAACGTTTGCCCAGCCAGCTTATGGTTCACAAGGCATTAAATAACCCCAACCTTGGCTGGCAGATATTTTTGTCACATTTAACCCCCCAAACCACCACACAAAGGGTTAAAAAAAGCTCAAATTTTTCGTTATTTCTATTGTAATAACATATTCAAAGGACGTTTTTAATGTTTATAAGAAATATTAAACAAGACAATCAAGATTATAGTATTTTTTGTTTTGTCATCAAAGTATGCTGTCGAAGTGCGCACTAACTGATAGGAAGCTCCCGAAGTTAAAGTATTATATTATGCCTTTCTGCGTCTTTGTTGCAGCCTCAGAGAGTCATTCAAATTTGACATAATAAACGTGGTAACTGCTCGAACTGAGGAGAGATAGTTAGCAGACTGGCGAGATGTTCTCACTCCAACCAATGGAAAAGCAGAATCGAAATACGAGAAGAGGTTTTTTTTCCAATCATAAACTGTATTAACATTTTCTAAATATTTTGAATACGTAATTGACTGAAGAAACTGTAGATATCGTAAACAAAATATGGTAGAGGTAACTCCCTGAATTGTACGAAATATACAGGGTATTTCTGTCTTCAATAACAATGCTCATACAACTTGTAGAAAAAGTTGTTTTAAGTAGGAAGGTTTTTTTATCAACATATGTACTAAAACCATTGTAGGAAGATACAAAGTGTTAAAACAACTTTGACCATAGATTGTGATCAACTGGAGATATCAACATTAAATTTGATCTCTTGTAATAATATAATACGCGTCATTATCTATTATAACAACCCTATATTTGTGCCTTGTAGGCACGAAAAGGGGGCTGATCTTGTTTTTGTGGTTAGAGATGTTACACCACTACCGAACGAAATTCCGAATCGAATTGGTTTTTGACTTTCCTTAGATATTATTTTTTTATGTTGACAATTATGATGTGGTTTTAATTTTTTTTAGCGTTAATTTGTCATCCATCAATGTGTCAAAATAATTCATTTTATACCTTCGAGGAATTGTAATGTTTTCTGAACCCAATTACAGAATTTTAAATAAATCGTATATTATGGGGAAAACTCATTATATTCATAAAATAATGAATGAATTTCAATCTGATTTTGAATTTCATCCAGCGGCGTAACAACAGAAAATGGGACCAGCTGTCCCTTTTCTCACGCCTATGAGGCACGTAAATAAATGGTTGTTACATTAAATAATGATCTTCACTATATTTTAAGAGATTAAATTTAAAATTGATATCTTGAGTTGGTGAGAATAAGTGATAACTCCTTCCCTATTCTAAATTAATCGTTTTAGGACATATATTCATAGAAACACTTTTGTCTAGAAGCAGTAAGAATTAATTGTGTTATCTAAACTGAAAATGCATTGTAAATATATGTGGCGAAGGTGCCGGGGATATAATATTTATATATAATATCATTTAATTTCTTGGGGATAATTCAACCTGTTTCATATGAATAGAGTCTGAACAGTTTACTAACTGGATAGTCTGATAACTGTACTACATATCTTTCTCAAATCGTTAATATTTTTGAGAACATTTTAAGAAACTAAACTTGAGGATTGAGGACACAAAAACAAGGATCTGTAGATCTAAAAAATATTTTTTTCTTTTTCTATTATAGTGGTTTTGAACCATTTCCTGTATTTTTAACTAGTACCAGGCAATTTACATCTATTTAATGAAATGGCTTAACTATATTACTAAAGTGTTTATAAATAATGCAACAAAAGTGACTCTGGACTGAATACCTGGCCACTTTGATCTGGAAAGTAACGAAATAGCAGATTCCTTGGTCAGAGAAGGAGCAGATCACGTATTATCGGACCCTAACTGATAATTGGCATACCCTCAAATACTGCTAAGATTGCTATCTTAACCTAGGCTGAAAGGAAAACTCTCCAGTATTGGCAAGAGTTACTAGGATTAGTTCATTCGAAGGTGTCTATAAAATACCCTTTAAATTTAAGAACTAAGAAACTTTTAGAGTTAAACAGGGTCAACCTGAAAACCATAACAGGCCTATACGTTGAGCATTGCCGTTTTAATTATCATCTGCATGAACCCGTCCTGGTGGAAAATGCCGAAATGCCGCCTATGCCTGGAAGATAATGAGAAGGCAGACCACGTGTTGTGCACCTGTCCCGCTGTGGAGAGGAATCAGTTCTTAATATTTGCAAAGGGCAATTATTGTCAGAGGATCTGGACTCACACTCACCCAATAAAGTTATCGGTTTCATTAGGAGACATATTGGGTGAAACATAAGTAGGAATGAGTGACAATAGGCCTGTTGATGGCCGTAGGGCCCACAAGGACCCACTTACAAGAACCTAACCCAACCTAATGAGTACTTAAAGAGTCTTACCTTGGCTATAAATATATTTTTTTCGATTCCAATATACATGGATTGTAGTAAGAAGAGTAGTTGTTGAGATTATATAGTTTTCCACGGTTGCCAATAGTAAAAACTTTTTTATGTAATCATTTACGAAAAAAAAAAATCAATCTATACAATAATTCCTCCTTCTCTTAAAATCTCTAAATAGCTAATCAGATTTAAGGTTATATAGTAACATTTCTACATTTAGTGAATTACAAAAAAAAATGTGCATATCTTAAAGACTATCTATATATATATATATATATATATATATATATATATATATATATATATATATATATATATATATATATATATATATATATATATATATATATATATATATATATATATATATATATATATATATATATATATATATATATATATATATATATATATATATATATATATATATATATATATATATATATATATATATATATATATTATTAATTACGGGATATCCTATGGCAAAAGCCTAGAGTTTTTCCTTCGTTACCAAAACTAGTTTTTCTAAAACAGGGAGCTTCTCTCAAAACCTTATAAACAGTTTTTCCAGAAAAAAATAATAAAATAATTAGGTATTGGGTATTGCGTAAGTATCCTTTCAAACGTATTATGATAATAACAAATACTTAAAATTTCTTACAAATAAAATGTCAGATTTTTTAACATATATAAAAGAATAAGCTTCTATAAGTTAGGTTAAATGCCATGAATGTCATTAGCTGACCATACATTACCAGTATACCTGAAAGTATTTGAATTTGCGGATTTATCCTGCTAGCAAAACCGTTAGTGAGTGGGTTGGCAACATGTCTGTTTTTACTTGTTAAAGTTTACTGCCGCAGACTGGCAAGATTTACCCGTCAACAATATGACCATGAATAAAATAGAAGCATTTGCTTGAAGTAAAAGTAAATGCAAAAGCAAATACTTCGAAGCAGAAGGTAGTAGTAAAAGCATTTGCTTCATTTTCAATGAATATTTTGCTTTTGTTTCATTGCAAATACTTTATACTTTGTAGCCAATGCTATATTTTAACAAGTCTTATATTACTTTTTAATTTTATTAATGCCTACATGTTTATGTTGATTTTTGGTATTTTATTTATTGGTATTTTTTATAGAATTTCGAAGAACAATATTTTTTTAGCGAATCTTCATCTGACCAACAATAAATAAATATTTTACAAATTATAATTTTTGAAAAAAAACCAAAAAAATTTTAATTTTTAATCAAGATTTTACCAAATGGGTGTAGGTGATGGAAGATTTGGATTTCATGGGATTTTGGCATCTCTTCCTTTATTGGTCTGTAACTTTATTAAAAGAAAATTGACCTACCTCTTTTTACTTCCTCATCCCTCAATATCAGTCCCTTGGAACGGGGTCTACCGGGCCCCAACATTTCTATTTCTACTTTACAAAAAAATTTATTCGTGATGAAAGATTATAAATCAGATCTGTTATCCACAGCCATTATAACATTGTATTCAAATGTTTAAATAAAGCTATAAATTAAAAACCCGCTGTCAATTACTTGGTTTCAAAAAAGTCACATTTGTGGAATGTCACTAATATTTCTTTTTTGACATTGGGACCGATCTGGCTCATTAACGAACTCAATCTCTTCCTTGACCTCTAGAATGAGTGTACTTAATTTAAAGGCTTTATCTCAACAACTGTAGTTGCTATCTCGAACCACAGAGACACACACACACAGACACACAGACAGAAATTTTTTCTGTCTGAAATTTTGTGTATCGGCGTAACTCGTCGAGATTTGTCCAGAAATGCAAAAAAAATTATCAAAATTTCCTTCACAAATACATAACTTCCTCACTTTGAAAGGTGAGGAAGTAATTCTGTAAACATTTTGGCAACATCATAAAATTTGAATTTTGATTGATATTTCTTAAAATTTTAAATGTCTAGAAAAATATTAGTGACATTCCACCAATGTGACTTTTTGAAACTTCAAAAATTACTTTTATTACAAACGCCACCACACATCGAATTTTACTACGGTGAGGAAGTTTTGATCCCCAAGTAAAATTGGCAGCGGTTCTTTTTTATCCATTCTAAAAAAGGTTGCTGCGTCTGATGGTGTATCGTCGATTTTCAAAGTTTATTAATGCCTAAATACTCCAGAGAAATAAAACTTCCTCTGCGGAATGAGGCTGAACAAGCTGAATTTTTGCAGAGACCTTCGTTTTGATGTTCTAATGAAGCACAAAAAAATCTCATATGCCTACCCTTGTGCGTCTTGAGATATCGAAGGTCAAATGTCATGAAAATCGGTTTTTCGCGAAAATATCGCTTCCAGTGCATCTGATGTCGTAAGAACTCATAACAAAATTTACGTAAAATAGTATTCTTTACAAAATTGTTCATTTACATTTTTTTCGTACGACCAACCGTTTTCGAGAGTATAGCATAATAAAGCGGGAGCGCGCATTCGTAATAGGTAATACTGTATTATACTGCAGAGCTATAAATATAAAAGCACTTTTCTTAATCTGTTAGAGTGGAAAAGTAAATTCCCATTATTAAAGCCGTTAAAAATTTGTTTATTTATAAAAAAATATATAATGAATAATTAATAACAAAAAATACATTCTTTTCCACACCACGCCTTATGTTTCCTTGCCTTCCTCCTCGTCTTCGTCGGGTTCCACTAGCACCTCGATCAACACATTATCTTCGTCAGACGCTTCCTCTATATCTGTTGGCTCTATGTCTCTTGGCAAAACCTCTTCAGGCTCAAGGTCACTGAAGTCTTCGATGTTTTGCAACTCTGTTGACGGGTTCAGGTATGCCTGTGACACTGACCACAAACTTTGGAGCATGGCAGTCCGACTTTTCTACACGCGCACTGCGCACCACACCCCCTTTTTACAATTACAGAATATTGTATTTAATAGTTCGTCTGGAGCAGGTGGCAGTAGTGTTGTTTTCAGCTGTAATATGTCGTTTTTTAAATCCCAACCCCATTCTTCGGGTTGTAGATTTTTCCCTAGCCAAATCTGTACTTGGTAGTAGACCCGATAAATATGCTGTCGAGCTGCTTAACTGGTAGGTGGAATGGATGACACAATTGCAATTTAACAGGTCTATTAAGTCGTGTAGCTTTAATGAATTGGGTGTATCTAAATTTGTCAAGGTTCACTTCATCTTTTGGAGCACCATACATATAGCTAACAGAAAACCGCTTTCCGTTCTGAAATACTGTATCTGGCGGGCAGTTTTCTGCTTGGAAATATTTGAGTCGAGTGAGTCAAATCGGGATGTTTCTCAAACATTGTCATAACCTTAAGTTTTCCTTTGTTGAATTTATAGCTCTGCAGTATAATACAGTCACAGATTACTTAATCTGTGATACAGTATTACCTATTACGAATGCGCGCTCCCGCTTTATCATGCTATATCTCGAAAACTGTTGGTCGTACGAAAAAAATGTATATGAACAATTTTGTAGAGAAGCTATTTTAACGTAAGTTTTGTTATGAGTTCTTACGACGTCAGATGCACTGGAAGCGAGATTTTTTGCGAAAAACTGATTTTCACCTGACCTTTGACCTTCGATATCTCAAGACGCACAAGGGTAGGCATATGAGATTTTTTTGTGCTTCATTGGAACATCAAAACGAAGGTCTCTGCAAAAACTCAGCTTGTTCGGCCTCATTCCGCAGATGGCCTTTTTTTTTACCTTATTTCCCTGGAGTATAAATGTTTATTTTGATTCTTAGTACATATTCTTTTTTATAGAATTGTAAAAAAAATATTTTTTTAATGAATCTTCATCTAACCAACAAAAAATTTGTTTCAAATTGAAAAAAAAATTTTTTCAATGAAATGTAATATTTTGAAAAGATATGTTTTTGTCAACGAGATTTTAATTTTGAAAAAAAAAATTGTTTTCTAATGAAATTTTAATTTTTTATCGATATTCTACTAAAGAGGTGATAAATGATTTGGTTTTCATGGGATTTCGACATCTCTTCGTTTATTGGTCTGATGGTGTATCGCTAGATTTACTATACTGATTTAAAAACACCATAATTCGTACATTAGGTTTTGCTTTACCAAAGCGAAGTCTACTACTAAGGTAGGTACCTACACATTTATTTTATTGAAGCAAATACTAAGGTAGATGGCAAATACGCAGTTTTATTCATATAATTAGTTTTATTTATATTTGTTAAAGCTTTTGCATCTAGTAAAACAAATGCTTCTGCTTTAAGTATAAAGCAAATGCTCTGAAAATATTAATCATATATATCAAAGGTTTTGCTTCAAAAAACATGTAGTAAAAGCCTTTTATTCATCAGACCCAATATTAGGTAATGATCGGCGACTTGTGACATCCTGCGTCAACTAATATAAAAAACTCACTTTATAACACAAACCAAATTCAAGTGAACTTAAAAGTATAAACGAATGTATTTTACCATCAACTAACATTCTTGAATCGTGGCAAAACTGAATCAAAGTGTTGGTCCTTCATTTGTGTTATGTGTTAGTGGTCAACCAACGTATTAGCCTCTGAAAATAAAAGAATGGGAGTCCAAACCTGCCATCCAAATACTGCTTCTAATATATTGCCAGCTCTTGCGATTGCCAAAGTTACAATCAATGTAAAATTTAAAATGTTAAAATAAATATGACAAATCTTCATATTCTGAATATATAATTAAAACATTTTTTTAAAATATGTTCGTGTTTACCAGTCCCTTGAGAAGAATATTATTGTTTAATCCAATGTAATTTTGTTGCTAGATGAAGTAGTTGTTTTAATAGTTTCTGCGATAAAATGTGCTTGAGTGTCATGTTTAATTTATTATTTGCCTAAAACTTTTATACTAGCGTATTCAGATAAGAATGACAGTATAAAATGTAAGAAACTATAAGTATTTACTATTATCATATTTGGTTTAAAAAAATGCTTATGTAATACTCAATAATTATTTTACTATTTTTTTTCTAGAAATGTATAAATACGAAGCAAATAAAATGTCACTTTTTTTTTACTTATTTATAAGGTATTAAAATGTTAAACTTGTGTATACCTGAGCACATAGAACCAGGGTCGTCAAAATTTCTACAAGGATAGGAAAAAATGTTTTGTAAATTACTATCAAATCCATAAACTGTATTATTGATGATAATATAATTGTGTTATCGATAAGAATACAAATGTGTCAGCGATAAGAAATGAACTTAATTTATTGACAATAAAAATAAATAATGAAAAGCTCATTGGGTTTCATTCCACCTAGTGACGAGTTCTTTAATAAGTGTTTTACACTGATAATTTTTTATCAATAAATTCATGAATTTTTCCATGAACTTCTTTATGGATTTCTTTACGAAAGAATTTCGCTTTACACTTCTCTTGATATTGGTGAATTTCTTTGACTCTGTAGTCAACTTTCAAGTATTACCAACAACACAAATAAATAGTAATCTTTTTGAGGTTAGGTTATTAGTTCTGTCTGTCTAATGAAAGTTCACTCATTTTGTTAGCAACAAAATGACAACAAAAATGTAAAACTACGCCGCTTTTGCATTAATAATAATGCAATTAAATATCAGTAACTAACTATAACATTACTTATCACTTTTCACCAGTTAGTACGGCCGGAATTCATGTAAAAATTGACGAAAAATAGAACATACTCTAATCCACCAATAGGTTCACAAAGAAATTCATGAATTTATTTGATATCGGTACATTACTTTTATCCAGTTTTTTCATGAAGCGACTTCATAAATTAATTCATAAATAAGTTGTTGGTGTTAAATAGTTATAAAAAATTTAAATCAACTCACAGATTTTAGCCGAAACAAACCTAAATATACAGTATGAGCGTAAAGTATGGAATAAATTCATTATTTCTTAAATCAAAAATATTCAGAAAAAATCTTTGGACAAGTTGATTTTTAATTTCAATTGCACACCATATCTTTTATTCTTTTTGGTTTTGACGTCATCACTGTTTCTCTTATGACGTCATCGATATGTTTTTAAATGGAACCCCCTATATATTTCTCCATTTTTTGGATTCTGAATCAACAGCTAAATCCAAAAATGCGTCACACATAGGGTTTAAAATTGATAAGTTGAAAGATGAATATAAAAATTTACAAATTTTTCATGATTTATTTGAACAAATAATAGTCACTAGAACTAACGGTTAGTTAATAATGAAAACAATTTATAGTAAATGTTCGAACTGTGCTCTGTGTTGTAGCTGACAGTAACCTAAACGATTAATAAATTGTTGCGGAACCTTGTTTATAGTTTCTTGAGAAATGTTGTTTATTTCTGTTCTAATTCTCTCTTTTAATTCAACAATGTTTTCCCTTACTCAGGTATCTACATTTCTGACAATTCACTTCACCATTTAATTTGAAAGTGCATTCATCGAAGAAAATAATATTTTTTATCTGAAAGGATCACCATTACACATATTCATCACTGTTTTACAAAATTGTATCCTCCCATTTGGATTCATCATCACTTGGCTGTTGCACAAGCTGATTATTAAAGAGATGCTATAGAATCCAAAAATGGAAAAATATAGAGGATGTTCTATTTAAAAAACCGCTGCCAATTACTTGGGGTTCAGAACTTCCTCACCGTAGTAAAACTCGACATGTGGTGGAGTTTATAATAAAAGTAATTTTTGACGTTTCAAAAAAGTCACATTTTTTGGTGTTTCAAGACAGTCACATTTTGACGTTTCAAAAAGTCACATTTTGACGTTTCAAAAAGTCACATATTTTGACGTTTCAAAAAAAGTCACATTTAGCTCAACAACGAACTCAATCTCTTCTTTGATCTCTAGAATATGTGTACCAAATTTGAAAGATTTATCTCAAAAACTATAGCTGCTATCGCGACAGACACACAGACACACAGCCAGGAATTTTTTTCTGTCTGAAATTTTGTGTATCGTCATAATTCGTCAAGATTCGTCCAGAAATGCAAAAAAAAATTCCAAATTTTTTTCACGAATACATAATCAAAAAATAATAGATAAGGTGCTCAATTGAAATTAAAAATCGACGTGTCCGAGAATTCTTTCTAAATATTTCTGGTTTAAGATATAATGAATTTATCTCGTACTTTACAAACACACTGTATGTTCCATGTACATACTGGAGAATGGACATGTAGTAAAAGATATGTTTATACAGTTTTTGTTAATTTCCTGTAGAAGGCAGCACCTTGAAGTGTCATTATTTCAGGATTCTTAACAGGAAACACCAACATTTTTACGTATAACTTTTACAGCTTATGTATAAAAGAGTTGTTTTATGGCGTGAACATATGATTGAAGCAATTTTTCCAATTTTTTTATATCCAAGTAACAAACAAGTTTAAATTTTTGTATGCTCATGCGCTGGAGTGGAATTTTATCTGGGATCAGTTTAAATTTGGAAGTTCTAGTGTAACTGATATGGAAGACATGATTGTTTAAAAACATCAATGTTTTATAAAGGCCCTGTAAATAGCTTTTGATAAAAACATTTTTATTAATCAATATTTTATGTCCTACGCTACGCTAATGAGGGGCAATAACTCCGAAACACGTGTCCGTAGCTGCATAATTGTTTTTTTTTGGGGGACATGGCACTAAACCTTCTTTGTGCTATTTATAATGTTTTAGAGAATCTACCTGTTTTACAAAGGACTGGTTTTGGCAAATTAAAAAACTCTAGGCTTTTGCCATGGGACACCCCGTAATTAATTATACATTTTTATAGATGTTTGGATTCTTTAAGACATGCTCATTTTTTAATTAAAGAGTAACTAAACATAGAAATTTTTACTTCACACGTGGACATCATGCATATAAAATTTAATCTCAATAGTATTTAAGGATTTTAAGAGAAGCAGAATTTGTTATATGGATTGACTTTTTTTCGTAAATGACTCAATATAGGAGATTTTATTCATGGTAACCCCATTCGTGGACACACTGTACATATATTTACAGTGTGTGACAATTTTTTCTCAACCTCAAATAAAGCCAGTAATTAAATTAATTTGTATCTTCTGTATGAACTTCCATAGATTCCATATTCATAATCATAAAGAAATTCCTTAATACCAATTTTCCTTTCAAAATGTACACCACTGCTTTCTGAGAACTATAAACGGTTCAATTATGTATAATTCTTGCCACAAATTACAGGGAATGATGTAAACACACGCAAAATGCTAAAATCCACCCCCTCCTATTAAATGTGCAACATAATGACAACTGCATATGTTATCAATAAAATTTAAATAAAAACGATCGTGTGAACGTGAATGTTTTAGCAGTTAAATTGTGGTGGGTACAGAAAAAAAGGGAAATAAACGCCTCTAGGGAATAGGGACTAACACTTTTATTATCTTAAAAGATAAATTGGCTTTCGATGGATTTCTGGAAAGTACTTAAATGATAATTAAAGTGGATACTAGAAAAATTGTTGTTGCTGGTTTCACATTCTCAGGGGTCAAATAATATCTAAATTGGATGTTTTACGTACAATGCCACACTAATGTCGGTGCTTATGATAAAATTAGTGCGTTTTTATTCTTCTAGAATTTAGCTGCGTTAAATATCTTGTCTATACTCATAAATGACTGCATACACTTTTCAATCGAGAACCAAAAAATGTTTGCAGAACTATGATCCCACTGTGAAACCTTTGAAAATAAGATGAATTATTGTAGGTATACAGTGTGTATACAATAATTCATTAATAACACAGGCCCACAAAAAAAAATTCCGGGTAGGCATACTAGACCCATATTTCCCAATGTTTTTTGGGTCACTGAACACGAATCCGGAGTCAGAATGCTTCATAGAATATAAAATACTCTACTCTATGAAAAATATGATATTTCCAATCGATCGTAGTCTAAAATTCCAAAATTTCCAAAATTATGACCTTTTTCAGGCTCTGGCTCGAAAATTTGTCCACGATCATGCCATTATGACTCCGGATTCATGTTCAGTGATCCAAAAAAACATCGGAAAACATGGATCTGGTATGCCTATCAGGAAACTTTTTTTTGTGCGCCTTACACAGGCACTTATTTCCGAAATAAGCACATAAACTTTTATTTCTATTATGGGGGCAATCCTGAAATTTTCATTAATTAAATAGATTTTCATGTGCTTTTCAAAAATATATCATAGCCTTAAAAATAATTGTGTCTACATACCGATAATTGATAAAAACTGTTTTTCGACAAGTAGTCCCTGAAAACTACCATTCTTATTTCGATAAGGAACATTTCCATTTTCTAATTAAACATCGATGACATCTGATCATGCTTCTAAAGTTTCCTTTTTAGGAGCGAGCAATCCAACCAAAAAAATTGTTTAATCAACCAAGATACATCAAGTAGGCTAACTTGTAACAAAATGTATCCAATACTTAACTACTGTGCCAGTTCGCCAAAAAATTGTTCATCGTTATTTTAAAGTGTAGTTTCAAGAATTATATTTGCTGGTTTAGTTGTGTTTCTTTATTTATTGTTGTTATTTCATTTGTTAATTTATTGGGTTCATTAGTTTATTAATAGTATCAATAATTTTAAAACCTATGATATTAAGGTTTTCTAATGAGGAGAAAACAGATATGCATAGAAACGCAACTCTTGTGTCCAAGAACTATAAATAAAATTTTTCTGAGAGAGTTTAACCCAGTAAGAATTACTTCAGAACACTTGTAATAAATTTACGAAAGCATGGGCCATTTAGTCAAACTAGAATTAGTACCTATAGCATCACCATTGGGGAACGTAAACCTGAATGATAATCCCAGATCATCAGAGATATTACAACTAACACGGAAGTTCTCAAAACAGTAGTCCACCGGATATTGAAAAAAATACCATCAATACAAACCGACAATTGTAAATGTAAATTTATCGAAAAATGCCATAAAGGTCGAAAATATTGTGGACAGATGAGACAAGATTTACAAGTTGTGAAGGTCTTAATAAAAACAACAGTCATCACTGTAGTGTCGACACTCCACGTTTAGTAAAGCAAAGATGATATCAACAATGATTTGGGTTTAATATTTGGTGTGATATTTTAGTTAAGCTTTTAAATTAATTATTAAGAAAAACATTCTCTAATAAATAACGGTTTTAGGAGACCAGTTGATCGGATCATTTGTGTTTGATTATGCGTTAAACGGTGAACGATATTTGGATATAGTGCGTGAAAGAGTAATGCCAGCTACACAAAATGCTATAGAACAGGAAGGTATTCATCGAATATGGTTTCAACAAGATGCCCTTCTTGGACTTTTTTCTTTAACGGATACTAAAAGCACTGGACTATTTGAAGAGATATCGAAAAATTAAAAATATTCTTCATTAACGTTTTCTATCCTTTACAATTTAGTGTAAAAGTTTTTTTATAAGACGTTTCGTCTTCTCACGACCATCATCACGTACGTTATTTTAAATACGAACCTGTATTTTTTTATTGTATTTTCTGTAGCATCTGATCCTCAGACTTCATTGTTGTATTAAACTTTAATGTTGCTAAACGTTTCGTAGCTGTAAACCATCATTAAGGAAAAAATCAAGCTTGATGACGGTTTACAGGTACGAAATGTTTAGCAATATAAATGTTTAATACACGAAAAAGTTTCATGAAAACAATTATCAATACAACTGTATCAAAGGAAACTATCCACCATCTTCTTCCCATCTCCTGTTAAATTCATTTGGTAAACAGTTTTCTTGGGTACAGTTTGTATCAATATCAGTAATTATTGTTTATAAAAATGGAACTTATTTATCAATTAGATTTACGGGAGGTGAATAAATCGGCCCTTAGTAGAATTTTTTATATAAAATACAATTATTGTTATTTTAGATGTTTAGTAAAAAAATTAGAGTATAAAATCCCGATACTACCAGCCTGCGAAGAGTAAAACAATTATTTTATGGTTATTTATTTGTATTTCATTTCGATTATTTAATTATGTACCGATCTTTCCATCTCCCATTAAATTTGTTTGATAAATAAGTTCCATGAAAACAATTATTGATACAATTGTATCCAAGGAAACTATATTTCCAATACATTTAATAGGAGTTGAATAGATCAGCTTTTATTTATTTAAAATATAATTTTTACCAATTTATCAAATATTAATTGAAATGATTCTTTTTATTTAAGAATATATAGAATACAAAACATTGACGTCTCTCTGTTAGTTACTTACTACTAAATTAAATTTTATGTTTTTCTTCATTTTCATTAAAAATTCTTGATTATTTATTATACCTATATGTGCGTATGTATGTATTTCTCTGTATGTTCATATATATAATGTGTATATATGTATGTATTTTATGTATATATGTATGTATGTTGACTATATTTTATGTTACATATTATGTTTATTTCTATTTATTTATACCTATTTATTTACTTGAATCATGTATGTTTGTTATTTACGCTATATTTTTTTAACTATAGCTACTATTATGTATTTGCTCTTCTCTATGACTTTTCATATCTATATACTATACAGCTACACGTGAATCAATATATTATTATTATTATTATTATTATTAGTTAGCACCATTTACTTGTAATTGGTGTTTTATTTAGTGATGTCCGTTAATAAAAATATTTTGTAAATTTGTTAATTCCTTGCTCGGATTTCTGTATTACTTATTCTAGACCACCTGGACATTACCGATCTTCACTGCAGTTATCCGAGACCCTATTGTCCGCTAAAAGGAAAAAATGCTGTTTGGTAAACCAATGCCCGAGAAAACCGAAAACCGATAAGTTTGGGGTGTCATAAGTGACATTTTTTCGATAAAGGAAAAAATCCCGTCACAACATGTTGATAAAATCCATTAAGTGTGTAGATAACGGAAGATATGTAAAACGTTATGTAAAAAATTTTGGTTTGTTGCTGTTGCTATTTGTAATATTTATTGATGTTTTAAATAATGAATAGAATGCTGGACAGCAATTTAACAAAAGACAGATGTTTGATATCAATGTAGAGCTTTGTAACTTTTTTATCACATATATTGCTTTACCAGCTATCATTTTTACAAAGAAAAACAACGTTATAAAATTCATTGCCCAATCACATTATACTAGGGCGCTGTATTAGGCGGGTAATATCGTCCACCATTTTGGATTCAGTTGGTTCGAAGTAAACAACGCGGTGAATATGTAAATACAGGCATTCATGTCCGAAATATTCAGTTTTGAGCAAATTTTAAGATATCTTATTTTTATCTACGCTTCACTATTTTTTTTTTTAATAATTAGTAGTTAATGTACAAACCAAAATTAACATTTAAAAGCATAACCTTAATTTTCAATGTAAACACGGAATTCAATCAATTTTTCATAATTGTCGTTTTCACCCAATAAAATATCTTAAAACTTGTTCAAAACTGAATATTTCGGACACGAATGCCTGTTTTTACATATGCACCGCGTTGTTTACTTCGAACGAACTGGACCCAAAATGGCGGACGATATTACCCGTCTAATACAGAGAAATACGGTAAAAACAGCACTGGATTCCGTTTTAAGATAGCCGCAGGGCATGCACAGTTACATGACATGTCAAAGGTATTAAATCCTTTTGGAATCGTTTGTCAGCAAGGAACTCATTAGACGATAGAGAAGATACTCGCCTAGCATGCGCTAGGTCCAGGGTTCGAATCACAAACTTATTATGATTATTTTTTTTAATAAGTATTTTTTAGTTCGTTAGTAAGATTTTCCTTGCCCTTTATTATAGTTTCTTTATTTTCCTTGCCCTTTATTATAGTTTGGTTTTTTTCACGGAAAGTGCGGAAACGGCGGCACATGCGCACTTTATGGAATTTAGTGCTGTTTTCATCGTATCGTCTAATACAGCGTCCTAATTATACTATAAGTTCCAATAACCTCCGATGCTCAAAACCAGGGTGAGGAAATTTTGCGCTTGTCCATCATTTGGTAGTAACAAAGGCATCTCTGATAGAAGATATTTAGTAATCATTATTAATATTACAAACGATGTTTTTTTTTGGTATTACCGGGTATTACTATTTATAATTATTATTTTAAGACTGAGAGTAACATAGAGTAAAGAATATTTACACGTTTAAAAAATGTATCAAATAAATAAATATGTAGCTCAAAGTGCAGTATTAATTGCTTATAAATATGACAGTTAATTACTTATAACAATTACACATGATCGTTTCAGAACAGTTTAATTATTTTATACGATATAGAGGTCATTATGTCTCGTTTATTATACGGTTACTAACATTGCATTTTTTTATTAGTTTGTTATAAATAACAGATATTTTTCCGCTGTAAACAAAAAACACAGTATAGTCTAAATAAGAAAAATTTGAAATTGTTTACAAAACCTGTAAATACTGGTAAATATATATTTACTATATGCAAGTTGATTATATTTAAAACAGATATCCTCTTCAATATATGTATAATTAAAATAAATTAACCATGGCAACACGTCACTCAGACTGCAATTCTGTACTTAATATACAATAAATTTTTTTTATATACAGTGTGTCCCAAGATTCATGTTAGAAGGGGTGAAAGTGGCTAACAATGTTTGAATTTCAATTCATGTCATTTGTATCAGTAATCATGTTTGTATTCAGAATTATTTTACATATTATGCGGGCAGCAAAAATTTGCAAATCTTCAATTTTCCTCACAACAGCACAATTTACTGTGAAAATCGAAACTAAAACGGCTAAAAGATCTCTTTCGCTACACGTAGATAAATTATGGTCGCAAGCAAGTTCATTTGAAATATTTTGATATTTGTACCACACATTTAAAATATAAATTTATATATTAAATTTCCCACATTATTTTAAATTATTATTAATTAAGTTTAGAACATTTTAAAGCGATTACAAAACTTCGCTATTTTCTCGCTACTGACGTCACGTTTAGGATCCAAAGCCACGCCTCCATGCGCATTGGTATATCAGTGTTTTTGTATCATGGTGTACACCAAGACACCACTGTAACTTAAAAAATATCTGATGTGGTCAGCACTTAACTTTCTTATATCAGTATACAGGACGAGTCATTTTTGACCGGCCATTAGAAGTATCTTGAGAAAGAAAAAACAAATTGATCTGAAAATTTGGCTGTGGGCATAAACGGCCAGGACCTATTTAATGAAAATATTTTCAAAATGGTGGCATTTTCGGGTATACCGGAGATTGACCTCAACTTTGATATTTTAAATGGCTTTAATTTTAATTTTTTTTGGATTTTACATAATATTCTGAGGTTCATTTATTAAAGGTTCCCTATGCTTAAAATTAATATTTTTCCAGATGTAATTTTTTTTTTTAAATTTTAGTAGAAAAGGTACAAAACATAAAAATTAATCAATATATCATTAACGATTAACAGTAAGATGTTGAAGATTGTATGCAGGTAAGATAGAGTATTAAGGTAACCTATCATGTAAAAAAAAATTCTAATTTTCCTAGAAAAAAAGATTCTAGATGACGTCATCTGTCAAGTACACAAAAATGGCAAAAGTAATTTTTTTTAAATAGCATGCTACCTATTTAAATACACGAGTCGACGGAGAAAAAAATGCGCTTCTAACCATGTATGGTATCCCTATACCCAAAATGTATAGTTCTTTTAGATATTTGAGTTTTTTTTTATATTATCGATGAAAACTGTAGAAATCATGGACCTTTTAGTAGGTAGGCTTTGACTTAACAAAATTGTTGACAAAACAAAATATTTCAAAGTGCATTCGTTGCTGTCTTATTAAGAAAATGGCAAATGATTATTCAAATTCCGATATTTTCAATTTATTTAACATTTATGGACAGTGCGAGAAAATAAGTAGCAGAACATGCAGAACATATAATGAAACGTATTCTGAATTAAAGAAGGTTTAGTGCCATATTCCCCAAAAAGAAACAATTATGCTGTGTACTGTACTTTCCAGCCTTATTTTAGTTCTTGTTCCTGATCTATCCCATCGTAGATCCCATTCCTTAGCTACGCTACGCTGATGAGGGGCAATAACTCCAAAACACGTATCCGTAGCTGCATAATTGTTTTTTTGGGGAATATGGCACTAAACCTTCTTTGTTTTATTTTGAACCCCCAATAAACCTATCTTGTATTCTGAATTACCACCAATGAACCGACAAAAATTTAGAAGACTATAAAGCAATTTTCATTCTATTTAAAATAACGAAGTTGAGGTCAACTTCCGGTATACCCGGAAATGCCACCATTTTGAAAATATTTTCAGTAAATAGATCCTGGCCGTTTATGCCCACAGCCAAATTTTCAAATCAATATGTTTTTTCTTTCTCAAGATACTTCTAATGACCAATCAAAAAAATCACCCTGTATATCATCCTGATCTAAAAAAATCACTCTATTTAATTCTTCACTTTCCGTAATTAAATTTTAAAAGCGCAATTTTTTCATTAAAATTCTTAAATAATTACTTACCAGGGTCCCTCGATACATGTCATATTTTAATAATTTCTTCTTATTGACATTGATATTTTTGTAACTAAATTAGATATTTCAAATGTCAAACAAACAAATTTATCCTAACCCCATTTTATGAAGTTAAATGTGTACAAAACTTCACTTTACATCAGTTTTATTTAAGTACTTGGAAAATAAATTTTACTGGCTTGACATGATGTATAATCTTTCATCAACAATATATTTTTTTTTAGTCAAATACAACATAGCTGGCCAATTTTGCTCATCACCGAATTTGTCATTGTCTTTGGCCTTTAGAACATGTGTACCAAATTTGAAAGCTGTATCTCAAAAACTGAGGCTGCTTCGCGATACTATAGACATGCAGACAGATTTTTTCCATAGTTATGTTGTTTCATTAAAATTCGTCGAGATTCGTCCAGAAATGCTATAAATATTATTAATTTTTTTAAATTATACCTTTTTTTCTTCTTTCATTCACTGTGTCTCTTCTGGTGGTACCACATTCACCAAATTTAATGTATCACCTAAAATGTTGTTGAAAATCTTAACTACCAAATTTCGATGGCTCGAATCCATTCCAGAGCAAGTTGGAAATTTTATTTGTAATTTGTTTCGGATTAAGATGGGAGAGAGAACTATCGATGTGCTTCGGACTCCATAATGAACTGTAGGGCCCCGTCTCTCTTTTACCCAACACAAAATCCTAGGATTTTCTAGGAGTTACTTCGGTGACTTAAGAGGCGGGTAAGAAAACATTTTTTTTAAGAAAGTAAAAACGATACTTTAAACATAAGATTTATAGATGAAAGCTCAAAACTAATCATTAAACCTGGCCAAGCGATGGTAGATTCAGGGTCGGGCGCAATACCAATGCCATCGGGCGCTTGTTTACGATGACAATGACACGACACGCTTCAGTTGTTATCTGTCGGTCGATGCATAGAGTACTAATATAATAAATAATGTTGAGAGCAAAGAGTAGAAAACGACCGTACGCTGATAAAGTGAATAAATGTATCGGTGCATTTCTGGATTTATTCTATGATGGATGTAAAATAATTTGTAAAGTTTGTGAATAAGACTTAATATGCTGGAATAAATACGGCTGCAAAATTCATGTCAATAGTAACCGGCATAAAAATAAAAAAATGGCGTGTCTTCTTTGGAACCTCAATTTATGTTTGATTTACTGTTAATGCTGATTGCCTGTGATGTTCCCCTGCGCATATTGGATAAACCAGCATTTCGGGAGTTCTGGAATAAATACAATCCCCAGGTGAATTTACCAAGTCTTTCATCGTTACGTAGATATGTACCAAGTATTCGTGAATACATTGTAAATAGGATTAAATGTGCATTAAAAAATATACGGCTGTGGTTGTGTTGACGAGACGACAGATTGTAAAAATAATTCTATTTTAAATGTTATAGCACGTGTACTCGACCCTGTTAAACCAAAGTTTCCACTTTTACTAGCTATCAAAAGACTAACTGCGTGTAATGGTGAATCAATTACGTGGGTGGTGTTGGAGACTTTCGAAAAATTTGAACTGTCAACAAGTCAAATGTTGATGTTTGTGACCGACGATGCTGCGACAATGCGTTTGGTGGGCCGTTTTCTTCAAAGAGACGATTGTAGGTTTTTACATGTTACGTGTAAAGTGCATGCGTTCCATCTTGTAGCAGAAACGATTCCAAAATGTTTTCCAGAGGTAGATGCATTAATAACAAATACAAAAAAGTATTTCTCAAATCTCCTAAACAGCTTCGAGTATTTCACACACTGTGTCCTAGTATTCCGGGACCACCAGAGCCAATTCTTACACGTTGGGGAACATGGTTGAAGGCAGCTTCTTATTATGCTGAATATTTTCAACAAATAAAAGCTGTGATACTACAGTTCAACCCTAACGAGGCTGCAGCTATTAAGGAAAGCCAGACAAACTTTCAAGATGTTTCCCTTGAAACAGATTTAAAAACTATTTATAACAATTATAGAGGACTACAATAGACGCAATAGAAAAATTGCAAAATACTTCGTTGTCGTTAGTAGAATCGCTGCAAATAGTAGACGACGTAAATACACAGCTACAGACTATAAATGACGCAAAAATAAGCCCGTTATTGAAAAATTCGAGAGTGTATTATGGAAAGATCCTGATTTTACCAAATTAAGACAAATTTGGTGCATCTACAGCTGCGTTAAGTGAGTTCACAGAGTGTTTTACTTATGCCTGTACTACTTCCGTAGATGTGGAACGGTATTTTTCAAAATACAAACATATTTTTTCACCACAGCGAACATCGCTTCTGAGACAAATGTAGAAACATATCTGATGCTACACAGTTATTATAGAAGTGCTCCAGTTTATGATAACGACAACCAAGCTACTTCATAAATTTGCTTAAGAAGGTGAGTTTTGTACATAATTTTATATAGTGTACCAGTATTAATAAAATTTATTTCCATTTATATTATTTATTTATTATTAGTTATCACTTAGATATACATTGTACATGTGCGAACGTCATTTACCAGTTTAATAATAATGTGCAGCACTAAGCTTACAAAATATAAGGAAATACATAAAAAGAATTTAAAGCGAACGAAATAGTACAAAAACATATATCACAATATATAAAATATTTTTGTTATTATTGTACTTATTCAAGTATTATGATATGATGCATACCCAGTACGTCTCTGTAGGATTAATGACCTTGGCCAGGCTTAGTAATCATCTCAGAAATAGGACATTGGCGCGTAATGGGTTAATTTTATCATATACATACGGATTTTTCTTTGTTTTTTTGACTGTTACAATTCGCCGTGATTTCTAAAATAAATACTGAACTTGTTGTATTTATTACCCCAAACATATTCTGACAAACATTTTGTAAATGTTTTGATAATAGCAAATAAGTAAGTATTTAAACAAAGAGACATAAACAGTGACGATTTATGAACAAATCGGCTGTGATTCGATAAATTGTCCGTTTAAATAATATTTAGCATTACCGTTATGATGCCAGTAATACTAGTAATGAAGAGAAAATGGCTATGAGGAAGTCATTTTTGATGATAATTTCTTAGTTACATGCATTTTGATGTAGTTAATAATTCAACAACTCAATTTGAATATTTGTCTGTAAATGGACAATAGACGACACAATGAAGATTCTGGTAGTAAACAGATTGAGCAAAAAATTGCATTCTGACAAGTTATATTCAACTTAAGAGGGAATGTGATTAATATGCTTTGTACCTTGTTACTTTCCACATTAACCTACCGTATATATTAACAAAAAATAATGTATTTTACACAAATATGTAAACCATTATGATTCTTTATTTAAAATTTAGATTATTTAATTCGTAATGAAAATTTTAGACTATCTTATGGATTTTGCATCAATTTTCAATCGGATTGAAGTATTTATATTCTCTCTAAATAAGAAATATATTAGGTACAAAAACTAAACTAAACACTCAAGTATGTCACATTGTCGAACTCAGAAATCAATGCTCTATCCAAAACTGTAAAAATATACAGAGGGTCATGTTAAAAATTAGAAAGTTAATATCATTTCCGTTGAAGCCGAAAGTGATAAATACTTTTCTTTTATGTCAAGTAATGTCTTTTCATTTGTGTATTGTCTATATATATTATGATTTTTCTAAGTTAAAAACCAAACAAAAAAGGTGGTAAACCATATCTCAGTGACACCTGATATACACTCACCGACACAAAAAAGTGGGACAGCAACAACAATTTTTATATTTTTGATTAAGATTTTTCTGTGTACAAAAAATATTTAGAATCATTTGTTTTGCATTCTTACAGCTTTGTTTTTCATTTTTCTTCCAAATTTTTCTTTTCGTTATCATTTTAAAAACTTGTGCGGGCATCGCAGTACTACGCCAAGTGGAAGGTGAAGGTGAACGTCGCCAAGTCGGAGGCTATTGTTTTCACTACAAAAAGATTAAATAATAAAATAATTACACCTATTTCGATGGGGGCAACCAAATTTAGACGAAACAAGACGTAAAATATTTAGGCATAACTTTGGATAAAGGCCTTTATTTTGGAAAACACATTAACGAGACGATACGTAAAGTCTATTTCCTGTCCAGGAGTCTATACCCTCTGATGGCGAGGAATAGCAGACTAAACAGGGATAATAAAAAAATTATTTCTACGATGATAGTGAGACCAGTCCTAGTATCTACTGCGCCGGCCTGGTGTACTGCGAGCGTGACGACATTACACAATTTGCAGGTACTAGAAAACAAATTTCTTCGCCTCATAAGTAACTCAACAAGATATACCCCCTAAGGAAATTAAGACAAATTTGCAACGACATCGCTCCCATAGTGGATTATATCAGAGATACCTCACAAAAATTTTATGAATTTAAACCTTCTTATTGTGTACTAACAGCCAATATTACACAAATAGGGAGTATAACGAGCCATTTCGAATAAAATACAAATTACCGTACGAAACGTTACCAATTTTCAGACAACAACTTTAGACCACGCTCCTCTCACAAAATGGGTGAACCGCCCACACTATAAAAGGGGCACCAAAATTAAAAAGAAAACGTTTTCACATTTCTCTTCATTTCTTTTTTGTTGTTACAAATTTCCTCGCAAAATTTATTCCAAATTATAAACCAACCATCAGTAAATTGCGGCACATTATTATATACAAAAAATATCATTAAACATACCCAAAAATAAGCGCAGTTGGACATTCCCGCTCCGCAGTTCTGTATTATTTAGAGGCGATTTTCTTACTGTGCAATTTGGCTCGTCGTAGTATCATCAAAATTCTGAATTTATGTACACAAATCTTTTACAGTTTATTTTTTGCATTGTTTTAAAAGTTTTACATACGGCACATGCTTTTGCATGGGTCGTTGATTTCTAGTTCTTGTTAATATTATACAGAGTCACAATAGGCCTGGCGAAAGCCGCAGTGGAGGATCCACAGGAAACCCAATCACAAGAAACCTAATATTATACAATTTAAAATGTTTTATTTTTAGGTGTATTGATATTTAACATTTTCTAGTTCTAAGCCCGCACCGGCCCCGCTCCGCCCAACCTAACAATTGCCCCGCCGCCTACTAGGTTGGCAACGGACTGGGTGTCGGGCGAGGGCAATATATACATTGTGTTTTTTTATTTTAATTTAAATAAACTTGTTTTGAATTGAATTGAATTGGGCAGTCGTTCGCTTTCGCGAAACCAGCCAATACCGCAAAAGGCCCGGATCTGGAATAAATCGAAGCACAATTCCTCGCTATGGTTGATTCATCGTGATTTATATCCTGCAAGATCGATATATGACATGGCTGTCATTCAAGTAAGGAATGAACTGCAAAAACTGCACCAAGTCAACGTCAGCGATAGAACTGTTAGGAGAAAGCTAGTTGAAGCAAATATATCTGCTAGCTGACCAGCTACATACCTCGAGCTTCTCCGGAATCATCGTGTGGCAAGGTTCAATTTCGAACGCAAACATCTCAATTGGAATATCGGGCAGTAGATCATATCACATTTCTCCTAATTTTCATAAGACATCTTCACTTTTACGATTAAATGGGGTGTAATTATGACGGAAAAAATTATTAATATGCAATTTATTGACAAACGGATAAAAACTGTCATAAATGACACACGCCTACTTGGTATAAATATAATAAACGCAAAAAGTAATCTACTAAAAGATTATTTTCGCTATTAAATACTTACACATCAAAAGCGACCCCACATATGATACACATAGTTTGAAAGAGAAAATTTTTTTATTTTTAACTAAACCATGATTCCCATTTAAAAAAATACAACTTTATGCCATAACTCGAAATTGTACCTTTTTTTAAATTTTCTCGACGCCACTGTATTATACAGAAAGAAGTGCCTCAAGAAAGATTTCATTTTTTCATAACTTTACAAACAACCAAGATTTTGACATGTGTCTAAAAGTCGAAAAATCGAACTTTTTGTTTATCTCGAAAACAAAAGACGATAGCAAATTTTTATTTTCGCCATTGAATTTGTCTCAAAAATAGAGATCGAGAATGTGTCTTCCATTTTTTTGTATCTCTTACAGTTACCGAGTTACCCTGTACAAAATTCGAAATTTGCCTACCCTCTACTTTTGTATAAAGCGCCATTGTAGAAAAAGCTCTGTCGATTCCTATCGAAATTGAGTCACTTAAAAGCAAAGTGGATGTGGAACTAATAATGTAGAAACAAATATCATCCTTTGAGTAGTGAAACTTTGGTGTGAAAATAATGGCACAAATACCGAATGCAAAAATAAAACTATTATGCAATTACAAAACGACGAACTTTTAGGCAGGATGTGAATGAATTTTAGGCAATATAATGCACCCATAGCATTGTATAAGAGATTTGACATCTAATTTGCAGGTCATTTAGGCGCATTGCACCGTCCTTAGCACTTAAAGTGTCGTTTTGTTGTTCGAAAAACTAAACACAATGCGTTTATTTTTGCGGTTGTAAATTTTTATTGAACGGTGCAGGTTCAGGGACATCTAGTAAACAGTGACCGTAATTCTATATTAACACTGACATATTGTGCTCTTAGTACACATATGTACATATGTGCACCGTCAAGGTGTATAGTTGTAGAGGAGGTGCCACTTAACCGCGTACTCGATCAACAAATGCAGTAGCAGTAGGGACAGCTAGAGGTTTTCTGATACAAAGTATTAAGTTGTTTACAGTAACGCCAACATAAGTCTCAATAAACCCGTCACACCGAAAGGAACAAATTATGAGTATATATCAGTCTCATTATATACCGGACGTATCATTTAGTGGTAAGGAATATTAGGGAGTTTTTACAAAAACAGAATGGCTTTGATTTAGATCTAATACACGAGACAAATTTAGCGAGGTCCCACTTTAACTGCGAATGACTTAAAAGCGGCGAAGCAAAAAAAAATTAAAAATGTATGTATTGGTTATGGGTCTATTGTAACACTGATGTGATTTCCCATAAAACACCATATACTGCATTAGACGCACACTTCGCCAACCAAGTTGGCATCATCTGGAGAAACTAACATTACGCTAACAATGTATCCTATTTATACCTAAACTATTATTACTGTTCGATCAACCGTAACTAACTTTTGATGTCCAATATTTCACATGCGTCTAGCTCTCTACTATTTGTTACATTCCTAATTCATCTTAAATTGCTAATATCTGTTTTATGGTTGTTCTCAAACGCATGGTGGGCAACCCTAGACTTATCTGCTCGACCATATTTGAGATGAGCCATACGCTCCTTGAATCCAGTATGAATTGATCATTTAGTTTGTCCAACCTACTTTTGATTACAACTCTTACAGCTAATTTCGTAAATCGCTGACTATTCGTTTGCTTTTATTTTGTATTTTGGATTGACTAAAAGTTGTTATAGTTTATTTCCCGTTGAATGAACCACTATCATATCTATATCTTTGAAAATCTTACTAATACCACGGATGAATCGAGGATCGTATGGAATCGATACAAAGTTCAAATTTTATCTTTCATTTTGAAATGTCGATGAATTTTGAAGTATCTTTAAATTTTCGTTTTCTAATTATTTTTTTCAGCTAAACTTATAGAATATGCATTACTTATAGTTATATCCTTCATCAATGCCTTTTCTTTTTCAAACCTCTCCTTATTGAGGGGGAAGCTTAATAGGCGATAAAGTAGAAAATTAAACCTCCCTTTTTATGTTGAGCACAATAGAATATATCTGTATATTTTCTGCATATGTCAAATTCTAACTTATTTTCGCTATTTCTAATTATTAATACATCTAAAAATAGTAGTTGTTCGCAGTTTTCAATTTTATATTAGGTGAATTTAACTAACGTGAAACAACTGTTTAATTTATAAACAAAGTTGTTAATATCAGTGACTTTTGTATCAAACACTACAAAAATATCATCCACATAACTAAGCCAAATACTGGGGAAATACTCGAATTCCATTTTTGCTTCTGCTTCAAATTTGTTTATGAAGGCAGTGAACGGTGACATTGTTATCCATTGCTGTTCTTCCACGTTGTTCGAAGAAACTATCATTGAATTGAAAGCAATTTTGTTTTGTGCAACGTTTAGTGAATTGAATATATTATTTTATACCTCTTGACTGATTGTGAGATTGTTTGAATCGAGTAAATTTTCAAGGTAATTCAAAGTCTGTATTGCAATACTTGGAAACAATGAACAAACGTCAAAGGAGATCAAAATTTTTGTCGATTGTAAACCACTTACTGAAATTTGAATAACTTTGGTATGTTAAATAATGTCCCATCGGATTCTAATCCGTTATATCTCGAAAAATGTGAATCTTATGTGAATAAAATTTTAAGTATCGATAAAATACAACTTTCAGACACTGATTTTTTTCATAACTTTTAAAGTTTCCGAGTTAATGTCAAAAACGCGACTTCAGCTCATTCAAGTATTTAAAAAAATCTTTTATGAAATGATTGAATACATAAAATGTAGAAAGTTTCAGAAAAGATATTTCGGAATTATGAAATACTAATTGAGTTATCAAACTCAGTAGATAATATATGTTTTTTCTTTATTTGTTTGTGTCAAAGGCTGTAATTAACTAGCCGTTCATATTTTTTAAGTGTTTTTTCGGAATAATTGGTTATCTGATAATAAGTTAATGTTCTAAAAAGAACTTTAACTACATCTCCAAAGATAACTGAACAGAAACGATGGTCATTTTTGTAAATAATTACGAAGGTTCTAGACAAACAAATTTGAAAAATTACCACATACAAGGCGTAGAGATACTATTAAGCCACCTGTATCAACTGTTAAGATTTTTGTTTAACTCTGGGATACATTACAACGCCCTGCGGAGAACGGTGAAAGTGATTTGCTTGCAAAAAATCCTATATGGTACGACCTGTACGATATATGACTAGACTAAGGCATTTAGGCCAATAAGACTGACTTTCTTTCTGCTAAAGATACTGGAAAGGTTAATAAAAAGGATATAAAAGATGAGGTACTGGTGACGTCACTAATTCACCCCAGTCAATTAGCGGACCAAGCGGGGAAACCTGTGGGAACGACCCATCATCAGAGTTTCATTAAAGCTGAGAAGAAGCAGAAAAGCTAGCTTTGATAGCGTTTCTGGATATCGAGAGGGCGTTCAACAACCCAAACGTTGATTCACACTGTCAAGCTATTGCGGTTCACAATGTGAGTAGTATCATAATTAGATGGATATCGTCCATGTTGAAATCTCGCGACATTGAAACACCCTTCGTAAACAAACAGCAGGACTAAGGTATGCCGAGGATGTACTCAGGAATGGGTGTTATCCCAATTACTGTGGAAATTTGTGCTTGACGAGCTATTGGCTGAATTGAATAAAGCGTGTTTTTATGCACAAGCATACGCAGATGATTTGGCTATCACGATAAGAGGCCGATTTGAAGTGACTGTTTCAGGCTCATGCAAAGGGCCCTCAATATAATTCATATCTGGTGTAATATACATGGGTCGCTGCCAATGCTGGAAAAACAGAGGTAATGCTGTTTACTAAAAGGGGAAAGGTAAGAGACTTTCTTAAGGGTCCACAGATAGTAAAGCTGGCGCATCTTTATGGATATGTAGGTCCAAAGGCTACTTTGGTAGTATATTGCGCGGGTAAAACATCTCTTAACATTCGCTCCACAATCAAAGTCCGCTTATGCCATGTTCAAAGATTAATCTGTGTAGAAATACCAGGAGCTACTCCAACAGTTGCGTTGGAAGCCATTTTGAGCCTTACACTACTACTATATGCAACTTGAAGCCAGGAAAGTAACAACAGCTTGCTGAAGATCGGAATGTGGATTATGACATTTCAGGGGCTGGGGCATACAAAGGCTCTAGCTTTATTGGTAAGAAACCAGATCATAAGCCACTTGGAAGATGACCTTCTAATGTACCAGTTTACTAATCCATACACAGTTACGATTCCTAGCGGTCTGGAATGATATACAGACGGATCAAAGACTCAGGAGGGAACTGGTGCTGGCATATATAGAAACAAACCTAAGGTTCGTATTTTGGTACCTTTAGGCAAGTATCCAAGTGTGTTTCAAGCTGACATATATATTATTTTATTACGTGCAAACGAAAATCTCACCAGAAATTTCGTTAATAAGGTGACTTCTAAGATGGTACTGAATTATCGAAATATTCTGTCTGAATTGTGTAAGCATAACTTAGTAACACTTATATGGGTGCCCGGACATAGTGGCATAAAATAAAATGAAGATGTAGATCGTTTGGCTAAGAGGGTGCTAAAAGCCCTTTTCGTGGCTCTGAACCAACATTTTCCAAGAAGTCTGATCACATCAGAGCTACGAAACTGGACTATCTCAGTTTAACAACCCATTGGGCCTGAACACCCAGAAAGAGACAATCAATGCTCCATATAAAGGGGCCTACGAGCGTCTCTTGTGAAAGATGTTCATTTTTGTCGAATATGCAGATTGTAGGAAGAAACTTCAACCCACGTTGTGTGCACCATTGGGGCATTAAGGCAAATATCTCGAATGAGTTGTTGGATCTACTTGTAGAGGAAGCTGGTCTTTTTTAGGGAAGTTGCGGAAGCACAATGGACCCATGAGTCTGAATGGGGCGGATTCTAAGGTCTACACGTGTACTTATGAAGGATTCTTATTCGCAAAAAAGTACACGGCCTCAACAAAACAAATTATAAATTAAAATGAATGAAAATATAAAAAGTCATTAGTGGAACCATTCGTTCTATGGAAATAACAAAACTAGTGAAGAAGGAGTTGAAATGAAATGAATACTTTATTATAGCTAAGTTTATAATGAATTAATCATTTCATTTCAACTCCTTTTTCACTAGTTTTGTTATTGTTATTATAAAGGGAATCGTAAAGTACGTAATCTAGTGATATTAAGTTTTAAAAAGGTTCAACATGTTGTTATTGTGACAGAGTATTCTTTGGAATTAATACAACTAACTGGTGTATGTAAAGATAGTTTATAACGGTCTAATAATATCAACATTGGTGACACTGCTAGGTGCACTTCGTTCGTCCACTGGCTTACAGGCCATACATTTTAAAGTGTTCATAAAGCACATTATGATTATTTCTTTAAATTTTTGATGTAGCCACATACAATGGAAAAATATATTTTCGTAGGAGAAACGTACTATGCTCAATAGGTGAGGTCAGCCATCAACGTTGACGAGGGTAGCATTGCAGAAGCAAACACCCATGATCAATATGCCAATACACCAGAAACGTCATTCATTAAATAAAGACTGTAGAGTCCACAGTTGAGTAATAATTATACATTTCGTATATTTAGCTGTTTGTTAATCCTGTTCAAAAATTCATTTACATTTAACACGTTTGAATTATTTTGTTAAATATTCGGCAAAATATTTTTCACAAATTTAATTATACAGTTCAGTTAGAAATATCATAACGACACAGCTAGCGATGGTAATGTTAAAAAATTTAAATATCGAATTGAATTAAAAAACTAGTCCTAAACTGCGATAGTTGGTTTAATTAAGCCCAGGCAAAAAACCAGCTTAGCAACTAAATATTTATTTGACAAAAAAAAAAACGAAAATTATTAAATAGTTTCTAATTAAACTTTCTTCAAACAGAGACTTTATACATATAACTTTATTAAATAGGTTAATATGACACCGACCACAGGCTAATGAGATAATTTCTAAAATCAAGAGTGAAAAACAGCTACAATATCACACGTGTGTCGACTGCATCAACCTATTATAAACCGTTAAAGCAATATTATTGCCCCCAAAGATTGTGCCACTATATCGCAAAGGAATAGTTAAAAATTATATACAAAGCAAACTGACTTCTGTGTTATATACAATATCAGGCAATACCATTCAATGATTTTTAAACAATACCCATATTAAAAAATTCAGCAAACTAGCATGATCCAAAATTAAATTTAGACATCTCTCCAGGCTCCGCTGGGCATTGGATTACATATTAGATACATTTAGTCACAGATAATTTACAACAGCTTTCCATAAAGAAATCTGTTGTAGATGAGTCACTTAAGGTTCCTATATGTTGGATAAAGTTTTTATACATATTTATATGAAATACTGTATTTTATTATAACTAGACAGCGGCTTCCTTGTAACAATGCACACGGAGGTATTTTATATGCAAGAACGGATTGTGGTTATATAGGTATAGTCACAGTATTGTGAAAATAGTGATTTAAGATTTCTGTAGATGTTAAATTTTATCATATTATACCATATATTGACATGACAAGATATCTTTTCTTTACTAAAAACTTTAAGTAAATTGTAACTTTATCGAGCCTCATTTCAATTGAAACAAACATTTCCATAAATGGAGAAAATATTACTAAGGGGGGTTGTGGTAACCGTAACAGTATTCTGTCTATACAGGCTGATTTGCGAGCAATGTGCCATAGCATAATGACATATAGAGCACTTCAAGGCAAGTCTAGATGTACAAGGAAAACATTTTTTGATAACTGGTTAAGAAGGTACAGGGTGTTTTATGCATTTGGTCTGGCAATTCAAAGAGCTATTCTCTGCAACGAATTGGATGTAATCGAATGAAATTTATCAGTAACATTCCTCACCTGGGACTTAACAGAATGGCCTACTTGGTTTTAAAAAATCCAGGGCCGGACTCGGTAAAAATCTGCCTTCGTTTCTGACAAAAAGTACATTTTTCTATCGCATTTCTGGAAAATTATTAGCGGATATGGAAAGTTCAGAAAAAATGCTATCAGAATAGCGAATCAATTTTGACAGCACACCTAAACCACTTCGGCAAAACAATCACAAAACAATTTAGCGCATCACAACTAACATTTTGACCGGGCATTAATTGAGATGGACAGGGTCGTGCTTGTGAAATTTTAAAGGTATACAAAATGATAAAAGCATGCACACATAAACGCCCTTTTAATAAGCAATAGATAATTCTTCACAAACAACATCATAATAAGAATAACATCATAACACCATAACTTAACATCATAAATATTAGATAAGAAATGCTTCAGTTCAAACTAGATCAGATTTTGAAAATGTCCGCCGCCAACGTCGATGCATTTCCTGCACCGCACCAATAAATGTCGGAGTGAAAGATAGCCAAGAGGGAATTTCTATTTTACATTCTTCTAAAAAAGTTTTTCGACAGCATGTGGTCTGGCAGTATCATGAAATAGTTCCTAAATTAGGTGTTGCATTTCAGGAACATTTTAATACCACTAAACAACTTGGAATCGACACTAAATTAGAGATGTAAAAGATTCTACCAATAGTTATATTTTTAAAAAAGTAGGTCGCTAGCTAACGAAAGTGTTAGACATGCGATAGCTGTGTTATCTAGAATATACCTACGTTATGAAAATCAGTTCAAATATTCTACAAGTCGTTCATATTACTGGAGTAACTTTTACTCTAAATCACACCTAGAGAATCTAAATAACAATGGCAATAAAATAATGACAGGAATTTACGATACTATCTGCAAAGACCACTTTTACATATATCGGAAAAGTGAAATTATACGTTACCATTAGATTCAACGAACACACGTGGCTCAAATAAAACGTAAAGAAAAGAAATGTCTTATAGTAATGCATAAATACCAAAGTCGAGGAGAATAAGGTCTATTATAAAGGACCCATCTAAATAAACTTTCCTTTAGATGTAATAAGGAGACATTTTTAGTGTAAATTTAATACAAGTTACCGTAAACCAGGGTTACTTGAACATCCAGGGGTAACTTGGACACCGAGTAGCTCTTAATTAACAAAAAAATGTTTTTTGATTAGTTTTTGACTTTTTCGCCGCGAATGACACGTTTTTTTTCCTTGCAGGTTATAACTAGTGGAAAATGGTAAGAAAGTATGAAAGAATCCCAGGATCCAGAAATTATCAAAATTACAAAAAGAAGGATTTGGAAATAGCGCTAGATAGCATTCGAAGTGACATGTCAAAAAAATTAGCTGCAAAAACTTACAAAATACCTCGGGCAACCCTCATACGTAAGATTCGTGGTACGCATTTAAAAGTTGTAGGGCAACCAAAAGTCATTAGCGACCAGGAAGAGGCTAAAATTGCGACAACTTTGGGAATCGTTGCCGATTGGGGCTTCTCTTTAACCAAGCGGGATGTTTCGGCTGCCGTTCAAACATTTTTGGACAAACAAGGAAAACGAGTTCCTATATTTAAAAACAACATCACAGGAGACGATTTTTTTGAATTCTTTTATGACCAGAAACAATTTATCCATACGGATTGCTTCCAGCATTAAGCGGTCGAGTGCTTCCGTAGATCAAGATGACATGAGTTCCTTTAACAACATCCGCGAGGTTTTAAGTGACGTTGAGGATGTAAATCTATATAATTACGATGAAACAAACATTCACGATGATCCAGGGGTAAAAAAAGTTGTTGTACCATGCAGAGCCAAAAGAGTTGAGAGGGTACAAAATCACTCAAGAACATCTATGAGCCTGATGGTGTGCGAAAGTGCCAACGGAGACTTGCTTCCACCTATGGTGGTATATAAAGCTCAAAATCTGTATGAAAACTGGAAAATTGGGGGACCCGCAGAGACCGTTTATGCAAGCAGCTCTTCAGGATGGTTCGACATGAACCTGTTCGAGGAGTGGTTTTTCCATATCCTGCTACCTCATATTGAAAGAACCCGAGCACCAAATGCGGCCACTATTGTCGTGGGAGACAATCCAGCGAGCCATTTTTCTCCTAATGTGATTGCTGCATGTAAAGAAAAGCAAATGTATATGACGCCATTCCCGGCCAATGCGACGCATTTAATGCAGCCGTTAGATGTTGCTGTCTTTGGCCCTATGAAGAGGAAGTGGAGGGGAGATTCTTGACAGGTGGAGAAAAGAAAGCCGTTTTCCTGGATGTCTCCCGAAAGAGCAATTTCCCAATCTGCTTAGTAGACTTTGGAATAAAATTTCTGCAACTGTTGGACAGAATTTAATTTCAGGTTTTAAAGCTACAGGCCTTTTTCCCACTGAATCCTCAGGAGGTTCTTAAAAGAATTCCCGGTGACATTTTCAATGTTGATGAGGCACAAATTGAAAGACAATTGGATGCGAGTTTAATAGAATTGCTGCAAGAGCATCGCGGAACGGGAGATTCGAAGACAAAAAGGAAAAGAGGCAAAAAGGTAGAACCTGGTCAGAATCTACCAGACCTATAATAGAGGAGGTGGCATCCGCCTCTGATTTGCCAAAGTCAACAAGCAAAGAGATCCCACCACCACCACAGGAGATGGCATCCACTTCTGGTTTGTCAAAGCCGAAAAGCAAAGAAATCCCACCCGCAGAAAAACGTCGAACCAGCAAAAGGTCAAAATATAAAACAAAAGATGATTCCTCTTGCGGAATTTGCTGCGTAAACTGCGCACAATGCAAGATTGGTGATGAGTGGATCAAGTGTAGGAAGTGCCATAAATGGATTTGTGCTTCCTGTAATGCAGGCAGTACAGATCCATTTTACAATTGCGTTCGCTGTGAAGACTCTTCAGATGAGGAAATTATCGACGACAGTGACGCCGATAAGGATTATCAGCCATCAGACTAATTCCGTACTGTGCTTTAGAATATTTCTCTTTAGTTTTTTTTGAGAAAACTATGTTTTAGTTTTCATTTCATATTTTTATAAAAATAGATTTAATATTTATTTATTTTGTTTAGAATGTATAATTTTATTGATAAAAATATATGATACTGCACATTGTTTTTATCGATTTTTTATAAAAAAAAAATTGCCCTATATTCCATAAACGGGGTACCTTGAACATATTAGCCCATTTGTAGGCAATTTACAGTTAAAATACAGAAGGTGTTCAAGTTGCCCCAACCCCGGGGCAACTTGGACACCCAAAATTTTATTTCTTTTTCGAAACAGGAGCACTTGGGTAAATGATTGTAGTCTAAAAAGTTGGCTATCGGTTCACATGGTACGATATAACCATTTTCTCCCCAATTTGCAGAGTATTTAGGACATTGTCAGTAAGAAAACCGTCAAAAACGTGTCCAAGTAGCCTCGGTTTACGGTATCTACCGATTATTCAACCTGATTGTGAAGACTTGCCTCTAATGTAGATTTTCAGGTTGTGAAAAACTGTTTTTTTTTTCCATTTAATTTTACATGTACCATACAGGTACATCAAGAAATTTATCACTATTTATTTTGACAAAAAAAAATTGTTAACAATTTTAAAAAAATGGGACACGCTAGTGTGCATTGTTTAATACAATATGAGTTAATTAAATTTAGTATTTGTTCCATCTAACAATAATATAATGCCTAGGTTTTGTATTTATATATCACGACGAAAAAAAAAAAATATATACGCAGCAGTGTATTCTGAAAACCTGTATTCCTTGATATTATTTATCGTTGTTAAGATGCATTTTTCTTTATTATTGGTTAAGTTTTATTGTCAACAACCTCAAAGGTATCTAGAAAATTTTTGTATTTATCTACAATGTATTTTATACGAATATAAAATATAAGATTTACGATTTTGTTTATTAAAGTAGTCTTTAATAGCTATTTATGAGGCAGCAATAAATTTGTGGCTTCCACAAATTTAATAATATTAAAATGAGTTCATTACATTGTGTGTATCTATATATGTATACAAGTGAATGTAATATTTCTTACCATTTACCATTCTTTCTCAATTTATGCTTACTTTGTAATACTATAGGCAGTCAGGTATACTGATTATCTACTTATTAATTTCCTTTCCTCAAACTTTTAAATTTATACTTTTTTATTATCTCATCAACAATAGTTTACAAGATTTTAGGAGTTACACTAGCAGAAACATTTATATAAATATACAATGTATTACACTATTTTGTGATCTATTTTCGTAGGAAATTATCGGATTAGCGTTTTTCATCAAGTTAATGACTTTAATACCATAATCAGGGAGAGAAAACTAGATACGAATTCAGAACTGGTAACTACTACTGTCTCATGGATATACGTAGACAAAAGTATAAAAAGAATATTTAAATACATACCGCTTGATACAATGTATTATTCAGAATGATGAAGTCTGCCATCACATTAGTATACATGGTCACAACTAATATTCGTTCTGCAATCATGACTAATAAATTTGAGCGAAATTGTGCATCATTACCTCTTAGCATATATAAGGAAAAACCATAAATAGAAAAGTTTTAGGAAACTTTCTGTAGATTAGATTATGCTATTGGAAAAACAATTGAACATCGCATTAAATAGTTGTTGACCACACTTATGTTTTTTAAATAGAATAGTATGTATAAAAATTTTAAAAAATAACTTCGGTCACATTTATTTCAAATTCAAGTTAGCTGATTCGCAGCAAGAGCGTTTTTCAACTGTTTCAAATGACATTTCTGTAAAATTTGTAATTGTTTCGTTTGCAGTTGTTAGTTTATACAAAGAAATGCAATTTTCTGAGGTTGAACGTTACGATATGTTGCCAAGACGAAAATATGCTCGAAAATTTCCTGATAGAAGATTTCCGTCACGAAAGACGTTTTCAAGGACCGCCAAGAAACTAAGAGAAGCCGGTAGTCTCAAAAACTTAAAGAAAAAAGAGTTTAAACCGTGAGGAAAGGAATTTGGAAATTCTTCTCTGTTTTCAACAAAACCCCAACTCTTCCATAACTACCGTCCAAAGAGATTTAAGGTATTCGCGTGGACTGATCCATAAGATTTTAAAAAATAATAAATTTAGAGCATATAAAAGTTTACCCGTAGAAAAATTAACTGTCGGACATATTGAACAGAGATATGCTTTTTCAGAAATAATAATTAGTAAGGTGAAAAATATTGAATTACAAGAAGGTGAAATTTCGATCTCCTTTAACGTTTGGTCATTGTTTCCAAGTGTTCCAAAACGACAGACCTTGGACCACCTTAAGGATTTACTCGAATTAGACAATCTCAGTAAAGATGTAGTAAAAAAATATCTTCAACTCACTAAACATTGCATTAAACAAAATTGCTTTCAATTTAACGATAACTTCTTCGAACAACATGAAAGAACATGGGTAGCTCTTTGTCACCATTCATTGCCAGTCTCTTGATGAACAGATTCGAGACAGAAGCAAAAGACGATTTCGAGTATTACCCCAGTGTTTGACTTAGGTATGTGGTTGATATTTTTGCAGTGTTTGATACAAAAGTCAACTGACAATTGACAACTTTGTTTCTAAATTAAACAGTCGTTTCGCGTCAGTTAAATTCACACATGAAATTGAAAACTCTGGACAACTATCATTTTTAGATTTATTAATAATTAAAAATGGTGAAAATAAGTTACAATTTGACACATACAGAAAATATACTAGTACTCTAAAATATATCCCTAAGGACTCTCACCATTGTGCTCAACACAAAATGGCGAATTTTAATTTTCTAGTCCATCGTCTATTAAGCTTCCCCCTCAATAAGGAGAGGTTTGAAAAAGAAAAGGCATTGAATAAGGATATAACTGCGAGTAATGGATATTCTGTTAGTTTAAGTCATAAAATAATTAAGAAACGAAAATTTAAAGAGTCACCTCGAAGTTCTTCGACCTTTTAAAATGAAAGAGAAAATCCGAAATTTGTATATTCCTCGATTCATCCGTGGTATTGTTAAGATTTTTAAAGATATAAGTATGACAGTGATTCATTCATCGGGAAATAAGCTATAAAAACTTTTAGGCAATCCAAAAGACAAATTTGGGGATTTATGATATTAGCTGTAAGGACTTTAATCAAAAGTATGTTGGAAAAACTAGACGATCAAATCAAACTAGATTCAAAGAGCATATGGCCCATCTCAATTATGGTTGAACAGATATGTATAGTGTTGCCTAACATGTGTTTGACAACAACCATTAAATATCTATTAGCAATTTAAGAATAATTAGGAGTGTAACAAATACTAGATAGATGGATGCATTTGAAAGCTTGAAAATCACAAAGTGTAAAAATAGTATGAATAGTGATAGAGGACCAATCCCAGGTAGCCCGCTTTTTTGGTTAGTGGGTCGGGTCACGGTTCACCGAACCGTGACAATAATTTAGGTATTAATAGGGTACATTGTTAGCATAAGATTAGTTTTAATTATCTCCAGATGACGCCAACTTGGTTGGCGAAACGCGCGTCGAGTGCAGTATATAGCGTTTTGGTGTTTCGTGAAAAACAGTATTGTGATGTTATTAAGGCAATTGTTTGTTCCGCTGCATCATTTGCTACCTTAAGTTCGTTAACTATTAGTTTGTCTCTATTATAATCAATTTCCCATGTATTAAAATTCATCTGTAGTTTTTCGGCAGATAGATTCAGAGAGTTAAAAAACTTCTTGTATTACAAGTAACAAAGTCCCAGTAACTTTTCACTTAGGTACCACAAATCTCTAGAAAAAGAGTAATGGCTGCCGCTGCGACGTTTTCATTAATTTTTTTTATAAGACAGAAGCTCTATCAAGAAATCTGAATCATTTTTAGGTATCATTGCAGCAACTATGGCTGTGTATCAGTTCTTTAAATTCACCCGAACAATGTAATGTTTGCATGGATCTCTTTTGGGGTAGTTTAAACATAAATAATTTTTGCCATTCACCTAGTTCTGTGAAATGCTTTAGGAGCACGAATTTCAAAATTTTGACTCTCGCCTAAAAGTAACAGGACACATCGAAACAGTTCTTTATAATCGTCTTGTGGTTGGTGGATAGAGCTGATCTAGTTTAAGGTATTTTAAGATTCTCTAAATCTTTTAAATAGCTTTATTTCCGGCCCACTAGATGCTTTAAAATTTACAGCAAATACAACGTCACCGACTAACTCCATTATGTGGTGGAGACAGGTCAAACTTACAATAGTTTTACCCAATTTGTCCTCTAGTAGGGTAGTCGCGGTCACGGTTTATAAACTAAACGGTTACCGCATTCACGCTCTAGCCTATCAGATCGCGAAACGTCACAAAGGGCTCTCTCCATCGTTAAAACGTAATAATCGCTTATGTTATATCTTGGTGAAACAAGTAAAAGTCCAAACAAAGCAGAAATCGAAGAAAAACTAATTTTAAAAACTTAAAATAACAAAAATGCAAAAACAAACACTTCGAACGAAAAGCGAAAATGCCCTTTGTGACGTCATTGACGTTTCTCCCCACCATAATTTTATTAAATGCGACAACCGTTTTGTTTATGAACCGTGAGTCGCGGTCAGTTTAATGATTAGGATAATGAGGGTGGTCAGTTTCATGACTGATGGAGTCTCTGCTATTACACTCATTTTGAGAATCTGCTTTTGCATTAAGCTCTTCTTTTATCACCGTCTCAGCGTTGCATCGCTGAATTTCTTTTTCTTCTCTATCTCTTTGAGGAAATAATATTAAAGAAGATTTAAATGTTGAAATATATTCCAGAGAAAGAAAGAAACTTTTACAAAGTAGTATTGAAAATTTAAGACAAGGAAAAATCTACACCAAAAAGAGAAAGCAAGGAAGTTGTATGGAAACCAAAAAATGCGTGAAAAGTAATTCTCCTGATTTTTTCCGAGTAGATTATATTTTGTTTTTACAAATTCATAATAACCATTATTTTCATGATTTATACTATACTAAAATTCAATAAAAATTGTGAAAATTACGTTGTTCTAAATCCAGTATCGTTGTTCTATATCCCATAATATTTCAAAAAGGTACCTACTAAATTCATGAGTTTATACTATATCCAAAATTATGTTTGGAAATAATACGAATATCATTTCTAGCATAAAATTTTGAGTTACTCTGAAAAAAATCTCTCAGGCTTGGAGAATCAATTTCATTGCGTGAAATATCTTGGTATTTAAAATCTGGTGCACAACTTTTCTTAAAATTCATTTCTCAAATGTAATATTTTTGGAAGTAGAATATTATAATACTACGGTGACGATATGCAAAGTAATACATTTTAAAAATCACCCTATTTACAGAAGAGCGTAGTTGCCAAATAACAAGGCATTGAGTAGATAATTTATTTGTTACAAAGTCTATATGATTTCCCCAATTTAAGACAGAATCCATATGAACTCCAAGAACGTTATTATTTTGTGCCACAGAGCAATTACCAATTTTAATTAATAGGCTATAGTCAAGAGTTCTAGTAGAAAAAACTAATGTCAGTTTTTATATTATTGAGAGCTAAATCTGTGCTGGCACAGCAATGCTGCATAGAGCTTATGGTTTTAGTAGTTTTAAGGCTGAGCTTATTTATATTATTTGAGCCGACCACGATGGTCGAGTCATCAGCAAAAAGTGATATAGGAACGTCTTCCATGTGAAGCGCGATATTATTTATATAAAGAATAAATAACAGAGGCCTCAGAATACTTCCTCGAGGGGCGCCAGTGAAAACCGTAAGAGGGCTAGACGTAAAGCTTTCACCAGCATCTTTCGTCACGACGGATTGGGTTCTTCGCGTTAAATAAGATTCTATTCAAGTTAATGCTGGACCACGAATTCCAAAATTTTCAATTTTGTTCAATATGCGATGATTACAAGATGCAGTCTATTAATTCGAACATTTTGAAAGCGTAAAACAGTTTATAATGGAATTACATTCCGGAGAATCCGACGCTGTAAGACGAAGCCAGGCAGCATTTCAATTACCAGACGTTCAGGCGCAGTTACGTACTAATTCCAAATTGTAATTCAGACACTTACGAACCTAGAATTTACCTCAATACCTGTAGAGGAATCTGTAAATATTATCCGTAATGCGCAGAAATTACTAAGCGTCTTATCGGACCGTTGTTGCTTCGTGATATTGCTATGAAAGTTAAATCACTTTATGTGTTAGCTAAAAATATTGGTTTTAAAATTTTACATGCGTATCGAGATTTGCAGTGGAGGAACCATTTTAAATTTGCACCGTTGACATCTGTCGACGTACAACGCTCCTTTTCACTATATAAAGTGATGTATCGACCAAAATGCTGTCCACGCAGAACAAATTCTAATAATGTCAATCTATACTAATGCTTTGAACACAGTACAGTAAGTTTCACGACATGTTACGACACTCGTGGTACGTGTTTAAATTGTTCCGTACAAATAATTGTTACTTTCTTTTACCACATGTGCCAACCCTCTATGAACGGAAATTGTCCGGTGTTTAGTCATAAGTAGAGCTGTCCGAGGTCACCTGGCCGACAGAGCCGTCATATGACTCATATGTTTACATCATATCATAATACTTGAATAAGTACAGTAAATGGAAATAAATTTTAACAATAATGTTACATTTTATAAAAATTTGTATAAAACTCACCCTTTTAAACAGATTTATGAAGTAGTTTGGTTGTCGTCATCACAAAGTGGGGAAGATCTATAGTATAATAGCATCAGGTATGTTTTTACAGCTGTCTCCGTCAGCGATGTTCGCTTTGGTGAAAAAATATGTTTTGCATTTTGAAAATGACCATTCGACATCTACGGATGTAATACAGGCATAAGTAAAACAATCTATGAACTCACTTAACGAAGTTGTAGATGCACCATCACAAATTTGTCTTAATTTGCTAAAATCAGGATCTTTCTGTAATACACTCTCGAATTTTTCACTAACGCGATTATTTTTTGCGTCATTTATAGCCTGTAGCTGTGTATTTACGTCGTCCACTATTTGCAGCGATTCCACTAACGACAACGAACTATTTTGCAATTTTTCTATTGCGTCGTGTAGTCCTCTATAATTGTTATTAATAGTTTTTAAATCTGTTTCAAGGGAAACGTCTTGAAAGCTTGTCTGGCTTTCCCTAATAGCTGCAGCCTCGTTAGGGTTGAACTGTAGTATCACAGCTTTTATTTGTTGAAAATATTCAGCATAATAAAAAGCCGCTTTCAACCACGTTCTCCAATGTGTAAGAATCGGCTCTGGTGGTTCAGGGATACCAGGACACTGTCTGTGAAATGCTCGAAGCCGTTTAGGAGATTTGAGAAAAACTTTTTTTGTATTTGCTATTAATGCATCTAACTCTGGAAAACATTTTCGAATCGTTTCTGCCACAAGATGTAACGCATGCACTTTACACGTAACATGTAAAAACCTACAATTGTCTCTTTGAAAAGAACGGCCTACCATGCGCATTGTCGCAGCACCATCAGTCACAAACATCAATACTTGACTTGTTGAAAGTTCAAATTTTTCAAATGTCTCCAACACCCCGTAATTATTTCGCCAGTACACGCAGTTAGTCTTTTACTAGCTAGTAAAAGTGGAAATGTTAGTTTAAGAGGGCCCAGTACACGTACTATAATATTTAAAATAGAATTTTTTTTTACAATCTGTCGTCTCGTCAATACATAACCAGAGCCGTGTATTTTTTAATCCACAGTTAATCCTATTTACAATGTCTTCACGAACAGCTGGAATATATCTACGTAACGATGTACGACTTGGTAAGTTCACCTGGGGATTGTATTTATTCCAAAACTTCCGAAATGGTTGTTTATCCAGTATGTGTAGCGGAATATTACAGGCTATTAACATTAACAATAAATCAAACATAAACTGAGTTGTCAAAGGCATGCCATTTTTTTTATTTTGATGTTGCACGGTGTTGATATGACGACGACAATCTGTTTTGTGCCAGCACATTAAGTCTTGATTACAAACTTTACAAATTATTTTGCATCTGTCATAGAATAAATCCGGAAATTCACAGATAAATTTATTCACTGTGTCCGCGTACGGTCGTTTTTTACCCTTTGGCGCGTTTGACATTATGTATAATTTATAGGTACAACCTCACGCATCAACCTTTCAAATAAGATTGCAGCGTAAATCGCTTCTAAATCGGCACGTGTGACGCCATCGCAAGACCGTGGCTGTGCTCCAGCCACCTCGGACAGCTCTAGTCATAAGTGACAAAAAAAAGTTATTAAACTTGTTGATACATGAGACTTAGAAACATTGACCTTTTACTTATGGAAATAACAACTGTAAAAGTTAATTTGTTATTTTAAAAACCCCCAAGAATGGATAAAGAATGTACAGGTGCATCGCTTTTAAGTGAACAGTAGTCGCTGATATCCATGTCTGGTTTTGATGACGGAGAAAGCTTATTATAGAAAATAGGTTAACTCAAAGGGTATTAAAGTGATACATCATTTTAATACCAAGGAGCTATTCTGTTTTCATAATAAGCTTAGTCTCACATCGTCCCATAAGTAACACATAGTTGTCATTTAAAAGCGACTAAGCTGTACATAGGAAAAGCTGCATCATTCTCTATTAACACTAATAAATTGAAACGAATTCAAAACTACGTTAATTTATACAGCAAACTATTAAACTTTTTTTAAAAATTTTAGTACAGTCTGTAAAACTTATTGAAATTAAATAGTTTTTCTTTAAATTGGCAAAGAATTTTGTAATACATTAAAATAAATTGCAAAATGTAAATATAATTCGACCTAATTTACCTTCCTCTTAAAATTTTCCGGGAATGTCAGATTATTTAAATTAATTATGAGGTTATCAAATTGATTAAAAAACGCATGTCAGCAATAATTTGTTATGGTTTTATATACGTCAACAATTTATATAATTCTACTGTTTCTACTTGAATATTACCATTTTGAAATGATGTTAACATTGTATTTACCTAAAAAGTGTAAATAGAATTAAACAAATTGTCAGCAATATATAATATATTATCATTGTCTTTCATATTTAACAAAATATTGAGGTTAAAATTTTAAATAACACAGACTTGCCTATTTTTTAAAATAAAATCATCTGTGAAAACGAATAAAAACATTTAAATAATTTATTTATAATTTAAAAATAAATTAAGCTCCTCTTCTTGGTAAAAAGTTAAAATATAGAGTGGATTGAAAAATAATATTAACTGAAAATTTTTTGCTAATTATTATTTACTAACTTTTACAAATCTTATCACAGATAAGTATAACATATATCTTTTTAAACAATTATTTTCCCGGTTATTTGCCAAAACGCTGAAACTTGGATTACAAAAAAGATAATATGCACATTATGTTCAGTACAACTGACTCAATAATGTTATTTTTAATTTCAACTATTCTGTCTAGTAAAACCAAAAATAAATAAAACACAAGGTACTCATCAGTTGACACTCACTTTAAAAAACTTTAAAATATCTACCGACACGTGTTTCTGCTTGCATTGCGTCATCAGGGTAGCCAGCATATTTAAAGAATCCAAAGTAAGGAAACTTGTAAACCTTAATGTAATAAATATTAATGGCTATCTTTTTTGTAATCCAAGTTTCAGCGTTTTGGCAAATAGCCGGGAAAATAATTGTTTAAAAAGATATATGTTATACTTATCTGTGATAAGATTTATAAAAGTTAGTAAATAATAATTAGCAAAAAATTTTCAGTTAGTATTATTTTTCATTTCACTCTATATTTTAACTTTTACCAAGAAGAGGAGCTTAATTTGTTTTTAAATTATTTTATTCGACCCCAGGGGGTATTTCCACTATATAATTTCAATTATTCTGTTCTCTGAAGCCATTAATGTTTATTATATTAAGGTTTACAAGTTTCCTTACTTTGGATTCTTTAAATGTGCTGGCTACCCTGATGACGCAATGCAAGCAAAAACACGTGTCGGTAGATATTTTAAAGTTTTTTAAAGTGAGTGTCAACTGATGAGTACCTTGTCTTTTATTTATTTTTGGTTTTACTAGACATAATAGTTGAAATTAAAAATAACATTATTGAGTCAGTTGTACTGAACATAATGGGCATATTATCTTTTTTGTAGTCCAAGTTTCAGCGTTTTGGCAAATAGCCGGGAAAATAATTGGTTAAAAAGATATATGTTATACTTATCTGTGATAAGATTTGTAAAAGTTAGTAAATAATAATTAGCAAAAAATTTTCAGTTAATGTTATTTTTCATTCCACTCTATAATTTCTTTATTTCAAAAAGTTAGCTAATTTCATAGTTTTTATTTACAACAAATGTTCGAGAACATTACCATTGGGCTACAAATAGAAGCAAAGGCGTTTGATCAAATTCTCTGCTTGTTTTTTAAATAATGGGATTATTAATTAAATCTATTTCTTGTTGAATTTTCCATTTGATCAAACGCCATCGCGTTTGTTTTTGAATATTTGTTTAAATAAAATATATAGAATAAGAATTACTTTTTCATATAAATAAATTATTTAAATGGTTTTGTTTGTTTTCATAGACGACTCTGTTTTATTTATTAAAACATGAAAGATGTTGAAGATATATTTGCTGAATTCAGAAAAAAAAATTTAAACTGAGCTTAATATACGGGGTATTTTCCTTGACATAAAACGTTTTAAGTAATTCCGGTTCAATAGGAAGTCAAAAAATGAAAATGATACGCATTTATATCGGTGGAATCTCATGTGTCTATTGCCGCATTAAAATACAGTGCCAATTTTTGTATTTTTCAGTTCTTCGGCCATAACTTTTTAATATGACGTTCAATTGTTTTTTTCTTAGAGTTCGGATTCCTCAGAAAAAAAATACAGATGTACAGTTTTGTAGTTTTTTTCTAGGTGATAAAATCAAACAATGAAATCAAATGTGGCACTTAAAATGATCACAATTCATTAGAATCGTTATAAATGTTTTGTCCAAAACTGCTCACACGGATGAATTAATTTAAAAAAAACACTTAATAATAAGATTTTATGGGTTAATTTATTTTATACATTAATTTTGATGAGTAATATTTTTTAAATGACAATTGTTTCTCAGAATTTGATAGCTCTTTGAATTTTGTATTCAGTGGTATAACATTTTTGATATATGTTATAGAACGAAATTTTTGACAAAAATGGCTATAAACAACTCAACACTTATCCGAATAAAAATCTTATAAAAACAATTAAAATCAAAACATTCAAAATTCTGCGCATTCGTTTTTTGACATAAAGTCAGACGAGTCTCAAATTCGTTTAAAACATTATTAATAGTGTCTGGTTGACAACATCATTATTGCTAGGTATATTTGCATATGCCTTGCTTCTTAGGTAGCCCTTAAGAAAAATAAAGGGGTCAAATCTAGTGACCGCGCCGACCACCTAATTTCCCCACCCTTCCATATGTTTGAAAAAGTTTGATGAAGATAGGTACGCACTAGTCATTCGAAATGAGGACGCATATTCTTGATATTACAAGGAGTTATGTCGTATATCGAATACATCTTCATTAGGATATAGCAGAATTAGGTGTCGTAATCAACTCATCCCACAAAAATATGTTGCATCAGTGAGTGATCCATCAAAGAAAAGTAGCCCTGTATTCGATTTTCCACTATTCCTACCTAGACATTGAGTTTTGAGGAAACTCTATGTAGGATTCTATCACCCAGTTACGATTTACTGGTGCCCAATAAGGACAGATTTGTTAATTCACTTGCGTTAATATAGAAAGCGGCCTCATCTGAAATTTTGAGTCGCTGAGGCAAAAATACATCATTTCACAAAACTCTAACATGCAATCCGAATCCTCATACCAAAATAGATTGCTTAGTATGGTGAATAAGATTTACAGGAAACAACTACTCAGCGGACAAAAGCCCCGACCTGCTTTGAATTAAACCTGCAAGTCTTGTTTGGTAGCTAAGATCTCACTATGTCTGTCTTGCCTAGTCTGCTTTAGGTTAGCCTGGTTTGCTATTATTATTTGTTTTTTCCATTACTTATGGCATACTGGCGAGAACATAACAAGTTCGAAACCGGTCTATGTTTAGTGAAGAATTGACAAATGACCTTAGCTACCAAAAAAGACTTGTAGGCTTAATTCAATGCAGGTCGAGGCTTTTGTCCGCTGAGTAATTGTTTTCTGTAATCCTTATTCAGTATATAGTTTGGCCCATTAGGGTTAGAGGTCGCAGCTTTTGGTACCAACTTTGCAGGTCGTTATCAGTTATTAAGATATCAATTATGCCTGACGGGTAGTAGCACTGACCAGCAGAGGGATACACTTATCACTAAAGCTGCAAATCGTGTCTGTGTATCATGGTCGTAGAGTACAGATGTACTTACTGTCGCCGGCATTCACCTTGACCGCGAAACTGTCTCCAGTCCAGTCTATTATTAGCTTTCGAGTTGTGTACACATTAAGTCATTTAGGCGTATTGCATATTGTTTTTTATTTTATTTGTTGTACTGTATTGTTGCTATTAATTTAATAATAAAGCATGGCAAACGTACGCAGGGGTAGAAAACGGCCATTTTCTGACAAAGTGAATAAATCCATAGGTGAATTCCCGAATTTATTCTATGATGGTGTTAAAATAATTTGTAAAGTGTGCGAGAAAGATTTGATGTGCTGGGATAAGCGTGATTGTGGACTTCACGTAAATAGTGTGCACAATAAAAATAAAAAAATGGCGTGCCTTCGACAACACAGTTTATATTTGATTTACTATTAATGCTGATTGCCTGTGATGTTCCGCTGCACATACTCGATAAACAACCATTTCGAGAGTTCTGGAATAAATACAATGCCCAGGTGAAGTTACCAAGTCGCACAACGTTATGCAACTATCTACCAACTGCACACGTAGACATGGTAAATAAGATGAAATGTGAATTAAAAAATACACGGCTGTGGTTATCTGTTGATGAGACAACAGATTGAAAAAAAAAATCTATTTTAAATGTTATAGTACGAGTACTGGACCCTCTTAAACCGACAGTTCCACTGTTACTAGCTAGCAAAAGACTAAGTCAGTGTACTAGCGAAACAATTACCAGGGTGGTGCTGGAGACGTTAGAAAAATTTGAACTGTCAAAAAGTCAAGTGTTGATGTTTGTGACTGATGGTGCCGTGACAATGCGTTCGGTAGGCCGTTCTTTGCAAGAACAAGGTTATACGTTTATATATGTTACGTGTAAAGTGCATGCTTTACATCTTGTGGCAGAAACTATTCGAAAAGGTTTTCCAGAGGTGGATGCATTAATAGCAAGTACAAAAAAATTTCTTAAATCTCCTAAACGTCTCCGTGCATTTCATAGCAAATGTCCCGCTATTCCTGAACCATCACAGCCGATTCTTACACGTTGGGGAACATGATTGTAGGCAGCTTTTTATTATGCTGAATATTTCCAACAAATAAAAAATGTGATACTACAATTCAATCCAGATAAGGCTGCAGCTATTAAGGAAAGCCAGACAAAATTCGAAGATATTTCCGTTGAAACAGTTTTAAAAAATATTGCGAAGAACTATAAACCATTACATGAAAGCATAAAAAAATTAGAAAACAGTGCGTTGTCGTTAGCGGAGTCACTGCAAATAGTGCACGAAGTAAATCTACTGCTACACGCTATAGGTGACACAACAAATTAGCGCGTTAAAGAAAAGTTCGCAAGTCTGTTAAATGAAGACACCGGTTTTACCAAATTAAGTCAAATTTGTGATGGTGCAGCCCCAAATCCGTTAAGTGCGTTCAAAGACTATTTTACGTATGCGTGTATTACATCGGTAGATGTCGAACAGTCGTTTTCAAAATATAAGAATATATTTTCACCAAAGCGAACATCATTCATGGAGACAATCATAGAAACATACCTGAAGCTGCAAAATGGCTAGACATCTTCACCAGTTTGTGATAAGCAAGCTAGTTCATCAAGCTAGTTAAGAGGGTAAGTTTTACATACAATGTTATAAATTGTAACAGTTTATTGTTTCTCGTATTAGTTAATTTCGCGTACGCCTCTGTCCCATGGAACATTTTTGACAGCCCTACTTATCACTCACTATGGCTGATTGCTTAGTATGTTTTCCGTTAGCGTCCAATTCTTTTGTTTTCCAATTTTTAAACAAAGATAGGATTGTTGTTGAGTGTGAACGTTCTTATGTATATTCCATGTTTTTCTAAAATCACGTTTATCCTATGTTGATACGTTTAACTGGTATAATTTTGATTTTGGAGTAAATGAAATGGTCGATTTGCTGTGTATTAATTTCATTAGGGTGTTACTAATCATTTGATCTATCCATGTAAAAGTACTGGTTTCATGATTGGGTAAAATTGTCATTGACCAAATTGTTTATAATAATATAAAAGACCACACCCGTGGTTTTGGTGAGATTTTTAAAGATGTAAGTATGACAGTAGTTCATTCATCGGAAAATAACTGCAACAATTTTTAGGCAATCTAAAAGACAAAGTTGAAACAAACGGAAAATCGGGGATTTACGAAAGTAGCTGCAAAGACTGTAATAAAAACTATGTTGAACAAACTAAGCGATCAATTCAAACTAGACTCAAGGAACATATGGCTCATCTCAAATATAGATAAGCCTAGTCTTGCCCAACATATGTTTGAGAACAACCATAGAATAGATAGTAACAATTTAAGATTAATTAGGAATGTAACAATTACTAGACAGCTGGATGAATTTGAAAGCTTAGAAATTACAAAGTGTAAAAATATTATGAATAGTGCTGAGGGTCAATACCATACCGGGTGCCTACGAAATTACTAGCCAGCCTATATCTTCCTTGAAAAAAAAAGATATCGATTTCAAATTTTGGGATGTTGTATGGTTGATTACGGTGCACAGTTTGATTGCTTCAAGATCTGATTTCCATTTCCTGTTTAACCGGAAACAGTATATAATTTGTTATTTTTAATGGAACACTATGTATATTATTCGAAATTTAGATTGCCCAGGAAATTGTAGGTCCAAAATGTGTAGCGTACCCTATATCTATATTTGACAGATTTCGAGAAAATGGCGGTTAAAAATGTCATATCAATCATAAATTATTTCATTTTCACATAAAATAAATGAATGTAGGAACAAATTTGTTACGGTTATTTAAGTTTTTTGGCGAGTAAAATTTGATAGTCATAAAAATTTCATTTCCGGCTGAACCGGAAGTACTACGAAAAGTGATTTTCAGGCTCAAATTACTTCGATATTTTTAATGGAACACCCTGTATTGAACCTTAAATTTACATTCTACTAACCTTTCTGGATATTTTTTGTTTCTGGTGTCCCCTGTCTAAACCTAATAGTTTATGAGATATCGGCGACTGAATGTTCTCCTGCACTGTCACAAAGGCTACAGAATAAAAAATTATGTTTAAACAGAACTTTGATTCAAGAGGGCTGTGTAAAACAAAAGAACTATTTACCGATTTTCATTTAGATTTTGACAGTACTGCTGCATTATTTAAGTTTCTCTCGACAGTTGTCATTTAATTTTTTCGTTTTATTCTTGATTTACCTTTTAGTAAGTGTTTTAAGTGTTATCTGGTTGTTAATGGCTGTGTTTAGGCGCTAGCATCAAATTGATATGTTATTAGTATATGGAGAGGTAAGAAAAGGCGAAGGGAAGCCAGAGCATTGTATGGTCGACGTTATCCAGAACGCGACTAATCTTGTGCACAATATTTTCCATGTTTGGAAGGACATTTAAAAAGGGAAAATGATAATGAACATGAGAACACATTTATTGTAAATGAGAAGGCAGAGATAAACACACTGGCCTGTGTTGAGATTGATCCAACAAGTTCTACAAGGCAAATTGCCAGTGGTATCGGGATATCTCCCGAAAGTGTTAGAAAGATTCAACATAAACATAAGTACAATCTTTTAAGTACCAAATCCATCAGCATCTTTACGAGGGAGATTATCAACGAAGATTGAATTTTTGCAATTGGTATCTAGAAACTCAGCGTCATCAGCCAAATATAAAATCATGCATTTTATTTGCGGACGAATCTCGATTTACCAACATGGGAATGTTTAACAGAAACAATACGAGATATTGGGCAACTGAAAATAACCATCTATTTAGAGGAGGGGCTTTCCAAGAAAGATTCGGCATCAAGGTTTAGCTGCGCGTTATAGGAACACGCATTGTAGGACCAATATTTTTCTATGGACCTTTAAACGGGGCTCGGTATCTACATTTTCTACAGAACGAAATTCAAAATTTTATTGAAGTTTTACCTGTGCAGCATGAACATGTCTTCTATCAGCAAGATGGTGCATCGTCCCATAACGCCCGAGTAGTCACCGACTGTTTAAGTGAAACTTTTAATAATCGCTGGATAGGTACCAATGGTCCTATACGGTGGCTGGCGAGATGCCCAGACCTTGCACCTTTGGATTTTTTTTACTGGGCCCATATCAAGGAAAAGGTGTATAAGACACAGCCACATAACATAGGAGACCTTAGAAATAGAATTACGCAAGTGATAAACTCTATTACTCCAATTCAGATGGAAAACGTTCTTCGGGAATTTAAAGAAAGGATTAATTCTTACCGAGAAGTCAACGGTGTATATTTTGAACATTTAAATTATGGTTAAAATAAATTATACCTACCTATTACTTTTAGTGTTTCACTTTTGATACTTATTTTATTTTTCTGCTTTGAGCAGATTTGTGACATATTAGTGCAGGTGAACATTCAGTCGCCGATATCTCATAAACTATTAGCTTTAGACAGGGGACACCAGAAACAAAAAATATCCAGAAAGGTTAGTAGATGTAAATTTAAGGTTCAATTAAAAATATCGAAGTTATTTGAGCCTGAAAATCACTTTTCGTAGTACTTTCGGTTCAGCCGGAAATGGAATTTTTATGACTATCAAATTTTACTCACCAAGAAACTTAAATAACCGTAACAGATTTGTTCCTACATTCATTTGTTTTATGTGAAAATGAAATAATTTATGATTGATATAACATTTTCAACCGCCATTTTCTCGAAAACTGTCAAAGATAGATATAGGGTACGCTACATGTTTTGGACCTACAATTTCTTGGGCAATCTAAATTTCGAATAATATACAGGGTGTTCCATAACAAATTTTATACTGGTTCCGGTTAAAAAGGAAATGAAAATCAGATCTTGAAGCAATCAAACTGTGCACCGTATTCAACCATACAACATCCCAAAATTTGAAATCGATATCTTTTTTTACAAGGAAGTTATAGGCTGGCTAGTAATATCGTAGGCACCCGGTATAGTCTTAGTGAGTCCCGGTTCACCGTACCGTAACAATAATTTAGGTATAAATATACGATAGTCATATTTGTTACCGCAACATCGGAAACAATTGATTTAATAAAAGTCCGAAAACTCAAAACATTTTTAACCCCTATTACAATTAATGAAAATTGTGTTTGAGCACCCTGTAAGCAATAAACAACAGCCACTGCATCAAGATATATGCTTAATTTCATACAAAAACAATACACCTGGTTTAACCGTCGCGGTCGATTAATAAATTAGCCAAATGCACCGCTGCTACGCATCATCGTGTTGTATCTAAAAAATGGTTTCACCTGACACATTAAACGACATTGGAGTACGGCAGAGTTGTCCATCAGATTCAAGTGCAATTATTTGCAATTGCATGGAGGGGTCAGTGTTTGGGTCAGCCCAGGCCGACATCAAGGTCAGCGGTGACCAAGATATTCATTCAGTTCGACGCCAGTCGACCTACCATACCTATAAGTCACAGCCACATCTCTTTTATTTGGAATATTTCAAGCCGGTATTTATAACCTAGCTAGTACACAATAAATAAATTCGCTGTTCTCTATCGACCATCGCGTTGTAGTGTAGGTACACTATTTTTTTTTCAATTAACTGTCATGTTTTATTGCGTCTATAAAACTGTTTATTGCGTTGAATATCATTTGTTACGGGGGGTTAAAATTTTTACACATAAGGACTCGAATAAATAATAATAATAAGAGAGTCGGAATTTAAAAAATATATTAGTCATCTTTTCTTATTGAGAAAGAGTAATAAATGCTAATTAATAGGTAATGCAAAACATAGTCCGGTTATGACAGATAAAAAAATATATATCTCTGTAAGTTTAAATAGATTTTAAGCACTTAAACCAAAATATAAGGGACTAAATTATTACCATTACGGTCCTTTCATAAATAGTAAGTTTACCATCGCATCGGCCGGCTTAGAGGTAAAAGGTTGAAATAGACATGAGATTAAGAATTTCAAATGAAATAGTAATAATAATAATAATAATAATAATAATAAGTTTATTTTCATAAGACTTTAACAAAGTGTTGGAATTGTCAAATAGATGTACATGTAAAAAAGAAAATATATAAGTATATAAAAATGAAAAAAAAAAACAAAAAGAAAAAATACATACATACGTGTATAAATGTCTAAACATGATAAAATATAAAATACAAACAATGGTACAACAAACAGACGAACAATTTTTATTAACTAACATCTAAAAAATTTTAACTATCACAAATATAGTTTATTAAACAGAGAAATGGTAATATTCTTCGAAAGAGTAAAAACAATGCTGTACTAAAAATTTTCTGACAACATTTTTAAACGATTTGAGATAATTTGCATCTCTTATGTTTTGAGGAAGATGGTTATACAATTTGATTGATGAAATGAATGGTCCATTCTTTACTTGCGTTAGTCTATGAGGTGGTACATAAACATAGTTAGCTGATCGAGTATCACATTTGTTAATATCACTACATTTTACAAAATTATTAATCTTTTTCCTAACAAAGTATACAGACTGCAAAATGAAAATGCCAATAGATAATGAGTATGCAATGTTGCCTAAAATGAGTTCTACAAGATGTATTGAAGGCAAGTCCAAACATATTTCTCATTATTCTTTTTTTGCAAAATGAACACTTGTTCAATCCCACTACTGCCACCCCAGCAGAGAATACAATATTGTAAGACCGAATAAACACAACCATAATAAAAAGTTTTCACAGTATCAGTATTAACACTGTCTCTCATTTGCAGAATTGCAAAGTTTAGACTAGCCAGTTTCTTTACTAGACTCTCAATATGATTGTCCCATGACAAACTTTTATCCATCTGTACACCCAGAAATTTTACAGATTCGTTCTGCTCTAGAGTATGATTAGCTCTAACTAGAAGACTATAATCTAACTTTGCACAAATTGGAGAGAACATTAAAAGAACAGTTTTTTTCGTGATTTTGAATTAGACCGTTTTTATGACACCACTGAGACATTTCGTCAATACATATAATAGCATTTTTGCTTAATAGGTCTATATTATCAGCAGTTATGATAGAGGAGGTGTCGTCTGCAAAAAGAGTTATAAAATACTTGTTTAAATTAATTATTAAATCATTGACAAAAATTATAAACAATAAAGGACCCAGTACACTACCCTGCGATACCCCTGTTAACACGTTAACAGTATCAGAAAAAACATACTACTCCATCATGTGTGACTTTTACTGATTGGGTTCTATCTATTAACCCTTTCATTGCGTGAACCGTATAAATACGCAGAAAATTTCGTGATCACTATGCGGGAACCGGATATGTACGCGAGGCCGGAGTCATGGTTAATTGCGAAAAACGGACGATTACGCACATTATATTATGTTCATAGGATATCTAACTTTAGTTTATTACAATAATTTTAACCCCAGCGCTAGATGATGATGGGATTTTAATTTTTTATTTATGAAAATATCTTATCTTTTGTTTATATGAATATACATTTTTTATGTGAATAACGTGATTTTAACGTATTGTTTTCAAAACACCTACTTACCTGTCAAGAATTTGCGTATCTTATGGCTTATGGTATCGTAGAAATAATGCGGGAACCGTATTAATTCGCTCTCGGTACAATGCGGGAAACGTTCGAATACGCATAGCGTATCCGCAGCCGCACGGCAGTATAGTCGGTTGAATCCGCTGCCGCAATGAAAGGGTTAAATAAGATTTTATCCAGTTATATGCTAATCCCCGGATACCGTATGCTTCAAGTTTTTTTAAAAGCAAATTATGGTTAATAGTGTCAAGCGCCCGTGGCAAATCAAAAAATAAACCTGCTGATTTTAGTTTTTTATCAAAATTTTGCAAAATCTTTTCATAGAAGGAAAGAACAGCATCTTGGGTCGATTTGTTTTTGCAGAATCCATATTGTCTTTCTGTTAGAAGGTTGTTTTTAATTAAGAATGTATTTAATCTTATTTCAAAAGCCTTTTCAAATATTTTGGAGAAAACTGATAAGAGTGCAATTGGTAGATAGTTTTCCATGTAATGGGGGTCTTTCTTTTAAATACTGAGATTATCATAGCTGCTTTCAATTTATCTGGGAAATGTCCATTTTGGAAAGACAAATTTATGAGATATGTTAGGATGCTTATCAGATATGTACTAACGTCTTTGATTAAACAACATGGCACCTCATCTGGACCCAATGATTTCTTCCTACAAACTGAATTAATGATATCAGAAACTTCCATCTCAGTAATGGGCATTAAATACATTGTATTATGATTAGATATTTGTACAGTTGTGACATTTAAAAAATCAGTATTGAATGTGGAGGTAAGTTCATTAACTGATTCAATGAAGTTTTTACTGAAACCATTAGCAATATCCTGCGGATTGTCTAAAATTATATTTTCCATATTTTTTATTTTTGAAGGCAACTCTTTATTTTTATTATTAATATTTGAGTGTTCATTAACTATATCCCACATAGCTTTTGATTTATTAGAGGAATTTAGTAATTTCTTTTCATAATATGCCTTTTTTGATTTTTTTATGTTTTCCTCGTGGTTCTTTTAATAATAAATAAATAAATAAAATGGATGGACACAAAAATAAATACAGTGATCGCTTAAAGAATTCCGCTGATACAAATAGAAAGTAGCAGATATCAATCAATAAAGAAGGCTTTGGAGATATAACAATTGCAATAATGGAACTATGGCCATTAAATAAACGCGTTTTTTTGTGTTGAAAATTTTGTAAAATTTCAGTCAGCTGTTGAAACACAATGAATTTTCGACGATGTTCCTGGAAATAAGACCATAGCAAGATGGGTTTATATGTGGAGAATCAAAGTAACTGTCGTAAGTAGAAAACTAACTGGCCGCATGCAATCCCGAAAACGAGGAAAGGGTGAGGCAACCAAATCTTCAAAGCCCAAATCGTCCTTTTCGTCAGCATGCAGCAACATTGAATTTGTCACCAATAAGTACACGAAGCATGTTACGCAAAATGAAATTTCATCCCTAAAAAATGCTGTTGTGCACGAACTAATGGAACAAAATAAACAGGATCGTTTCAGGTTTTGTCAAAGGTTCCTGCAGTTGCATAACAATAACCCAAGTTTAGAAAATTGCTTTTTATGACAATCGAAGCCAACTTCTCTTTAAATGAACATCAAACAAACAGAACTGTCGTTACCGAGCTACAAGAAAACTCTTGCCATATCCATGAAAGGTCGCTGTTTTCTCTGAAGTTAACTATCTGGTGTGCAGTTTCTGCTTCAAGGATCATAGGGTCAAAATTTTTTTGAAATGATTGGTGAAACTACGACGGTAACATCACAGAGATACCTGGAAATGCTTGAAAACTTTTCTCAACATCAATTTGAAGAAGAGGATGTCTATACATATGGTTTCCACAATATAGCGTAACAAGCCATACAGATAGAGTGTGCATAACCTCCTAGAATGACTTTTTCATGAGAATTTGATTTCTCGGAACACTAACTTCAACTGGCTTGCTAGGCGCCTGACATAACGGTTCCGGAATTTTCTTTTGGGCTTGGCAGGGGAGAGTGTACATAGACACCCTGAACATTAGGAGAACTGGAAAGAGATATCTGCAATGAAACTGAAGCTATCCCGGAAGTTATCCTTCAAAGTATCATGGTAAATTTTGTCAGACATTTGGAGGAATATATTATAATGAACGGAGGTCATTTATTTTGACCAACTCTTAAGAATGTATTTTTTTATCCATTCTGAGAGGCGTGAAAGGGGAAAGTGGAAGCGCACGCATTATGAGCCTATTAATGCATATTCAAAAATAGCTGTTACAACATGATATCTAGGTAATAGTTATTTATGTTATATAAAGAAGTTATATAAATACCTTTGGTATTCCTGACAATTTGAATCTTACTTAACAAATAGACTACAATATGTTGCCTATAATGGGTTCAAGTCTTCTGATTATGTCTCGTCTTCAGGTGTTTCTCAAGGATCTGTTCTTGGGCCGCTGCTTTTTAATAGTTTCGTAAATGACGTATGTAATATACATTTAACGACGAACTGCTATCTCGACCGTCAACGTTTAAAGACCTTGGGGTAATTTTTGACAGAAACCTAACTTTTGTTGATCATATTGATACGTTAATAGATGACGTAAATAAGACTTTATATTTGATTATACGCAATGGCCGTGATTTCTCAAATACTGCAACTTTAAAATTTTTGTACTTTTCACTTTTGCGGTCTAAGCTTTATTTGAAACTCATGGAGTATATACACCTACTGGTTTCCCACAAAGTGATCTACGTGATATGTTCTCTATGAGCAATTTAACTGATAGATATAACAATTTTGTCATAAATTTCTTAAAGAAAATCATCCATCATATAGCGATATACTTCACAGATTAAATTTTCATGTTCCAAGAGTAAATTCGCAACATAAACACACTTTCTATCTACCTAGAGCTTGGACTAGTGTCTTTAAGTTTTCTCCTATTAATGACATATGCTCTAACTACAATAACAGTGAAAATGACATTTATATTTTTTAAAAATAGGAGACTTTATCTAATACACTTACATTTATTATCTTTTTATATGTATATCTACCTGTATGTGTGTACTATAGTATGTGTATATATTATGTATGTAAATTGTTATTTTCGATTTTTCTTCTTGTACTAAATGTATTTTTCCCGTCACATATATGGTCTTTGTACTGTTAGATAGTGTATAAATAAATAAATAAATAAATAAATAAATAGATAATAAATAAATCAATAAATAAATGAAAAGAAATAAATAACTAAATAAATAGATAAATAAACAAATAAATAAATAAATAAATAAATAAATAAACGATACCGGTCATTATGGTATTAGTCGTACGTGCACCATTATGATTAGTTGCGATTCGAACTGCATACAAAATTTTATCTATTAGCGTAAATTAACGAAGGAATTAAAAATAAATTATTTGGTTTGAATTAAATACAATTAAAGCTAATACACCAAGTATAACCTTTAGCCGTTTCCCCTAGGAACGAATTCCTTATTTACAAACAAAAATTTCAAAAGTTTGTGTCAGTTTTTAGTTTCGCTAGTTTTGCAAGGTAAATCCATCAAAAAATGAACAATCGGGCGCAAGTTTGCTTTCTGATATAAAAGAAACAGCCGAAAATGTGATTTCCTCCCTTTTACCAGAAAAATCACGATCAGTGTATGAGATCACGTTCAATCACTATAAAGAATGGTGCATTAATAAGAATGTGAAAAATATTACGAACAACAAAATGTTACTAGTATATTTTCAAGAGTTAGCCAAAAACAGAATATCTTGTCTTTGGTCGCATTACTTTATGTTACGTCCATGAAAAAGAACATTAACATAAGCAAATGCATACATCTGATTGGATTTTTGAGGCGTAAGATTGATATAGAAATAAAAAATAGTACAGAATTTTCATCAATATCGAAAAGTTTTTCATAGAAGCAGAAAATGCACTTTTTAATGACGAAGATAAAAAAAAATCTATTTAACATATTTTTACAATAAATTCAGTAGATTTTTTCTTTATTTAGGTAACGATGAATATGGGAATGAGATGAGCATGTAGACGGGAAGAACTATACATTTACTTTTAGAAAATGTAAAAGATGAATACCAGGTTCATCGATTTGTTCTACCCAATACGAAAATTAAATTGAGTAGGATTTTTTTTTACATCTGGAAATCTTTAAGTGAAGATGGTGCAACGGAAATATGCTGCGATGCATCAAAATCACAGCGATCATTGCCTTTTTTCTTATATAGAAACAACAGATATACGAAACAACCATGTAAAATTCATAAATTCGGAAATATTCAAAAAATTATTGCTACTCTTCTGAAACTTGCTAATTTGGAGGAACATGCCGGTCTTTACCTCAGGAGGTCTTCTGCCTCTTTGTAAGCAGATTCCGCAGCAGATATTTTAACTGTCAAACGTCATAGAGGTTGAAAAAGCAATAGTGTTGAAGTAGGATGTACTGAAAATTCCACTGAGAATTAGAAAAAAATATAATAATGGATTTATTATGGTACTTAGGCCGAAATTTTATGCCACTTTGATATTCAAATCGACGTTCATAATGTTGGCATTATGACACACTAGTAGGTAAATAATATATTATTCAACGAGCATGTAATGATGGCTATTATTCACGGGGTGAAGCTCACGACACGAGCCGTAGGCCAGGCGTAGTCGATTTCCCAACTCCCATTATGTTTAAGAACATTTCAATTACAGTATCAACACTACTTGCCGGATTCTGGTGTTTAATATCGTCCTGTGCGTTGAAGACAATAATATTTTCGTTGACTAACTATGTATGTTTGCATTTGCCCTTTTCACAGAAAAAACAACTGAAGCTCCGACAATTTTCACTCACAAAGTACATTTAAGATACTAAAGTATTCTAACAGTAGTTAAATAACTATAGATCGGTCACAAAATTCGCAAATTTCTATTGAACTTGAGGTAATTTTAGAATAATAGTAACCCGTCAAGCTTTCCTCAGTTCAAGATATTACTAAATTATTGTTGACAAAATCCTCTAATTAGAAAGAAGGGATTAACTATTGAGTGCCGCTATTTATAGACATTATAAATCTTTAACAAATAAAAAAGGTAATCAATGAGATATAACACAATACTTAAAGAAAGTTCTCAATGTAGAATCGAAAACAAAAATTATGATTATGATAAACTAAAATTACATTTCCTGTAGCTGCTGTACGGTATATAATTTATAGGTAAGAAATACAAATAAATAATATCAAAATGCCCTCGGTTTTCTAGCTTGCCTTTATGTATACCGGCTAGAAATGTTTAGAAATAATTTACTGAATTGATGTAATGAACAACTGGTAGCGATATATCAATGTTTTATCCAAGTCTCTTAAACAGTGTGCACAGCTTACCATCTCAAAACATCAGTTTCAAATTGTTAGTCTCATCAACAAAGAGCTTCTGCTTGTATGATGCTTGGTAGAAAGGCAAACGCATTTGACTTCTGGCTAGGTTCTGGCGGGTTGTACTGTCTATAGGATTTTAAATTTGTGGCCTATTTGAAACTTAGAGATAATTGTATAGTTGGCTCAGTGTTTATAAGATAGGCTTGAGACTAAGGGATATCGGGTTCAAATCCTGGCTAGGACATGGATGTATAGCGGAGTTTTTAAATACTGAGACAGGCTAGATCGTTGTTGAAAGACAGAACATGGCTAGTCACTGTCTATCTTTCCTGAATTCGAGCCTCAGCTATTGCATATGTCGGAGAGAATGATTTTTGTGCGTTGAATGGTTGAATAGCAATATGCTAAGCTTCGCCAGGATGTTGTTAATATAAATAAGATGTCAAAGAAAAAAATATAATGAAATATTGATTCTAGTTTCAGAAGATTATTTCAATCAAATTTGATGCCACCAGATTAGGCAAATACAAAAAAAGAAAACCAAAAAATAGTAACAAAATGTTTTCCGGAGTTACCTCGTTTCTGTATTCTTATACAAATAGAGAAAATCCAAAATGAAGTTCTTTCATCTATAATGATGCCATAAGCCTATACTTGTTGAATACGTCCCTCGAGTCTAATAAAATAGTAGTGATGGTCACATTGGTGGTTAAAGTGACTACATTAAATCGTTAGAAATACAACATATCATTATATTTTGGTTACAAATGAAAATAATATTTTGTAACAATATTCAAGTTAGAATTCGACAAATTCATTGCAGTTAGACAATTTTGTAATAAATATAATAAATAATTTGTTATTATTTTGTTGATTTATACTATTTGTCAAAGAACACCCTCTGAGGATTCCTCTGACGTAAAGGCATAGATACAGAGTTTTAATCCTCCAGTATTATACTGTGTAATTTTTCAGAAAATCATGCCTTTATTCATGTGTTAGTAAAATTCGAGAAGGAAAAAAAGCAATAGGAATGTATTATATTAACTGGAAATATATGGATCTAATGGGTTAAGTAGAGTGTGGAAAACTTCTTCATTGGTAGCAGATCTTGAACAATTTCTGTCATAATGTAATTTGTACTCTGTCGCATCCATTCTCAAACTTGGAGAATGCCAAAAAAAATGGTCGCGAAATTACGTCTAGATGATATTTCTAAAAATAATCAAAACGTTGGCAATTGTCAAAAATTAAAAACATCATGTCGCCTTAAAATAAAATGGATCCAGTAGAAATGAAAAATTGAGTTTTTATTTTCGCCAGATTTCAGAGCTCCGAACTAAAACAGCTAGAAAGTAGTGAAGGTCTAATTTAAATTTTGCAGACCTCAATCTACAATATAACAAAATTGTGGACCACAACTTTCATATTTTGACGTAATTTTTGTTAAAAAACACAAGGTTTTTTTTGTATCTCTTAGAGAACCGTATTATTTATTATATCGATTAAAAAATTCCACCAGGATAAACACTAAAGATAGTTGAAACTTTAGGCAAAGTTTTGATATTGTCAAATTAAACAAAGTTGATTTTAATTTTTTTCATACAACAAACCAGATTAAGTATATAAAAATGTGTGTGGTCATTTTAAAACGAGAGTATCAACTATATTAGTGGAGGTGCTAGATATATAATTACCACAAATTTTGATAATAATATGCCTATAGGAAAGAATGTAGTTTATGGTCATACAATGAAAATAAGATGAGGGGGCATCGTTCAAAATGATGGAAATCCAAGATAGCGGCTATAAATCAAAATGGTTACACGTGTTGAAATTTTCTTACAACTTTTTTTTTACACATCATACAAAAATGTATTTGGTGTCGATTTATGTGTTTTTTGAGGTCAAGGATTTAATTTTTCTCATTAAAAATAGGTTAAGAAACAATATTGGAGGACATATAGGTGGTCTCTTCTCATTTCAAATAAAATATGTCACTAAGGCTCGAGCAAACAACACACTAAAATAATTTAGAAACCCATTTTTAGACCTTGTTGTCATTGACAGCAAGATTATTGTAGACAAGCAAGTTAATGCAACAATTTATTCAGTAGAGTCAACTGGCATTAACCTATTCCAGTTTCATTGAGGAACGACTAATAAAAAATTCCTTAAGAATATTGACCCTTTAAAGAGAACAAAATTTCCCTCTTCAGTACTTTTGTGAAGAGCACTAGCAAGAAAAAATGCTACACTGAAGATTAAAAATAGATGTTCAGTTGTTTTCCAGACTTTTAATCGTTAAACAGAATCGTCAGTTCGATATTCAAAATTTTTTCAAACACAAAATTCAACAATTTCCGCCTGCACTTTCCAGTAATGGCGAATTTCACATTTCACTCTCACATTTGTAGACACTGAAATTTTTGCCTATCCAAGAATTGATTTGATTTAGGACAGATACATTACATCGAGTATTAAAGGTGAAACTAGATAGAAAAGGGGAGAAGAAACCAGTAGACAAGTGCTTTTACATATGATATTACTTAAAAATTGGCAAGATGTTTTGAGTAATTTAAGTTAAAAGAACAGCTTTTTAGTCTACGTGGAATATTAGCTGTAAATACTCATCACAAACGTACAAGTTATAACCACTGCAGGTGAAGAAGTTAAAGGAAATATTATTGACCAATGTTTCCTAATTGGTGTAACTCACCCTGGTCGTGAAGAAGCTGACTCAAGGGTAATACTGCATCTCCAGACATGGTAGAAAACGGCTTCAAAAATATTATTATACGCATTGCAAATACCGATGTCTTAATTTGAACAATTGCCTACTTCTTTACTTTATCAACAAAGAGTTTGGATACAGTTTGGATTGCATTTGGAACAGGGAAGAATTACAAATTTACTTCGGTTCATGCTATAGCTGCAGCTATTGGAAAGGAAAAGGCTATTGATTTACCAGGATTTCATGCTTTTACATGCTGTGATAGTAATTCTAGTTTCACAGGATGTACAAAAAAATCAAGTTGGAATACAGAGATGCTCTTTAAAGAATGGGAAAAAATGGTCGGTACAGGACAATAAAAATAAATGTTATTCTTTTGCCGACGTTTTGTTTACTCGACGCAAACTTCTTCAAGGCTCAAAATAAACATGAAGATGGTAGCTTCGACCTGTCATGTATTTAAAAATATTTTATTACACATAAAGCTTAATATCTGCAGGCCAAAAAATTGTTTCCTCTTTAAAGAATTTATCACTGCATTTTCTTTCATATCATTACCGCACATTTCCATTCCTACGGAAATTATAGACATTCTTGAAAGATACGTAGTACTATTTATTGCTCAGCTAGTAATAATATAAGTTTTTCTCTATGCACACGTGAAGGATCATTACTTTTTTTGTCACTCATAGTAATAAGTAGTATAGTAGCAATAAGTTTCACATATCAGTAATGACATTATTGTTCATATTCCCTGTTCACGATTCAAATGGATGAAATGATGAAAAAATCCTTAAATCTCGATTTTCTCAAAAGTGAGTATTTGGAGACACGTCAACGTAGCCCTAAGCCTTCGATTGATTCTTAACTTACTTTTGACATGAAAAATGAAATCCTTAAGCTCAAAAACATATTAATCGACACCAAACAGTCTTTTGTACAGTGACGGATCTAGGATGAAGTCAGTTCATGGATGGCAGAAAGATAAACAAAAATGCGTCGCAGGCGATAATTTTACATTTTTCAAGGTCAAATATCCTAAAATGGAAGGTTATATATTACTTTAGTACGAATTAAGTTGATAAAATGGGGATGTTCAAAAGTAAAATTTAATTATTTCAGAAAATTTAGTAAAAGTAGGTCAAAGAACGTTTTTTTATTCATTTAAATACAATACCTACATACTAATAATTAAAGGGTAGAGTGATAAAACATAAAAAAAATTGCTCCTGGTTTGCCATTTCTAGACGCCGGGGCTTCCTTTTGCCAAAAGTGTTAACCACTTCATGGACGTCAATTTCCCGCGAATTTATATTAGCGTAGCTATTCAACCTTACCTCACCCATAGTATTTTGTAGATCAGTTTTGAGCCTTCTCAAAACCAGAAAACTTCTTTCCGCAGTAGCTGCTGTTACAGGTAGAATAACAAATATGTGCTGCAGCACTTATTATTATTGAGCTATGGGAGGCGACTGTATCCATGTAGCCTCCCCCGTAGATCCGCCACTACTTTTGTATGATGTGTACAAAATAGTTTCTAAACAAAATTTCTACACGTGTAGCCATTTTCAATTAAGCCGCCATTTTGATTCCCTTTGGGCGATGCCTCCCCATGTTCTTTTCATTGTAATTATAAACTGCATGCTTACCAATGGTGATATTCTTATCAGAATTTGCAATTTGTTTAATGTGATCTGTTGTGTAGCACCTCCACTATACAGGGTGTTTCATAGGGAAATGTACATACGTTAACTGTGGATGTGGGGCACCTAAGTGGTTTCAAATAACCCATGGTTAATCAACCTTCATAACCAAGATACAGGTTGTTTTATTGGTTTTACTAGGTATGTTTTACTCAATTCACCGAATTGATTAACATATTAACCAAAATGGAAATACAGGTCCGTCTTCATAAAGACCCTGTACTTATAACAAAATTTTGACAATCTGTTTAAATATTTGAAAACAGCGGAAAAAATATACTAAATAGCATGCTTTCTATATGTAATTCGGTATAATGCCTTTACCATCTTTACATATATACTTCTCTCTAATCGAAATACATAAAAACGTCAGTAGTTTTGATACCCACTCTGATTTACACAACTATAGTACAAGATCTGCAAATTTACTAAGGATACCTCGTTTTAGGCTGAAAAAGTGTGAAAGTAATTCATTAAATTTTAATTTGTATAATAAACTACCCCCTGAAGTAAAGTCACTAAATTTAAATCGTTTTAAAAACAATGTTAGAAGTATTATATTAAAACATTGTTTTTATTCAATTGAAGATTATTTACGGGCATCACTCTAATAAACAAGAAATTGATAAATAATAATAGATGATAAAAGATTACCCATTTAAAATCGCATTGTATTTATTATATTGATGTGGAGCAGAACTACCCGATATTTAGTTTAAATTTGTTAATTAGTTTAATTTTGTTTCATGTGTGTTCATAGGTGTATGTATGTGTATATGTGTGTGTATATGTATACGTGTGTATATATGTGTGTGTATGTATGGGTGTATGTATATGTGTGTATATGTTGCATGCATGTGTGTATATGTGTATGTATGTGCATGTGTATATGTATGTGCATGTATGTATGTATGTTTGTATATACACTGGTTTGTCATATATGTGTTTTTATTTATACGGATATACTATGTACATTATAGCTTATGTATTTGTATTTGTGCTTTTTATATTTATATTTATATATATCAACCCTGATGATCTTTAAAAAAAAATTTTTTTAACTATAAAATTTTGTGCTCTGACTTGCTATAAATGTACAAACCTGTATATAATGTGGTTAAATAAACGATGTCTATCTATCTATCTATCTATCTATCTATGTCCGCGTTTAATTCTACAGGTTTGATTGTTTAACAAAAATTCAATTTTATAGGAAATAACACGGGGTATAATTTAAAAAACTATTTTTACTGCCCGATTAAAAAGATTACTCAACTTTGAGCAACTGAAATGCTAAAACTTCCTTATCTTGTTGCTTTAATGTAATCCAAGTATTTCAAAAAGACATTATAGGTCCGAACTTAGGCAAAATATTATTTTTTTAAATCATCATTTCAAGCGACCCGCATAACGTAATTTTAAAAATGTTTTCATATATCTAAACAGATTTTCAGAATTTGGTTGTACAGAGTGATGTTTTGGAATATACGGAATTAATATTTTTTTATGAAGTCGGACCGGACCTGTATTTACACTTTGGTTAATACGTTAACAGTTTCGATAAGGTAAGTAAAATATACCTACCGATTATAAAAATTGTATACAGAGTGGTTCGTATATTGTGGCTTAAAAAATAAATAGGTAAAATCGATAAAACACACTGTATCTTGAGTAGTGGTGAGAGGTATGTGAAACTTCTCATATGGTTCAAATGCTACTATCCGACTGACATCATAGATGTCTCTGGCGGATAGCGACTTGTGAAGCAAGTACCGAGAGTGGCGACCACTAGCCCAGGTGGACTAACTACTGTTATTAAATATGATTTGAATGAAACAGCTACTCAGCGGGCAAATACCCTGACCTGCATTGGATTATACCTTCAAATCATGATAGATCGGTAGCCAATACCATTTGTCAATTCCTAACCAGACATAGACCGGTTTCGAACTTATTAGTTCTCCTCAGTATGCCATAGGTTATGGAACAGACAAATGATAGTGGCCAACCTGCTAGTCTTATAATGACTAAGGTAAATTGAGTAGTGGTGAGAGGTATGTGAAACTTCTCATATGGTCCAAATGCTACTATCCGACTGACATCATAGATGTCTCTGGCGGATAGCGACTTGCGAAGTAAATACCGAGAGCGGCGACCTCTAGCCCAGGTGGACTAACTACTGTTATTAAATAACCTATGGCATACTGAGGAGAACTAATAAGTTCGAAACCGGTCTATGTCTGGTTAGGAATTGACAAATGATATTGGCTACCGATCTATCATGATTTGAAGGTATAATACAATGCAGGTCGGGGTATTTGCCCGCTGAGTAGTTGTTTCGTTCAAATCATATTTAATAACATTGTATCTTAGTGAAGGTTGTTAGATACCATGGGTTAATTGGAACTACTTAGGTGTCCCACATTCACAGCTAACGTATATCCATTTACCTATGAAATACCATGTATATAAAACTTTATATTTTAATAATTTCCTAGGTCGAATTCTTTTTTTTCAAAATTGTTTTGAAAACTGGCTCTATTTGAACCGTGCTTCGCAGTCCTCTAACTTAACACAATCAATGTATGTATTAGTCGTCCTGCCTCTAAGTGCGTCGGTGATTGGCCTATTTTTACCTTAAAAATGAAAAATGTCGAGAATTGTATGAGAAGTAAACCTGTACGTATAGTTTTTACGTAACAACTAAATATCCCTGTTCCTTTGGTAGCTATTTGTGTATACACGATGAGAAAATATTTCGCCCACTACTATTAAGACTCATTTCATTAGAGATGCAGATCCTGTTCAATAAAATTTAAAATAATAAATGATCCATTAATTTTGTTTACATGGATAACTTCGAAGAAAACTAGGAACAAACATTTCTCGTGTTTGTTATTCTATTTTTCTAACACGTATATACCACCTACAAAAATTGCAGTTATGTACTTAATGAACGTATGCTTGTAATGGCAATAAATACGCCGAAATATGTTTTAAGGAACCTTGTTTGTGTCATATATTGTTTTGAATAAAAAACGCAACATCAAGAATTTTTTTCAATTTTCAGAGATCTGTTTCATTGCAGCGAAGAAGCGAATAAATTATGAACAAAAAATTACAACCCTTTTCGCCCTTTTTATGCTTTTTTATTTTAAAATACCGATTATTTCAATGCTCTTTATTAGAAATTAACAAATTTGGATCAGTTGAATGTGATCTTTTGAGTTTTAAACACTATTAGTAATGCCTAAAATTCCTAGAAGAGCCAATATTCGTATGTTAAATGACTTCGAATGAGGCTGTATAATCGGTATGAGGAAAGTCGGGCCTTTTTAAGAGATATTGCCAATCATATGGGCCGTAATGTAGCAATGGTATTAATATGTTAGTCAAGACCTGAAGAAGGTTGCCATGCGGGACAACGCGAATACAAACTCCTTAGAAACACCACGAGATAGATTATTCATGACGAGCGGTGGGAAATCAGCGGAATACTCTATATTTATTTAGGACATAGATATCCCTTCTTCTACTGGTTTCAAAAATACACAATACTATGTATCTACTGTTCATAGTTTTAGACCTAACACGAATAATAAATATACATATATATATATATATATATATATATATATATATATATATATATATATATATATATATATATATATATATATATATTCCTTTTGCAGAACAACTGAACTCAAGTAGGCTTTGTTATTACTGAATTTGCTGAAATGAGCTACACAAATGAACATTTCGAGAAATGGATAGGAGAAAATGGACCAAGAAGATGCCCAGCAAGAACTCCAGATAAGACACTGCTTGATATTCTTTAGTGCTATGTAAAGAATAAAGTCTATATAAACAATAATGGTTTTGCGAACAATTTCGTATAAAAAAACCGCTGCCAATTACATGGGGATCAGAACTTCCTCACCGTAGTAAAACTCAACGTGTGGTGGAGTTTATAATAAAAGGAATTTTTGACGTTTAAAAAAGTCACATTTTTTGATGTTTCAAAAAGTCATATTTTGACGTTTCAAAAGAGCCACTTTGACGTTTTAAAAAAGTCACATTTTTCGACGTTTCAAAAAAGTCACATTTTATGACGTTTCAAAAAAGTCACATCTTGACGTTTTAAAAAAAATCACATTGGTGGAATGTTACTAATATTTTTTTTTAGACTGATTTTGCTCATCAACGAATTCAATCTCTTCCTTGACCTCTAGAATGTGTGTACCAAATTTGAGAGCTTTATCTCAAAAACTGTAGCTGCTATCGCGAACACAGACACAGACACAGACAGAAAATTTTTTTCTGTTTGAAATTTTGTGTATCGTCATAATTTGTCGAGACTCGTCCAGAAATGCAATAAAAATTTTCAAAATACATAACTTCCTCACTTTGAGGGGTGAAGAAGTAATAAAATTACAATTTGGGATAAATATCGAAAACTGTGAACAGTATACAGAGTGTCCCAACCAAAAGTAGGCATCCTGAATATCTTTGGAGATAAAAATTTTTTGAAAAATTAGTGCAACACGTCGACCTTGTTTCCAAGGGGGACATATTTTAATGTAATACTTGTATACCTATCATCTTCCCTCTACCCTACACGGCCACACCCTCAAAAAATTCAAATGGCAAGGGGTGTCGAGTGATACATCTTTTGAAAGGTCTTTCAATTCCCTTCATAACTACTGTGTACTTTTTTTAACTTTTATCGATTAGTTCTTAAGGAAAATAATTTTATTTTTGATGATTACGCACAATCGAAATCGTTTAAAAAATCCAAAATACACGTCACTGAGTAGTGGAATTTATAAAAAAAACTACATTTTTCAGTGCTCTCAAATTAACACCAGCTTTTTCGACAAAAAAAACACTTTCCTTGTCCGTTTAGTTTTAGAATAATAAAAGACCCATAAGTATTTGATAGTCCTTGAACATTAATTTGTTCACAACCAATTTTAAATCTAGATACATTTTACCAGAGTGAGTTCTCAAAATGGTTTATACCCTTCAGGAGAGAATAGAAATTGTCAGCATTTATTTTAAAAACGATAATTGTGCTAGAGCTACGGAGCGCATATTCAATAGAAATCACCCAGATAGAAGGGTTGGTTCTCAGTATGTTTTACAATTTATGACAAAATTTATGGAAACAGGTTCTGTAGGAAACAAAAGCATGAACCTCAGCGACCGATTAGGAATACAGTAGTCGAAGTGGCAGTTCTGGGTCATTTGCAGATGGATAATACTCAATCGATCAGGAAAGTAGCTGAGGGTTCCGGTGTATCACGAAGCAGTGTTCATCGAATTGTAAAGGCCCACAAATTTCATCCATATAAATTTAAATTCGTACACGAATTAAACGAAGATGATCCTGATCGTCGGCTTGAATTCTGTGAGATCTTTAGTGAATAATTAAACGGTAATGACAATCTACTGTATGCACAATACATGTTTTTCTGATGAATCGACATTTCAGTTAAATGGGGAGGTCAACAGGCACAATTGTAGGTATTGGAGTGAAACCAATTCACATTTGTTCATGGAAACTCATACCCAAAGGCCTCAGAAGTTAAATGTTTGGGCTGACATCTTAGGGGATCACATTGTAGGGCCGTTTTTTATTCCTGACAATTTAAATGGCGAAAGGTACCTCGATCTGTTAGAGAATAACATCGACCCAATGATTACCCAAATCCTCGAAGAAGACGATAATCTTTTAGAGGGCGAATTATTTTTTCGACAGGATGGGGCACCCCCATATTTTGTTACAGTAGTCCGTCAAATTTTGGATAATCGGTTTCCTGAGCGATGGATTGAAAGAAGAGATCCTGTGGAGTAGCCCACTAAGTCACCCGATTTAACTCCCTTAGATTTCTTTCTGTAGGGATATTTGAAATCGAAGGTATTTGCAACAAAACCCGCATCTCTGGAAGAGTTACGTGAAAGAATTGTTCGAGAATGCCATTTATTGACTCCAGATGTGTTCAGAAATGTTCGTACAGATTATACTAATGTATGGAAGTCGGTGGGGGTTATATTGAACAATACATAGGATAATTTAAACTGCTTCGTTTATTTTTATTTCTCGAACCTAAAATAATGAAACAATTATTTCTCAGGAACGAATCGATAAAAGTTTAAAAAAATACACAGTTATGTAGAGAATTGAAAGACCTTTCAAAAGATGTATCACTCAACCCCTTTTGTCATTTGAATTTTTTTGTGAGGGTGGCAGTGTAGGGTAGAGGAATGATGATAGGTATACAAGTATTCCATTAAAATATGTCCCCCCTTGGAAACAAGGTCGACGTGTTTCACCAATTTTTCAAAAAAATTTTTATCTCCAAAGTTATTCAGAGTGCCTACTTTTGGTTGGGACACCCTGTAGGCATAGGGTGCCATTGAATAGATGTTACAAACTTCGGGTGGTGATTTTTGATGAAATTTTAAAGAAATAATAATTCCCATGTCTTAAAATACCCCGTGAGAGGTTACTAACCCTTAAATGGGGTCACTCAAATTTATTTAATGGTTAATATCTACAGAACGCTATATCGTATTAAAATAATATTTGATATTTGTGTTTATGTAAGTGGCAACAGTCAAACGACAGAATACCCAAGAGAATTTTATTTATTTAGAGTGAATAACATACCAAATACCAATTAATTACAATTTTCAGACAAAGTTTACTTTGAGTCTTTTTTATCGAAAAGGACTGGTTCTACAGAAAACATGAAGAATACATCTCTTATGTAATTTATACGTTATGTGTATTTTAAATCATACAATCACAGTATATCATCAGAATAGCAGAAAATCAAAAAATAAATCATTACATTTAAATTTACCCTCTTACCCTTCCCTTAGGTACGCTCATGATGACAATGTTTACAATACCACTATATCATAATAACTCTCACTTGCACAAATACAACACCCAATTTTATTTAATTCTGATAAATCATTCTGGAAATATAAATTTTAGGACATGTGTTTATATAAACTTTTTGTTTTAAAATTTCATCAGAAATCAGCATCCAAGATTTGTGACATCTATTTAATGACACCCTATATAATTTACATATTTTTGAAATCAGAAGAATAAGAGAAATCCAATTCTTAAATAAAATATGTGGCATTCCAATTAAAAAAATGTGACGTTGTATTTGTATCTCCTCTAATTTCTAAACTATATATATTTTCAATGCTTGTTAAAATCTTTGAAAAAACTGTATCACCTTGTTTTTGAAATTGTGAAATACGTCTATAAATAAGAAAGATAAAAAAGGGGTGAATTTATGGAGGATCGCCCTGTATTTGCTTTGGAATAATTATTACGAGTAGGGCTGTCAAAAATGTTCCGTGAGACAGTGGCGTACGCAAAATTAACTAATACGAGAAACAATAAACTGTTACAATTTATAACAATGTATGTAAAACTTACCCTCCTAACTAACTTGATGAACTAGCTTGTTTATCACAAACTGGAGAAGATGTGTAGCCATTTTGCAGCATCAGGTATGTTTCTATGGTTGTCTCCATGAGTGATGTTCGCTTTGGTGAAAACATATTCTTATATTTTGAAAACGACCGGTCGACATCTACTGATGTAATACACGCATACATAAAATAGTCTTTGAACGCACTTAACGGATCTGGGACTGCACCATCACTTAATTTGGTAAAACCGGTGTCTTTATTTAACACACTTGAGAACTTTTCTTTAACGCGCTCATTTGTTGGATCACCTATAGCGTGTAGCAGTAGATTTACTTCGTCCACTATTTGCAGTGACTCCGCTACCAACGCACTGTTTTCTAATTTTTGAATGCTTTTACGTAATGGATTATAGTTCTTCGCAATATTTTTTAAAGCCGTTTCAACGGAAATATCTTAGAATTTTGTCTGGCTTTCCTTAATAACTGCAGCCTGAATTGTAGTATCACAGCTTATATTTGTTGGAAATATTCAGCATAATAAAAAGCTGCCTGCAACCATGTTCCCCAACGTTAAGAATCGGCTGTGGTGGTTCAGGAATACCGGAATACTTGCTATGAAATGCACGGAGACGTTTAGGAGATTTAAGAAACACTTTTTTGTACTTGCTGTTAATGCATCCACCTCTGGAAAACCTTTTCGAATAGGGTCTGCCACAAGATGTAAAGCATGCACTTTACACGTAACATGTATAAACGTACAACCTTGTTCTTGCAAAGAACGGCCCATCGAATGCATTGTCACGGCGCTATCAGTCACAAACATCAACACTTGACTTTTTGACAGTTCAATTTTTTTAACGTCTCCAGCACCACCCTAGTAATTGTTTCGCTAGTACACTGACTAAGTCTTTTACTAGCTAGTAACAGTGGAACTGTCGGTTTTAGAGGGTCCAGTACTCGTACTATAACATTTAACATAGATTTTTTTTACAATATGTTGTCTCATCAACAGATAACCACAGCCGTGTATTTTTTAATTCACATTTCATCTTATTTACCATGTCTACGTGTACAATTGGTAGATAGTTACATAACGTTGTGCGACTTGGTAACTTCACCTGGGCATTGTATTTATTCCAGAACTTTCGAAATGGTTGTTTATCGAGTATGTGCAGCGGAACATCACAGGCAATCAGCATTAATAATAAATCAAACATAAACTGTGTTGTCGAAGGCACGCCATTTCTTTTATTGTGTACACTATTTACGTGAAGTCCACAATCGCGCTTATCCCAGCACGTCAACTCTTTCTCGCACACTTTACAAATTATTTTAGCACCATCATAGAATAAATCCGGGAATTCACCTATGAATTTATTCACTTTGTCAGCAAATGGCCGTTTTCTACCCCTGCGTATGTTTACCATGCTTTATTATTGAATTAATATCAACAATACAGTACAACAAATTAAATAAAACACAAAAACAATATGCAATACGCCCAAGTGACTTAACGTGCACACAACTCGAAAGCTAATAATAGACTGGACTGGAGAAAGAGTTTCGCGGTCAAGGTGAATGCCGGCGACAGTAAGTACATCTGTACTCTACGACCATGATACACAGAAACGATTTGCAGCTTTAATTATGAGCAATTTTATTTTTGTCGAGTTGTTTTTAAGAAAAAAATTAGTAATAATAATAAAACATTGTGAATAGAATTCAGACTTGAGAACGCGCTCTTTAATAAATTAGTTTAACTTTTGCCAATAAGAAAGAGCAGGAAAAAAGTTAACTGGTTATTTATTTCATAAATACTTTATGGGGTATAAAACTTAATAGAGCTAAAAACTCAGGTAAAATAGCAGTACATATCTAATTCTATAATTATTGCAATTCTACCGAGGATACTTAAAATTCAAACAGTTGCCAATAATTTATCCTTAAGGTGTATTCATCTTTCTTTTTTATCTCTTATTCTTATCCCATGGGCGTAGAATACTGTTTTCCAAGAGGTGAATTTGTACATAATCGGGCACTAAATTAAATGCGTTTTATTGGTAATGTCATAAAAATATTAGTGTCAAGATTGGTAATACATTAATCATGATTAATAATGAATGGGTCCGACTGCTCCGAGAAATATTGTTTCTATTTTGCAGCTAACTGAAAAATGTTTGAAAATATTGGTTAACCTAGATTTAATCACAAATAATTTTGCAGGGGAGAGATCAAATTTGCATTGCCAGGTATCATCTGTTTATTGGCCAGAAGTGTGAGTAGATACAGCATTTTTGTTGCCCAAAAAATAGTTGTAATAATTAAACATGCAATCTTAAAAAGAAGCACCACCAATGTATCTTTTTAGTTGTAATCTATAATTTGGTAACAAAATGGTAAAATTATCAATAATTTTAAAATTTAATCCGTCTTAGGGAGATATCAAGTATTTGTTTTTTTATTTGATAAATCCTTGTGATATTAGATGATTTAAACAATATTATTGATTTTTTTGCTACATTGTATTTACCTTTTGCTTTTTTTGATCACTGGTTATCTCTCATGTTAAAATTATATGTTACATGACATTAAAAAAAATTAAAAACAAATGTGGTGAAGGCTAAGAGCCCCTAGCATGTGTATTACACATTTCCAATGTTTCTGGGTTTTTGTTTGAGCCTTATCTTCCATATACAGGGTGGACCCTATAAAACTATATCCCCTATTATTTAATTCATTGTTAACATAATTAATATCGACCGACGATCGCACCCACGATTGCAGGGTGAGAGGCACGATTATTTTTCGTTAAATATATGATACACATACTCCCAGTTTTGTTTTTAAAATAACACATGGTTTAATAATATTTTAAAATGAGAAAATAAAAATAACAGATTTAATATTACTAATCCTAAAAACATGCTATGTTTTTTACCAAAAAAAAAGAATATCGGCTAGGTTCAAATCTAGACTATTTGGAGACCGAGGAAAAGTTATACTGAGTCCAAATGGGATTAGTGCTAATCCAGGAAAATGACTATTTTCCTGGTGCATTGAGGCAACACCACATTATAACGTTTGGTCTATAATTTCTCAACAAGTAGCTAATATTCTCCTATTAGATTATTAAGTAATTTTAATCACCAGAGAAATATTTACCTTCCTAACTCAGTGTTATTCCATTTAGATAGGTAAAGAGAACATACTCTTTGGCCTCCAAAAAATTCCCAATTTTATCTCATTGTACTATTTTCTTTGGAGAACTTTGAAATATGAAATATAAAAAGAAAATTTAAATAACTAAAGCTGCAAATCGTTTCTGTGTATCATGGTCGTAGAGTACAGATGTACTTACTGGCGCCGGCATTCACCTTCACCACGAAACTCTTTCTCCAGTCCAGTCTATTATTAGCTTTCGAGTTGTGTACACGTTAAGTCACTTGGGCGTATTGCATATTGTTTTTGTGTATTTATTTTATTTGTTGTACTGTATTGTTGATATTAATTTAATAATAAAGCATAGCAGACGTACGCAGGGGTAGAAAACGACCATTTGCTGACAAAGTGAATAAATTTATAGGAGAATTCCCGGATTTATTCTATGACGGTGCTAAAATAATTTGTAAAGTATGCGAGAAAGATATGATGTGCTGGGAAAAGCGTAATTGTGGACTTAATGTAAATATCGTACACCATAAAAGTAAAAAAAATGGCGTGCTTTCGACAACACAGTTTATGTTTGATTTACTATTAATGCTGATTGCTTGTGATGTTCCGCTGCACATACTCGATAAACAACCATTTCGAGAGTTCTGGAAAAAATACAATGCCCAGATAAAGTTACCAAGTCGCACAACGCTATGTAACTATCTACCAACTGTACACGTAGACATGGAAAATAAATTGAAATGTGAATTAAAAAATACACAGCTGTGGTTAATTGTAGATGAGACAACAGATTGTAAAAAAAATTCTATTTTAAATGTTATAGAAGGAGTACTGGACCCTCTTAAACCGACAGTTCCACTGTTACTAGCTAGCAAAAGACTAAGTCAGTGTACTAGTGAAACAATTACCAGGGTGGTGGTGGAGACGTTAGAAAAATTTGAACTGTCAAAAAGTCAAGTGTTGATATTTGTGACTGATGGCGCCGTGACAATGCGTTCGGTAGACCGTTCTTTGCAAGAACAACGTTGTACGTTTATACATGTTACGTGTAAAGTGCATGCTTTACACCTTGTGGCAGAAACTATTCGAAAAGGTTTTCCAGAGGTGAATGCATTAATAGCAAGTACAAAAAAAAGTGTTTCTTAAATCTCCTAAACGTCTCCGTGCATTTCATAGCAAGTGTCACGGTATTCCTGAACCACCACAGCCGATTCTTACACGTTGGGAAACATGATTGCAGGCAGCTTTTTATTATGCTGAATATTTCCAGCAAATAAAAGCTGGATACTACAATTCAATCCAGATAAGGCTGCAGCTATTAAGGAAAGCCAGACAAAAATCAAAGGTATTTCCGTTGAAACAGCTTTAAAAAATATTGCGAAGAACTATAAACCATTACATGAAAGCAAAAAATATTAGAAAACAGTGCGTTGTCGTTAGCGGAGTCACTGCAAATAGTGGACGAAGTAAATCTACTGCTACACGCTATTGGTGACGCAACAAATGAGCGCGTTAAAGAAAAGTTCGCAAGTGTGTTAAATAGAGACATCGGTTTTCCAAATTAAGACAAATATGTGATGGTGTAGCCCCAGATCCGTTAAGTGCATTCAAAGACTATTTTACGTATGCGTGTATTACATCAGTAGATGTTGAACGGTCGTTTTCAAAATATAAGAACATATTTTCACCAAAGCGAACATCACTTATGGAGACTACCACAGAAACATACCTGATGCTGCAAAATGGCTACACATCTTCTAAAGTTTGTGATAAGCAAGCTAGTTCATCAAGCTAGTTGTGAGGGGTAAGTTTTACATACATTGTTATAAATTGTAACAGTTTATTGTTTCTCGTATTAGTTACTTTCGCGTACGCCACTGTCCCACGGAAAATTTATGACAGCCCTATAAATAACTTTCAGCAGGAAAGAAATCTCATTGAGGTAAAAACATGATATAAATAATGATCAAATTGTTTTTTGAGAGAATTCGCCGTAACTTTGTTAAATGATAAGATATTTGTGTGGAACACAATGGAGGATTTATATAGAGTGGACCAAATTTTAATCAGGAAACTTAAAGATTCGATAGAACACGACAAAATAATATGGATTTTTTATATAAACTTATAGCTAAGAATGTTTAGTTTTCGAGGTAGAGCGCGCATTTCTCCGGAGATAATAGAGATATTGCTATAAAATTCGGGAAGTGCAAGTTTCGTACATCTTTAACATTGTTTTCAGCTCTGTCTAGATAAGAAATTATGTTAATTGAAAAATGCAAAGCCAAGTAATTTTTTTAAATGATTTTTAATTAACAACTAATTAATAAGTAAGGGTTGAATGATTTTGAAATAAGTTTAACTCAAAGATGTTGCTTCCTATCCAAAAATTATAAGAGAACTTTTTTGTGCGTCAATAATAGTAAATATCGAAATGGAAAGAAGAAATAGATTAGGTCAGTGGCGTCCCGTTTTTTTGGGAGGAATATCCTCGAAACCCCCACCGTCACGCCTCTGGTTAACATGTAGTGATAAAAATTATGGTGAGGAGTATACGGATGTACTCAACGTTCACCTTCCAAATTTCATATCAATATCTCAATTAACGGAGAAATATGGTATAAACTGAAAATAAATTAAAATTTCAACGCCCTCTATCTCGAAAACTAAGCGTTTTTATCTATAAGTGTATACGACAAATTCATATTATTTTGACGTGTTCTATCGTTTCTTTAAGTTTTCCGATTAAAATCTGGCTTAAACTGTAGAAAATTTATTTGAAATATTTTACATCTCATAATTTCACTTTCAGGTTAACATGTTTTTTTGGAAAGGCAAAATCACATTTTGAGAAAAAACAAACTCTAACTAAACCTTTTGGTGCAGAAGTTTGTTTAACAAATTTTTTGAATAATTTAGTGGCTTAGTACCCAAGAAAAGTAACTTACTTTGAAATTTCTTACATTTTAATACGTTGATAGAGTTTAACGATATTTTAAAAGATAAATTTGCGTAGAAAATATTAAAATACATTGACAATGAATAGAATAAAGGGGGGCATAGTTTTATAGGGATCATCCTGTACATATGTTAGATATGATTCCGTAACCCTTTTTACAATGTCTCTGCATGGTGCATCTTCAATCGACCTAACCAAATTTTACCTACCACAAACGTTAAACAGCTGTTAGGTTAAAATTTGACAGTTCCTCGGCGCTTCGGTCCTTTCTTTTGATATGAACACTTAAAATATATGCCGTTATGTACCTATAAAAAAAAACTGAAAAATCAAGCGCTTTTATTGTAGCTTAAATCTTAATCTCAACATCTTTCATAGTACAGAGACGGATTAAGAAGTAAATTGTAAGAGCTTAATGTATTTTTATATTTTTTTCTTGGCCGTTGATATTAAGTGATAAATATTATGATAGTGTTTTCTGGGAATCCCGGTCCGGTATACACGTAAGTTTTTTATTTTCCAGCAGGGAAATATTATTAATAATTTTTTTTAAGACAGTTTAAATGGTTAAATTTCATTTTGTATTTCATTCTTAGTTAGGTATTTACTTGAAATTTTTGTTTGTCTGGTTAACACAACTAAACTATTTTACAAGCTATTTTTATGTTCTCAAAATTTTGTTTATATTATAGGGATAACGCGCTTGATTTGTATATATTTTAAAGTGGATGCTTTTGCTTAACTAGTGTGAGTATATGATAAAGATATTTTATTCTAACGGGCTAGATGTAAAAATTAAATTTATATTACATATTTCCCAAATCATTAAATTTAGCAGGTTAAAATAGTTTCCGCTTAAATTTTCTATATCTGTGCAGTTTTTTGTTACGTTGGCATGTCTTTTTATTTGGAATATTTCATGTATATTTCTTCAGTCATAATTCGGTTTATTTTTCTTAAATTTGTTTACTGTTAAAATTAAAACAGTGGTTTTGTTCTATGGTTTGTTTCGCAAGTGCTGTCGTATTTTGGTTTACAGTTTTTATGCTGTATTTGTGTTTGTACATTCTTTTATACAGATATTGTTTTGATTGACCTATATATGTAAGTACCGTTACAGACTATCTTGTATTTAGTGTTTGATTCATCTTCAGTTGGTAGCATAGATTTGAGTTTTGTGATCTTTTTTTGTGGGTTCAATACAGTTGAATCTTATATCAGTAATATGCGGATATGTAGAGGGTGATCTTTATATGTGACTCATTCAATTTTCTAGTTTTGTTTTTGAACTAGTAAAAAATCAGAGAGTAAAACATAAACCTAACTGAACTTCAATTAACGTAAATAGAGCTGAAAATATAAATTGTTCAATGTATATATTTTTGATTTTATTTAGTCAGAAGCACAGCCGCGAAATAAGGAGAGCTGGCAACACAACATTCAGATTCAAATACTTTTTGATGTCTCTAAAACGTTTTCTAAGCATAGAATCGTATACCAAAGATACTCGAGCATCTGGTGATTGCAGCCAGTACATACTTCCTTGTGGAAGTTCATGGTATCCACTAAATAGTAATATTCCAATAAATGACTTCAAATCATCTTAGGGGGAGAGACAAATTTTGTTATTAAGCAATTTACTTTGTTCCTTTACTGACAAATTCTTCGAAAATGTCAACTACAGTTTTACCGTAGGTATAATACGGATGTTTTCAAATTTTTCAAGGATTGTTAGTGTAAGAATACATTAGTTGAATTTTTTGCCTATCCGTAACACCATTTTGTTTCTTACTATTGGACATTTTTCAATTTTGGGATTTCTCACTAGTTATAAGAAATATTTAAAATTGATGTAATGTTGATAACAAAATTAAGAATGCAGGAGTTGGATAAGAGATAATATGGTTTCTATGGTAAAAACTTCTAAAAAGATCTAAGGATAAGTATGTGTATATATACATCAAGTCATTATTTTAACTTGAAAAAGGATGCTTTAGACATAGTGCTTTATAGATGAACGATCAAAACTGGGCGTCTTAAAAATTAGACGTTGGTGGAAGATGTGGGTTAAATAACAAACTTTTATTTAGTAATTTACGTTGAATAGTATTAAAACGTAAAATGTAAAATGTAAATGTATGAAGCAACTTATTAAGCATGATTGCATATCAAATTTGTATTAACTAACTAAAACAGATCGAAAGTTACTAATGAAAATCTGTTAGAGATCACCTGCAAATGCTTGTATTTTTTAGAAAGGCATTTTTCGCAATACGCTTTTAGAGCACTTTCATATTAATTTTACATGAAAGTGACCCTTTTCTGAAGCATAGTTTTTCCGAACAGCCTGTATGTTACAATCATTTCTTACTTCTGGTTTAGACGAAAATTGCACAGTTGCACATTTCTTCTAAACAAACATTTTGAAATTTATGTATTATTTTCTTATTTCCATATTAGAATTTTCTGGGAAAAAGATCTTCTTTTTTGAATTTTTCTCAGAAATAAAATAAAAACAGTACTAAGTACCTAAAACGATCATTATGTACTTGGTAGATAAACGATTTATTGCACTTATGTCTATCTTTGAAATAAACTGACTGAAATAAATGTATTTAGTGTGACAGAATGGAAATGATGTTTAATTTTAATATTATGAATAATATGGTTTGTATGTTGCCATTAAGGTGGAATCATACATTTATATTCCCTATTCATCACTTGGTTTCAACTTTTTTTTATAAACTGTTTTATAAAAATCCACTAAATTTTTTTCCTATACAGGCTGCATATTTTATGAGATCACCCAATATATGTCGCTTAATATCCATGGTAGAAGAAAAATGTTACAATAAAATTTGTTACAATTTTTATGAGATACATGACAGTGAAAACTAATTGTAGAACCCTTGCTTACTTTGTGAGATATGATCAAAAAATTTAAAAAATATAAATACCTCAAATCTTCCTTATTTGAAACGATATGACACAAAAAAAAAATAAAGAGATGAAAGTTAATAGCAGTATTATAGAGAACAAAGCTATATGGTTCAATTGTTTCCAAACCTTATTGTTTTTGATGTGCTCTCTCGATTCATCAAAAAATATGACCCAACAATGCACATTCAAAATGATAATATTTAGAAATACTTGAGGATCAGAATACATTTTTATCCCAATTTTTTCCCTACCTCTTAAAACAAAAGAATTAGTTGCACGTGAATAAAATTGTAACTGCAAATTGTTTCATAAATCAAGAGAGCACACCAAAAATAATAAGGTTTAAAAACAATTGAACCACACAGCTCTGTTCTCTAAAACACTGCCATTAACTTCCATATCTTTATTTTTCTTCATTTATTTTCAAATAAGGAAGATATTATGTATGAAGAGTTTCTATTTTCTTTTAAGTTTTTTGATCATATCTTACAAAGTAAGCCATAAATTTAAAATATGTTTTCACTGTCATATAGCACAATAAAAATGGAATAGATTTTATTGAAAATTTTTCTTCCACCATAGATATCTGTGGTGGCCCTCGAAAAATAGACAACCTGTACATTATATTTTTTCAGTTCAACAATTGAAAAACTGTTTTCAGCGAGAGAGAGAGAGAGAGAGACAAAATACAAATTCTAGCTTTTTGAAATTAAATTCTTCATCCAAAAATCATAAAAATATCTGCATCAATAACTATACTTAATTAATATAAAAAACCAGAAAACAATGTGATATAACTATGAATCGAACACATTGAACACCCTGTATAAAGTATTCACACAATTCTCTAAAATTAGCATATATCGACTGAGCTCAGAGCAATAATCTAATGACAAAATCATCGAATTAAATGCTGCAAAAATCATGACGCTGGTTATTCTTTTTTGAGTTTAATTATCTTTCAGTTAAACGTTAACTTTATTTATCTCAGTCCGCCACTGCACATGCATACAGGCACTCTTTATCTAGGGGTTGTTAAAATAAATCTCCATGTAGTGGCATGGGAATTTTTTTATTAATGATTAGTTTACCCTTTTCTTTTGACCTTGACTTAATTTCGTTCATGAATCTGTCGATATAAAAACACTACACAGTTGCTAAGGGAAGCAAGCTGTGAAAAAAGTAATTCCACATTAGACATGTGGTACACATGGTGGAGGATTTTTTATTAGCTCGTTGAAGCGCTCGGCCTTGGATAATTTAAACGTTGCACTCGTTTTTAATTACTTTTCTTAATGAGCGGACTATAAATAGTGATTATTGAGATATTTGAGCTCAACTCACGTTGGTGGGAAGCTAGGCATTTACGTGAGGAAAAAAGAACATAAACCAGATTAAATCACTCTTATTAAAATAACAGTTTAATAAAGTAATTCCCATGGAATGCATGCGATCTGTTCATGTAATTTAAGACTGCAACTTTCGTGTAAAAGAAATGTCATTTTCTGATTTTTATTACAATTGTTTCCTCGCCTCCTCGCGAATAAATTAAAAAAACGTAATATCAGCAAAAAAAGATTCGAGAAACCAAGGAAAAAGAGGAGTGCGTTGAGAGCAAAATAGGCATGACGACAAGCCGCCTAAGGGACCCAATTTTTTGATTTGTGGACGGTAACTTCCTACTTTTTACTTAGTTTTTAAAATAATAAAATTTCTCATAGTATTTTTTACGTATAGGGTGAACCCGTGTGAATTCCCACCCCCTTTTCTCCATTATTTTTGGAGTTAGAAAGACGTTTCAAAAACATATTGTAGGAAATTTTATGAATTTTTATATAATGGGAATATACATGATGTTGCATAAAAGTGTGATCAAATCAATTTATATATTTTTTAATAGAACGTCCTATATATTTTTAGTTTTTTTAAATCTGCGTTTTTATTACGATTCTAGTAATTTATACATGTATATATTTGCATCATTTGTTTGGAAGATATCGAAAATATCGAATTAAAATGAAGTACAAATTATAATATGTCATATTTCTAGAAGCCTATGGACAAATAAATAAGCGTCTATATAATTAAATATCTGTCAATCGATTAACTTGTCATTTTCTGTTGTCATAACTTGTGTGCGAAATATTTCTAGTAAATAAAATCATGTATTATTCTGAAAATTAACGCAGGATCATACTCGAGCATAATTTAATAGCTTGTATTTTCCAAACGAATAATGCAAATATATAACATGTACATATCACTGAAAATGCAAAAAATGTAGATTTCAAAAAACCAAAAATATACAGGGTGTCCTATTTAAAAAATATGAGTTGGGTTGGTCACATTGTTATGGAAACACCATGTATATTCAATGAGGTCATCGTAGAAAAATTCATAAAATTCCCTACAATCTATTTTTTGAAACGTTTTTCTAACTCCAAAAATAACGAAAAAAAGGTTTCAGGGTTCACCCTGTACATTATAAATATGTCATCAGAACTAATCGATTTTAAAAAATATACAACGGATGTAAAAAAATGCGTTTTTGGTTAAGAGAAAAAAATATTAATATTTGTATATTTGGTGTAATATTAAGGAAGTCATTAACAAAAAACATTGTGCAATACTAAAAGCCATACAACATTAAATAATATTTATTTTAACTTTGCAATTGGAAAAAGACCAGTATATAAGTTATTAAAATGAAAACTTAATTTACTTTCTTATGTATTTATTCTCATTACCATACACTGCTCAACAAGTAAACCCAGTTGTAGAGCTTGATAAACTCGTGAGAAAAATATCAATAAAAACTAAATGTTTACACACATACACAAATGAGTAATATTACAAATAATTATTAAGAATATAGGGGTCCGAGAATGGACCCTTGAGGAATACTCAATGTTACAGTATATTCGACCGACCGGAATCCAGCATAACTCATATTTTGCTTCCTAGAAATAAAATGAGGTATTAAACGAAGTAAAACTGTATATATTACGTCTACTTGCTTACATTCGTCGATTGCTTCACGGATATTCTAGACCATGAAAATTATTAGATGTGGTGGACCAGACTTTCATAAAACCATGCTAGACAACCGATATCTGATTGCTGACGTTGTAATAGATTGTATCATGAAAATTTCAAGAGATTTACAAAAAATTGCATGAAACATATATAGGCCTAAAGTTGGTAATACCATGTTTATCGTCTTTTCTAAAATATTGGGTATACATTAAGTTAAATATTACTGTGAGCGGATTTGCAAACATACGAGCGAAATCTTTAACCTTAAATACCGTTTTGATCAAAACTCATGACGATATTGTCAGATTACTTGCTTGGTTAAGCATAGATTCAAAATTATCAGAGGGTGGTAGAAAAAGATTACTGAATATATCAGCGAAGGCCTCAATAATATTACCAGGATTATAAAGGTGTTGTTCGTGGTAAGAAATTTGCGTGGAGATATTTATACGCTTCTTTTTTTACTGTTAATAAACTACTAAAATTTAACGTGTAGGCTATATTCATATCAGTTTTAATTTTACTCTTTAGTCGTTTAAATTCATTATCTTATAAACTACATCTTGTGATATTGTTTTTTACATCATTTAAATTATTATTTAAGAAATTTATTTGCTCTTGTTTTTTCTTGATTTATCAATTGACAAATGGGTTTCTTGACATATATTGTTTTTCAAAGGAACCCACAGAAAAGTGTCTAAAGGATTCAAATTGGGGCTTCTGACTGGCCAAAATTGATCAGTATTTTCTCTACTTAATAGCCGTTGGTTAACACAGAGATTTAGAGGAAAATCCTTTCATGCACACTGTTCTCATAAAGTATCCCATTTACTATCAATGTACTGGAAGTTATCATTATCTGAGTTTGTATCGCTATCGTTGTCATTATCTTCGTAGGTATTTTCTTCAATATTTCGCCGACATCTTCTTCATCTTCTGTTAAGTTTGGAACACTCAAATTTTCGCAGAAAATTGCAATGCAGCTTAGGCAAATATTTGTGTATCTTAATCTTCAGCACGCACAAGCCTCGCACATCCTTTGATACAGCTTCAAAAAATATTTTGTAAAATCTGCAGAACAGGTGGTTTTGTTACTGGAATGGGTGAGAAATTACGCTTAGTTTGCCCCAAGTTTCAGGAGGCATCCTATTGCCATGCCACAATTGAATTTAATGGTATGAGCCACTCAGTGGAGAATAATGATGACAGGCATTTATTTTCTTGAACAACTCCTTTTTTAAAACTTATGAAACTACGCATCTCTGGATAATCACTCCAGAGATGCTTCGTTTCTTTGATCACCTATAAAGTGAGATGAATTTAATTACCCACATCAGCAAAAGTACCTGAGAGCTCATTGGCAGAACACGGTTGACTACGAGTATATATATTATTAACGTTATCGAATTTTTTACGCAAAAGTGTTGTTATGACGACAAAAAAGGTACTGAACCTATTTTGCTGGAAATTCCACGCTGTATAACTTTAATACAGAACTATATTTCATATAGATTTAACCCTGTGGGTAATATTCGCAAGAACTGATTATTTAGGGTACAACTTTTCCAATATGGCGACCGAAGATCACATTGTATCCTTGACGACTTTTGGTATATTATAAAAGAATCCAAACTGATCTGTGCAAAAAGCAGCTAAGGTCAAATTTCTTCTGTTATTTTACGAAATATATTTAATTTTTCTATTATTAGTCAAACATAATGAAAACTATATTGATAATTTTTTGTGCTACCAGAACTATTTTTACACATTCTCTAAAATTAATTTCGCGTTTTTTCACTTGTATCACCTTGAAGCGGAATTCAGATTCAATAATTGAAGTTCAGATACAATTTGTATTAAATTAACCTGGTAATATGTTTAGAATAATTATTCTTGAGTGTGGGTGTAATCCCTCTCCGAATTCCACAATGTAATCCAACAGATGTGTATTTTTTAAGATATGACTAATTATTTGCAACGGCAAATTTAAAAATATGGACGCTTGGGTCAACTGAGATTGGGAGGGGTCACAATAAAGTGTAATGTGACTCGCGGCTTAAATGGGAGCATCAGACAGCTACTAGACAGACGAAATTAAATATTACTTCGGCCTTATAACATCTGATCGACTTCAATTGAAATGAAACACATTTTTACTAAGATGTAAGATCAGGTATTGTTAACGTTAGGACATATAAAGAGCGGCATTTTTTGCCAAAGGCAAAATTACGAAATACGAAATTATTAATACAATAGATTCATTGAAAGACTATGTATCTTGTGATGTAGATAATAACCACACAAAAACTATAAAAACTTTAAGCGAATGTGCTTGCGTATTTAATTAAACTGAAAATTACGATAAGTTACTTTCCAAAGTTATTTAAACAAGCTGTAATTACTCCAATATTTAAAAGTGGAGAGAAAAAGTCCTAATAATTATAGATCCATATCAGTCATAACCATTTTCGCGAAAATCTATGAAAAGTATATAATGAGTCGACTACAAAAATACTTTATATAACAAACAACATAACGACTAATAATAAATTTAGTTTAAACAAAATTGCCGAAGTAAGGATGTTCTGTTTTGCTTTAATACTAAAATTCAAGAATATTTAAAATAAAAAACCATTAATATATCCTTAAACTTAGCAACAGCTTTGAACAATGTATCATATTGTTTACTACTAAATAAATTAGAATCCTACGGTACAAGAGATATTCCAATTCAGTTATTTTAAAGTTATTTAGCAGATCGAGGGTCTTCTGTCAAAATTAACGAATTACGTGTAACTTGACAAGTAAAATTTGGTATACCACATTGGAAACAGTGTTGGGTCCGCAATTATTCTTGATATATCTAAATAATATGTTAAAAACTAAACATTCAGAGAAACATAGTATTCTACGCCGATGATACTGTAAAAATTTACAGTAACAGTTTATTATTAAAAGCTGACTTAGTAGCAATTTGTCTAAAAGTCTAAATTTTAATAAAAAAAATTTCATCACATTTACAAATAATATTAAAAGAATCAAATATTAAAGAAATGGTGTGTCAATCTAAATGAGATCTTAAAAAATTTTCATATGTCATATAATCCATAAAACGTGTAAAATATTAAGTATATAAGTTCAATATTTTTAAACTAGAACGCATATTCAGATTATTTAAAGAAACAATGGATATTAAAAGTTATTTTATTTAAAATTCGTAGTTTTTCAGCAGATCAGTTATTTTTAGAGATCATAGTTCTTGATTTACAGTAACTATATATATATATATATATATATATATATATATATATATATATATATATATATATATATATATATATATATATATACATATATATATATATATATATATATATATATATATATATACATATGTATATATATATACATATATATATATATATATATATATATATATATATATATATATATATATATATATATATATATATATATATATATATATATATATATATGTATATATATATGTGATGACATCGTTGGAGACGGCCTATCCAAGTATAATCGAAGAAATCTACCACAGGCTGAATTTCACAAAAGAACACGTTTCTTCACAAATTGCTCTAAAGCTTCTACTACGCTTCCTACCAGCACAAATGCTGAAGCGGGTAATAACCGGAGCAACAGAGCAAAATCGAAAGCATTCAGGATGCCTAGTTTGCGAAAATCTCTGCGAGATTGTTTTGATCATAGTAGATTCAAATTTGTTGAAAGGGTAAAGCAAAACTTGACGTACCTAACTTTACTTTTATCTGGTAGCAAAGAAAATACCAAGGGAATAGCATTGTTGTTCTGTAAACCATGTAGTGAATACCATTGAAAAAAATGATGTGGTACAGTCTTAAATGTATCGTCTGCATACCAATTATCAGAACGAGCCACAAGTTGAAAATTAATTCTAGTAGAGAAATTAGGTTCCAAATCAAACAGCAGAAAATCTTCACCATTTTTTGTTCTTAAGTGACAAAGAAGAATTTGACAAATTAATCTAAACTAACCAAACTCCCACGCACGATACGTTAGTTGTTAGTTTTGTAAATAATAACTTATGACTTACAAAACTGCTAAATTCGGTGAACAGAATTTTAGCGAAATGCATTACGTTACCTGAGAATTAATTAGAACATTATATTCTAACTACACTTTTTTACCATAATTGAGTTCATGTAAAATATGGGTTTCTAGGCATTGTATTGTTCTATCTGCATGTTCTATCTGTTGATTTTTTTACATGTTAAACGTCTTGATGAACATATTAGTTTAGTCTATCTGCATGAAAAGCTGTTTTTGATATTATATTGTTCTATCTGCCTAGCCAATCAGAACCTTTCATTTTTGCAGATAGAACATTATAATAATTTCGAAGTTTATCCATCATTTGTGATCTTCGCCTATTTTTCTTCGAAATAAGTGTTGTTTTGTGAAATTATATATAAATATGTGGTGGGTAGAGATGTTATTAATTAGTAAGATATACGATATTAAAGAATTTAGTCAACTTTTAAAGATTGTATTTGTACCTAACCTAACTTTATTACATGTTATTAAAGCTACAACTAATTTAAAATCTTTTAGTGAAAAAGTGCAAGCACGTTGAGAATTATGACGAGTATGATGATATTGATGATCCCGGGGACGATTCAGATGTTGATCCAACTTATAACCCTGATGTCGATAAGAATCCCTTATATTATGTAGATCTATTAAATGAAACTGAAATTCCGTTAACAAATGGAGACAGCAACTCTTCGCAAACTTCACATAGTTTTGAAATGGAAATTGATCAGAATAATAAAGAAAATATAACAGAAGTGACAGCATCAAATGAAAATGAACCAAAGAAAAAGTAAGTATTATGTAAATTTAATAAAAATATATTATTACATTGTTATTTATACAGGAAGTTAACCAGAAAACGAACTAGAAATGAAGAATTGTGGAAACAAAACAAGAGAAAGACATTGTGTGAACATGGAAAACCTTATCAAGATGTAGAAGAAAAATATCGAAGAGCTATAGAAGTAACAAGTCAGAAAAATTGTGAAACGAGCTGCAAATTTAAATGTATAATAACAATATAATAATAATAACACAACATGAAATTACAACACCTCTTTATCCCTGAAGGTCTGGAATGACCTTGTGTGGAAGAGGGCTACACATTTAGAGACAATGGACACACACCAATATCCGAGTATACTACGATTAATCTCTCTCACAGAAAAATCCCAGTTCCTCGACCGGGAATCGAACCCGGGACCCCGAAGTATCGAGGCAAGTACGTTATCTCTAGACCACGGAGCCATATAATGATCAATATAAATGAAGAAACTCGAAGTAATATACATGCCTCGTTTTAGGGATTATAAAACCAAGAGAAGTTACATTTTTATGAAAAAAACACCTACTCCATTTAAAAAACGAACGACAGTGAAAAATCCAAATGTTGTTAAAAGGAAATGTGAATTCTCTTACGAATACTTTTTTCAGGTCAACGATCAGAAAGTAAGGGTATGTAAACATTTTTTTTTAACTACGCTAGACATAAGCCAACGCCGGATATCCTATTATCATGAGAGAAAAAAGAGACAAAGTAAGCGGGGTCCCGCTTGAAATAAAACAAGGCAAAACAAAAAAATATGTCTACCCAATTACCAAAAAGAAAGTGTGGTAGTTCATATTAATAGTATTCCTAGAGTCGAATCATTATTGTCGTAAAACCACAAAGGAAAGAGTATTTCGATGTAAATCTTAATTTTCTAGATAGTCTTTACGTTGAATGGTGCACAGACAAAGATATTACCCCCGTAAACATACAGACATGTTTTTAACTACCAATTTAATATTAAATTTATGAAGCCAAAAAAAGGATCGCTGTGACACATGCGAAGAACTACGCCTGAAGAAAACATCAAACAACCTGAGACAAGAAGATGATATCCGTCTTAAAAAACACGAACAGTCGAAGAAAAGTACAAAAGCAGGAAGGATCGCAAAAATACGGATCCAGAAACCTTGGTCATTTGGAGAACGTTTCTGCATTACCAAGATCCAATATATCATCATTTTTTTATAGCAGAAAGTTAAATACTTATAACTTAACCGCCCACTGCAACAGAAATAAAAGGGGGATTGCCAATTTGGTCGGAAGAGTTACATGGACGATCTGGAAACGACATAGCAGCAGCTCTTTGCACCAACTTAAAGAATATTTTGGCTGATATGAACATTAACAATAACACCAAAAGACTTATTTTGTGGTCAGATGCATGTGTACCGCAAAATAGAAATTCTATGATGACGGTGGCTCTCAAAAAATTGATGGAAGATCATCCTTTAATAGAAGAGATTATTCAAAAATATTGCGAACCAGGCCACAGCTCTGTCCAAGTGATTGATAACATATATAGTCAGACAGAGAAATTTTTGCAAGGACAAGACATTTTTAGCCCCTTGGGACTACTCAGATTACTTCCAGAGGTAAATAAGAGAAATAAATTTAAAGTAGTCCATATGAAACCAACAGATTATAAAGACTATGAGACGGCAACCAAGATATTTCATTTTAAATCTGTACCCTTCGCTTCTGTAAAAGTACTATAGTACGTAAAAAAGGAACCAATGCGAGTATATTTTAAAATAAATCATGACGATCATCAGTTTTCAATAAGCAACATTGATGAAATTGAAACGACTCGCGGAAAGGGATAGTTAAGATTGTTCAGAAGAACACTACTGGAGTTCTTCTATTCTTAAAAGAACAAAGTGTCTACTGCCCCTTCCAAATGTTATTGCGTTAATTAAACTTTTCAAATTTATGCCAGTGGTAGACATAGAATTTATTAAAAGTATTATTTAAACAGTACAATACCCCGAAGGTGTTAGAGCGTTTAAAGCGTCAGAATAAGGACAAAGATAAAGAGGATAGGTGTGCTGAAAAGAAATCTAATAGAGGGTCTAAAAAGAAGAAAGTCGCAGAAGATAAGAAAGGTGGAAACAAAGGTAATTTTGGAGGAAAACGTACAAGCAAAAAGTTTCAAAAGGCAGTAACCAAATTGATTTCTTTTTTTAATTTTCTTTATGCATACTTATAGTACTACTTTTTTATTTTTATATAATATTAACCATCTAAGTTTATTTCATGTTTAAAATTTGTTAAATAAACAAAATTATTCATTGTCAATTTTTTTTAATTATTTTTCACCGAAGAATAGCAGATCAGATAGAACATTAATTTCGAGAAAAACATCGCTATGAGCAGATAGAACTGAACATATATTTAGCGATACCAAAAATTTTAAAAAAATGTTCTATTTGAATTTTGATTTTTTCTGAAATATCAACGCTACTTTTCTTGAACTGGGAGTTATATATGAAAATAAATTCTTACTATGGTCTAAATTGTGACGCCCGATTTTAATTTGCACAATGTTATACCATCACTCGTGTGGAGGAAATGTAGTTAGAACATTCTCATTCTCAGGTGACGATTAGTTTAATTTTCATTCCGTAAACTGTTTAGGTGAATTTTTCGGTAGCGAACGAAAATAGGTCAACGTTAAAAAAAGTGGTTAAAAAAAACAACTTCTATTAGCAGTATACATAAAGAGGTAGGTTTTAAACTGATTCGACACTTGAATTATTTTTATAAAGGTATCACCAAGAACCATGTAAATATATCTTGCAAAATTAGTATTACGCGAGTTCGTTCCTAATAAAACGTTACGTTTAATGGTCTATTACAGTTCCCATTGAGGTGATTGAATGAAAATGAAAATTAATAGATATATCATAGTCGATAGTAATCAATAATCATAATATTCACTTAATCTTGATGACATGATCTGGTCTATTTTTATAAATGGAATTTGAAAGCAGTCAATAAACATTTAAAAATGTATATTTTATACCGGAGCAAATAATCATAAATAAAACATAATCACTAAAAGAATCGATTTGTTTCATTCTGAATTGTATATTATTTAAAAATAGGCACTCATTTATCTTGCCTAAATTATCACAATTAAGCTCGATACGCAATGAAAAACTAAGAAGTGAAATTTTAAGAGCTAGTTTACAATTTGTTATTATTTAATTTACACAAATATCATAATCATACAGTGAGTGATATTGAGGGCTACCGTTTTTATGCTCACCAGTTGTCGCCACTGACGAGTAAGGTCACTGTTAAAAAAGGTACTGTTAGGCGCGGAACAAGTTTATATGGTATTATTTTCATTATTTCGTATACTAGTAAAGAAAAAACTTGTTAAGTATGCCTCAGTGTTGTGCATTTCCATTTTGTTCGGAAACAAAAGGCGGACATATGTTTCCGGGAGACAAAACTCACCTAAAACAGTGGTTAGAGGCGATTCGCAGGGACGACTTTTACTTCTTCGAAACATTCCTGTGTTTGTAAGAAACATTTTAATCCTGACGATTATGCGTAACAGGAGTCTACCACTGAAAATCGTAAGTAATAATCATGCACATTCGTAGTTTTCATCATGCTCATGCATGATATAACTTAACTTTAATGACATAAGACACATCTGACAGGCACAATAACTTCCCTACTGAGCAAGTAAATTACTACTTTTTTCTTTTAATCTGTCATGTTTTTCATCTAATTTTTATGAAAATCACTGATAACCCGCGTTAAAACGCCATAATAAACATTAACGTTCAGTGACATCTTACCCTACACTAGCGCCTCTTGTGGTGAATTCAAGCACGGTAGCCTTCATTAAGATGATATTTTCGTTATTTTTAAGAGTAGTGATTTGGATTTTTGCACACTCGTAGAACTTTAATAATTATGAGATGATGCATCTTTTGAGGTACTCAACTAAAATATAAGTTGTAAACTCAGCTTACTGCGACCTCGCGATTCGCGAATAGGAACAATTCTCAATATTTTGCTTGTTAGGCATGAAATATAATTGTATTAGTATCTAGGCTTGATCATATCATTACACTTGGTTTGTAGCTATGTACTCCTACTCCTGTTCTCTCGGGAGTTTTGGAGCTGTCTGTAAACAAGTAACCAGTAAACAATATGCCTTTAATAGATCGACTCTATTCCGATCCCACTTATCTCTTTCTGGAAATATAGTAAGACTTTTCGGGTGACAAGAGCGGTTAATACCGCGTGGTACTAAACGGTAATAACTAGACATTACGGTATTAACCAAGGTGGTGTGTACATCCGAAATGGATGGTAACAGAAAAACTGAACCCCCTCCACTTTACTTATTTGAATGAATATGACGACAAATGATTGATGAATCGTCGTCACCAGGAATTGTTTATTTATATATGTTGTTGTATGAATGCAGTTGTTCAGTGGTTGTATGCTTTAACGTTTATTTAAAATATTAGAATATTAACAGTAAAAATATGGAGCGCGATGATAAAATGCAGCTGTGCATCATCTAAAAGCAACACAAAACCCATATTTACATCAACATCAGAAATATAACTTATTATATGTTTTGTGTATAACATGTTAATTATTATTATTAACCGTAAATAAGTTTTTCGGCTACTTCTTCATCATTCTCACAGACTGAGGTTCTCTGTGATCATTCTCCTCATATTCGAAAATGATGTTATTAATACTGAATTTTAATAGCATTTTTGTCTGAATTAGTACACGTTAACCTAAAAGTCACTTTTGTTTATAGTTTTTTGACATATAAACGGTGTCTCACTCATAACCGCCGGTATTAACCCAACTAGAGACTTGAGTTAAAACCAACTAATACCAGGTAGTACTGGGTGGTACCTCGAATTGCACTCGAATTACACAGGTTTTAACAAATTATGACTTGATCCTATTTGGTTATAACCAATTTGTCACCCGAAAAGTCTTAATGTTAAAGGTCAGATCATTGGTCATGGTAGGCATAGTATCCGAGGGCATTCCCAAGATTCTGTATACTCCAGCAGCCTGATATTAGTCTGCGGAATATTGATGGCCGCTTGTTATAGTCTATACGTTGCCCACCTGGCTCTTCTCTCCAAACATATATGAATAGGAGGATTTCCATTGCAGCTGATGGTGTAGTGATTTATTGCAGCTGACCACCGTCAGCTGCAATAAATCACTACTGCTGAATTAGACGACTCGACGTTGCGAATCCCATCACAAACCTACATGCGAAATTGTTTAGTTGCTGACCGCGAACACAGATCGTATTTTTTAACGAGATATCAAAGGGTGTTATACGTCTAGGTTAGCAACACTGTATGTGAATACAAGCTAAGGGCATAACATTTCTCCGTTAACCGAAGTTCCTTAGTACGAAATTGTGTTTTGATCGAAGCAGATTAAATATTTAAAATCAATAAGAGACATTCATATAAAATTTTCATATTGTCTGCTCACTACCTTTTATTATAATTATTTCATACTCAGTAAATAAACTTGTTAATTATGCCTCAGTGTTGTGCAGTTCCATTTTGTTCGGAAACAAAAGGCGGACATATGTTTCCGAGAGACAAAACTCGCCTAAAACAGTGGTTGGTAGCGAATCGCAGGGACAACTTTACTGTCGTGTGGTTGTAAGAAACATTTTAATACTGACGATTATGCATTACAGGAGCCTACTACAGAAAATCGTAAGTAATAATTATGCACATTCGTTGTTTTCATCATGCTCATGCATGACATAACCTAACTCTAATGACATAAGACACCTCTGATAGGTACAATAATTTCCCTACTGAGCAAGTAAATTACTACTTTTCCCTTCTCATATGTCATGTTTTTCAACTAATTTTTATGAAAATCACTGATAACCCGCGTTAAAACGCCATAATAAACATTAACATTCAGTGACAATTACCTTACCCTACAGTAGCGCCTCTCGTGGTGAATTCAAGCGCGGTAGCCTTCATTAAGATGATATTTTCGTTATTTTTAGGAGTAGTGATTTGGATTTTTGCACACTCATAGAACTTTAATTATGAGATGATGCATGTTTTGAGGTACTCAACTAAAATATAAGTTGTAAACCCAGCTTACTGCGACCTCGCGATTCGCGAATAGGAACAATTCTCGATAGTTTGCTTGTTAGTTTAAATAAATATTAAGTTTAATGACTATTGTATTTATATCTCGATTAATAGTTTGCTGGAATTGCTGGTAATACATTGTCTTGCCATTGAAACTCCATTTAAATTAAAAGTCTTTTTTAAAATTTTGATAATACCGGATGTTAATGTCTCGTTTACTTAAGTGTTACTATTTATATTTTTTTTAATATAGTTTGTGTTCTCTTTTTTTGGAAATGATGTCAAGTTTTTATTTTTCATTTATTTTGTTTAAACTAAATCCTGAAGATGACAAAATTTTTTATTGAAACGGCAGCAACAGCTTAATTTTATAGAACACTATAAAGTCCGAAAGCTCACAAATCTTTTCTAGCTATTTTAACACTAACTTAGTTTCAACAAAAACACCATATACTGCACTGGACGCGCGTTTCACCAACCAAGTTGAAATCATCTGAAGATGATGAAAGTTTTAATTATCTCCAGATGATGCCAACTTGGTTGGCGAAACGCACGTCGAGTGAAGTATATAGTGTTCTGTTGTCTTATGGAAAACTACGTCAGTATTATCTTCACATCAAGGGTTTCAACCCACTTTAGAAATAGTTATTTTAAGAATATTGGTAAAAATAATTTAATACAGTTGCTGGCATTGATCCGAAAAACCGGAAGTGATTCATAAAGGAGAATTCTCTTTTATAGTTTATATAAATTTTGCACAAGTTTTTTTAAATGGTTTATTAAACTTTTAGATAATAATAACTCACAGGTTTATAAATGAGGTAGAATTTATTTTTTATCTAATAATATTAATTATCGTGTTGCCTGCAAAATATTTTCACTCCAGACAGATGGGCGACATATAATTTGGTGGCAGACAATACGGTTTCTCATAGAATCAGAGTTGTCTAACAGATGTTTTGCAGTAATTGTTTATATGGCAATTTTTTAAATGTCGTTTCGAATATGTCATTTCATTTCTGCGAAACTAAAATTCAATGAAAAAGAATTGATAAAAATTAAAAAATTACCTGAGTGATTACACTATTTTTGGAAGACAAGTAAATACCAAACGTGATAAACAGAATGTTATCACCCCACAAGACATTAAAATTAATTGTTTATGTCCCCTGTAACTGACATCCCAACTATCAATAATATTTTATCTACTTAAGGAGTGAAACCGAGATCATTTTTTATAAAATCAAAAGTGACGCTTAATTTATGGGTATTAGATAACGAAATTATCTAATTTATTTAACCTTTCTTGTACGCTGGGGACAATTTCCATGTTCCTCAAAATATCTACTTAAATATTCAATGAAATATAGCAAATCATCGATACAGTTTTTTTTAAATAAATTGTTCCACTTGGCATCGTGTATTGTGGAAATAAAAGTTGAAAGGCAAAGTATAACTGATTGGCTAGCATGCAGTTCATATTCCATCATTGCTTCAATCTAAAAAATTTGGTACCTAAAGTTTACCCTTTGCCTTTTTCTAAGGGTGGGTTTTAAAAGTGTCGCACCCCTGAAAATTCCCGGTAAATATTATAACAAGAACAAATGTCATACGTCTAATAAATTGCTGGTATTTACTATACAATTCAAATTAATTGTGTCCTTACTGTAACTGCGAATATCTTAAAAAATTAAAAATTATATTTATTGTAAACCAATAACTAAAATATGATTGGCTGAGGCTAAAGTTATAATTTATATAAAAAAGTACCCATTTTTAAATGTACTCTCGCCAAACTTAATTTTAAATGGCCATTTATTGACAATAACCCCAAAATTTTAAAACAGGGAATTAGGAGAAAAATGCATTGTATGAAAAAAATTTAGTTTATCGGTGACTAAAATTATATTTACATAGGATGCACATTTTCCAAGATACAACGGATCAAAAGCTGATATGGTCAAAATCATCTTAAAAAATTGAACATTTTGTTCGGGTATAATTCTGAATAGAAGCGTGTTGCATAGAAACAGCATGAGTTTGTTTTATTTAAAAGCATTGTAGTTTTCAAGAAACCAAAGAAAACGAACAAATGAAGTTTTATTTTGGCAACACGATTCTCTTCAGAATTATACCTGAACAAAATGTTCCATTTTTATTCGGGACATTATTTTCCCGAAAAAACTATCCACAATTTAATGATTTTAAATATTTTTATTTATTGAAATTATCGTAATTGAATGCAGTAATTAATGAAATTATTTTTTGCTGATGTGAACGTTGAAGGAAGGATGGAACAAGCCTCATTGTTGGTTGGTCTTAGCTCAGGCTCAGAAATAGGTTCACTGCTGTCCCTCATTTTTGCAATTATGACCTTATGGTATGATAATGGATTTCGAACTTATGTGACCAATTATTTTCATAAGTTCTGTTCCGCTACTCCGCCTTTTGCCATTCTTGATACAACTGTGGCTCTCTACTGAATTGTTTGTTATTTTTCTTCCATTGTTGTCTAGTCTCATTCCTTCTGCTTGTTATTTTGTCCAGTTGGCAATTTCATTTCTTTCGACTGGAGTGATTTTAAACCACCTGATTTCCAGAAGAGATTAACTGTTAGGAAATGTAGGTCATTTTGATTATTTCCACACTTTTAGTATAATCTGATCAGGCAAAAAGAATTAATTTTATTTGCGACAAGCCAGTTAGATGAGGTACATTGTTTAAATCTACCTTGTGTGCCTTTCCAAATGTAGGATTATATTCAATGTGTTTGGTTTATGCACGAGTGTTGTCTGTTTCCTCTTTGAAAAAGAACAATTTGGCATTTATACCCGTTCCACCTGTTCAGGCTAGTTCAAGCGATAATACGAAAAACACCATTTATAATCATCCAAATGTGTTTTCTTGGTAGTTATCTACTAACGCTTTTAGCTCGTACTTTAAAAATGACGAGCTTTCTGTCGTCGTCTCATTTCTGATATATCTAGCCGCTTTGAAATTCACTTGTTCAAAAGAATTCAAAGTTATATCTTCCGTAAATTATTTTTTTCATCTTCACAGTCACATTCCAAATAATTTTCACTGTATGTATGTCTTGATAATATTTTCGCTACCGCATTTTGAAGGCCTAGTTTTTTAAACCATAAGAAATTTGAGATATCACCTTGTCCTGGTTCAGTGAGTAGTCCTTTTCTAAGCAAAATTCCATAAATTGCCTCCAAAAGAAGTCTTCACTATTCACTATATTCTTTGAGACATTCTTTGCTATGTTTTTACGATGATGTCTTCAGATGAATATTCAAAACGACCTATTTCTGGTATTTGTAATGAGAAAAGAATATTTTTACACAAAACATCAAAAACAGTGAAAGCTTATTTATTAGAAATAATGAAGTCGCTGAAATGACTATGAGCAACTTAGTACAGCCATCTTGTGTCATAAACGACATTTCAGTTGAATTATCGCTGTAAGTTCTGTCGATAAATTTTGCTCCTATTTATGAATAATAATGTTTTACTAATATTTTACCAATTGTTTACAAAATTGTAGCAATTTCTTTTCGCAAACTTCAATCGGAATTTTTTTTGCAAAACTTTTTCATTTGATCATAGTAGTTATAACTTCAGCCGCCGCTGGAAAACAGAAAAAAAGGATGATAAAAATATATATTTTTTTTAAATTGCGCATGATTCTGAAATGTTGATTATCATTACTCTAAAACTAGGAGCTTTAGAAAATTCTGTTGGCAAGATTTTCCATGTTGATTAATATCGTAACACCAAATTTCAATCAAATGGTTTTATAAATAAATATTCTATGAAGTAATAAAGAAATTGTATAATATCAGTTTTTCAGAATATTTCAGGAATGGAGATAAGTATGTCAAATCTGAAGATATATTTTTATTAATAAACGAAATGGTACAATTGTTTTTAGACCTACATACATACAATTAATTGATTTCAGTGACAGTATTAAATCTAATTATAATGCATAATATCACTACTACTGGAATAATGTAAGCGCACATTATTAAAATATTATAAATTATAGTTAATGTATTTAATAACACAAACATTTCATATTTTGTCCTTTTTGCGGCTTTAAATAATTTATAACGATCTAATAATAACATAATCTTTTTCTCGCTTTAATTACTGGAGTAATTATTGTTTATATTTAATTAATTTAAAATTGCGATAAGTTTATCTTTGATGTAGTGCTTTATGTGCATTTTCTTATAAACATCTAGTATTTATAGATACAATACAGGGTCTACAACTTTTACGAAATTGAAAACATAATGGCTTATCCAACTGATCATATTGCAACAACAAAATAGATGCGTCCTATTGAATATTGTAATAAAATAGTAAAATCATAGTACATACAAATTGGACAGTAAATTTATTCACTAAAAACACAAAATTTTCACTTCTAAAGTTGAAAGAAATGCTTTTTAATTTTTTTTAGACTACAAATTAGTATTTGATTAATTATTGTTGTTAACACCATAAAGTGCTTTTGCATGCAGTATCAAAGGTCGTGTTTTATAGATTCAACTTTGAGATAACCCCATAAGTTTGGTCTAACATGGTGACCAAGTTGGGGATCAATATTATGATGATATGATAACACCTTAAAAGATAACAAAAAATATGTTTGAAAAAATATATCGTTGTAACTATTATTGCTACGAGGTGGCCAATAACCTGACCACAATGCATTTAACCACTGATTTCTGCTAATAGTTTGTGGTTAAATAAATAACCACAATTTTTTATATGTTTTATTTTAAAAATAGATAATAGAAAAATTAAATATTATGAAATGGAACAAAACACATAAAGCTACTTAACACTCCTGACACTGTACTGTAGATCAAATGGCCTTCTATCTGGTAGATATTATAATTTACACGTTGTCATCTGCTAACGAGGTGTATAATCCGTGGAAGTGCTATAGAGACTAATATCTTCAGCATCGCTGTCCCCACTGTAACCTGAATTTAGGGCCTGTTCATCTGATGTGCCATCAATTAATTCATAAACATCATCTGAACTTAAATTATAACTGTCATCAGCTTGGGCACAATAATTTTTAAGTAAAGTATTTTGTTGTGCTAGTTATTGTACTATTTGCAATATATTCCGTGCTTCGTATAACCAATTGCCTCTGCACCACTCGAGTGGGGTGGTCTTCGTAAGGAGAATGGCTAAATAGAACTCTTTTTCTGGCTTTGTAATCATTAAAATGTTGGCCTGCTCTGGACTTACTGGTGAAAATGAAACATGTATCAATAAAGTAACTGACTAGATTCAATTGAAACAAAGATTTCGTTTAGTATGCAAATAAAAAATAGTAAGAGGAAAAGGAGTCGTAGTTTTATTTTTGTAGATGGCCAACAAGCTAGAGAATTAAATAATTTCTGATGCAGAAAATCTTCAGTTGTTTCATAGGACATTGTAAAATTGTTACTATGTAATAGCTACGTAGAAGTACATGACATCTGTGTGATTAAATTAGAATAGGCATGTGTATAAAAAAACTTGATTTCAAAAGTAGAAACCTGTTTGGGAAAATTATTTATGTAACTAATAAATTAGATATTTCCAGTCGCTTCAGTAATTCATGAAATTTAAATTTAGGGAAACAACACTGTATGCAAATTTATAATAAATGAAACTTATTTGTGGTGGATGAAATAAATTCATAATTATAATATATTTTTCTAGATATACATAAAGATATAACAAGCTTTTCAAATGGATATCTTAAACTCGAATTTAAATCTTGATCAGCTTTAGCTCACTTTTAGTAGCAACAGCAACAACACAGAACAACTATTGCAACAAACAACTAATTTGTCACTGATATTAGATACACTTCTAAATCACTACACTATGCAACAGGTGTATAAACATATTTATGCATAAATAAATCAAAGAATATACACGATATTTATAAATAGTTATTCCGACTATTTCAATAGGATTAAATTTTGGTTTTAACTGGTCTTTCAACTACGAAACAAAATATTATTTTTAAGAACATGTTTGTGATCGGGTAAATTGCAATGTGTATAATTCCCAATGGATTAAATAGTAAATCTGCGTGTGGGTTAATCTACCCGCTACGTTTTAATTCAGAAGGACTGGAAATGCAATAAATATACCCCGGATTTTACGGCAGTCGTGACATAAAAAGCCAGGGTAGGCTGTTGCTGTTCCACGTTGATATTGGTGCATTTTAATGAGAGTGGATGAGCCATTTATGGAGATGGATATGTAATACAAAATGTAAAATATATATTAGCTACAACTGAGTAATATATTACTATTTTTACGTCATGACTGCCGTGATATCCGAGGTCTCATAATAAGTAATTGCCTGGTACAGGGGTCCTATAGTTTGTTGTTTGGATTTTTGTATGTATGGGGTTATCATAAAGTAAGGGGTCTATTTTAACTTCTTATATAGTTTTAAGAAATTATGCTAGTAGCAGAAAGTAAACAGAATCTAGCTGCCTCAATAATTGGATTTTAGTGTATCTATGGAAAACAAAAGAATTATCGTGACAACTATTGATACAAGTGTCAAATGAAATAATCATAATTTAGAAAATTGTTCTCAAAATAAAACTTGCGTAACGTAAATTGTAACAATTTCAATATGGATCTGCACACAAGAATTGGTTTAGTGCAATGTTATTATCAAGGCGGTAAAAATTACACTACTGGATTACGAAGATTTCGTACGAAAATGGGTTTGAGAGCAGGGCCGTGCAAAATGAAGGTGTATCGTAATTTGATTAGCAAATTTGAAAGAACAGAGTCTGTAAAAGACCTTCCGAGGTCAGGAAGACCTAGGATTAGTGATGTCCAAGTTGCAGAAGTTCTTCAGGAAAATCAAAACGTAGCCAATACTAATCCGCTAGCAATCAGTAGTGTGAATGCGATATCAAAACGATTACAAATGCCATACACCACGGTTTTAAAATTTTACGGAAAATCCTAAAAATGTATCCCTATAAACAGCAACTACTGTCTGAATTAAAGGACGCAGATTTTTCATTACACGTATTGGCTCAGTTGGAAATTGAACCCAAATGGTTATCCCGTATTTTATGGACAGATGAGGCCCATTTCTCTCTTAATGGTGGAATTAATACTCAAAACTGTCGAATATGGTCAACAGAAAATCTACATGAAATCGTTCAGAAAGACCTTCATGACAAAAAAGTCACCGTTTGGTGCGGTTTCACAGCTAATTTCATCATTGGTCTATACTTTTTCGAGGAAGTACAGAATGGGGAGGCCGTATCTGTAACTGTTACTGGTGAACGATACCTGCAAATGTTAAGGGATTATGCAATTCCACAGTTGCAAAACGAGCACGAAGGAATTGAAAATATGATTTTTATGCAGGATGGAGCACTTCCGCACATTTACCGACCAGTTAAAGAATCGTTAACTGCGGTTTTTCAAGATCCTGTTATAAGCAGACATTTTGCAAGTTCATGGCCACCAAGATCGCCTGATATTAACCCAGCGGATTACTGGCTATGGGGTTATTTAAAAAATTTGGTGTTTAGAACACGGCCAACAACGCTGGAGGAATTAAAGGACAGTATTAGAGAGCAAATTCGTGCAATTCAACCAGAAATGTTCAATAGTGCTGTATATAATTTGGAGGAACGGTTGGTAATTTTACAACAACAAAATGGAGGTCATATCGAGTGGTAACTAGTGTTTGACATCAGAAATCCCATTATGTAAGCAACTAGATTCCATTTACTTTTTGTTATTAATTTGAGTTGTTAAGATACATAATAAGTTGAAATATATCCCTTACTTTATAATCACCCGTTATATCAAATTAGGTATGACCTGCTGGTGTGCTGCTATATTGCAGGAATGCATTTATAGTATCACCATATACCATGATAATATGTAGAAATGAAACGTTTTCCAATTCTCGCCATTGCTCAAAGATAAAGTCGATCTTTCTATTTATTTTTGAAAATTTGATTGATACAGCTACTAATGGAGACGTGCTCCAAACAACAAAGTATAGTATAAGCAAAGCATTAAGAAATTTAAGTATAATTTGCTTAAGTGTAAGCATGCTGAATTATTTTATTTCTATACAAAAATTTAGGAACCAGAAGGGCATTAGGTATGGGGCTGAAACCCTGCTGAGTAGCTATTTTTATTTTTTTGTCATACGTTTGCCGATAAAACTAGTTTACGTATTAACATTTTAAAATGACGTACAATTCACTTTACCATGTATAAATTTCTGTTTTTCTGTTGTTTGGGATGTTGCAGTAGGTGTGCAGTATATGGTGTCTTGGTGTTTTGTGGAATAATAAGTCAGTGTTAGGTGTTTACAATATAATATAATGTCTGCATAGAAGCCGTCCCTGGGAACCGATATCTCCGTCCGATCTCTATTATTGATAATGAATTAACTGTTAACTGTTAACACGTGTCGAACTTAACTATTTGGTAGCCTTTGTACCAAATATAATGGTAAATAAATGCAAATATTTCCGAATAAACAGTAATATTTATTGAAAATTACGATATTAAAGCAATTTAGCTAATTTAGGTTAAATTTTGTTTTATGTAAACATTATAATAGAAAGTTATAAATAATTCTCCAGTGCGGACTATTTGTAATGTAAATCAACATATGTTTATTTAACTTGGCTATTTTTAGTAATAATATACTAAAATAGGTATATGACATATGACTTCTTGTATATCACACTGTTCTTACATCAAATATTGTGCAAGAGATACCGCAATTTTTTTTATGTATAAAAAACTTGTCATACAGTTGGTTTAAAGATTTATTGCATGTTTAACGGTTTATAAATAATATTATATGAATAGGATGCAACTTTTAAAACATATGCAACACGGCATCAAAGTGGTTACATTTTTTATTGTACATATACCTAGTCTTGTTGCAAATTTGCCTAAAATGAAGGGGATTGCAGTAAAATTATTGTTTTCGATTTGAAAGACCCGTTTTAAGTTCTTGCCTAGACAATTAATGATATTAAAAGTGTTAATAGTGTCTACAAAATTTACTTAATAGCTATTTGTATGACAAGGGAGAAAAGTGCATAATTTCCACCTCGCGGATAGTTTGATGCCCGACGCGAAGCGGAGGGCATCAATATCCAAGGGAGGAAATGGCACTTTGCTCCTGTGTAATACATATGGATTTTTTCTACGACCATTTACAGTGTTTTACATTGGTTTTACATATATTTTATTATATTTTCTTATGCATGATAATCAAAAACCAAATATGTCAAAATGTCATAATAATAGGTATTTAGATAAGTAAATATTGTTAAAAATCAAAGTACATGGAACGTTGCTAAGGTTGCTTCTTGTTTTCAAAATAAACAAACTTCCAAAAAGTTTATAATAATGTATTCCGAATGTGAAGATGAAGTTCCTCAAGATATTCTGAAAGAAGCAAACGTGGTTTCGTTAAATCTATTACCGTTAAAGTCTCGTGAAAAATATGAAAAAGAGTACCAGCTATTTAATTGTTGGATGGAGACTAGGCAAATAAGAAAAATATGTGAAGAAGTGGTCCTATTTTACTTTTCCAAAAAAATGCGCCGATTTGAAGCCTTCAAGATTATGGAGCAAATTCAGCATGTTGCGATCTACACTCCAAATTAAAGACAATATCGACATTAAGTTTCCTAAATTAGTAGCTTTTTTAAAAAGGAAATCTGCTGGATATAAAGCCAAGAAAGCCAATACTTTTTCAAGGAAGGATATCAACAAGTTTATTGCAGAAGCTCCAGATGAAACTTACTTACATATGAAGGTAAGATTGATCGTTATTGTTGAATAATAAATAAAACTATTTCTTATTAGAAAGTATATAAATGACAATTAAGTGACATTTTAGGCAGTTATCATAAGTGCATTTTCCTTTTTCAGGTTGTGCTTATATTTGGAACTGCTGGGGCATGCCGTAGAGATGAATTATTTAAAATGGTACTTGAGCATATCAGTGATAAAGGCGATATTTTGGTGGTGCAAATACCTGACTCAAAAACTAATATCAAAAGGACATTTACAATAACAAATGAGATTTTAAACGGAGTATCTGTCTTGGTTATGTATAGAAAATATCTGGACTGTAGGTCCCCTAAAATATGTCATTATAGATTTTTTGTAACTTATGCTAAAGGGAAATGTACAAACCAGGTAATTGGCAAAAACACAATTGCCAAAATTCCATACAGAATAGCAATATTTTTAAATTTGGATGATTCGAAAGGCTATACTGGACACAGTTTCCGCCGTACTTCAGCTACGTTATTAGTCAATGCTAGAAGTGACATTCTCACTCTAAAAGACATGGGGATGGCGAACAAACGCAGTAGCAGAAGGGTACTTAGATGATTGCATTTCTAAAAAATGTGAGGTAGCCAGCCAAATAATTACGGGAGAAAGTGCTACTTCAAGTACCAAAAAAACGTTCTCTTGTTTTTGAAAATTTTGTTTCTACAAGTACTTCATCAGAGACCAAGACTTTGGAAAACAACAAACAGGAACTGATCTCCACCAGCAGAGCCAATATTTCTTCAGGTGCAATCTCCATTAGTAATTTAACTAATTGTACCATAAATTTTAACAATATTTAGTTACTGATGTTAATTTAAACCTCGACTTAAACTATTTTCAATTTTTATAAATAAAAATAAGTAATAAAAAATCTGTTTCAAAGAATAGCATTCATTTTCAGGAAGTTTGTGTATCAATAAAAGAAGTCTATACACTACTATTACAGCTATTTGAAGTTTTTACTTGTTTGCTTCCAGAGGGAGCCAAAGTATTTTCCTCCCTAGGGAAGCAAAGTATTTTCCTCCCGAAGGAGGAAAAGTACTACTTCGCTCCCTGAAGTGAGGGAGCAAAATAGTATTTTCTATGTAGGGAGTAGAAAAAAAGTATTTTGTTCTGGTTCTCATTAAATTTCAAGTTAGTATGTTTTATTTTTAATTATTTAATGTCGGACTATTTTCACTACCAAAGCTAATCACCGTTGCTCGAAAATAAGCTCATCAGTACTTGTATAAGGACTGACACCCCTAAACTGGAAATTTTACTGAACCCTTGCAAATTTGCAGGTTTTGTTTTTTAGGTGGACGTACAAAAAATCTAGTGGCATCAGATCAGGTCACCTTGCGGGTGGTTCCAACGCACCTATTATGCCTATCCATCAATTCAAGAATACTCTATTTAAATATTCTCTTGGAACCACAAAAAATTTGGTATCTCTGGATTGGTTGAATTGGGAAACGAGTTTATCCAAATACAATTTACCTGACAGAAGTCATACAATTTTATTCTACCTTAATCATTGGTGTCTTCACCAATAACAGAATATTCTCATTTAGGTAAACATCTCACATGTCCGCGCTCACGGAACTGTTTATCTATATTACCAACTCCGCTGTCCTAAATATAAACACTGCATAAACCAATTATAAAAATCTTCACCAGACAGAAAAACATGATGACTTAATGTTACTAAAACCTAGTCCTATTTGGAAAATATAATGATCATTGAATCCAAATCTATATAAAACGCTGAGTTCTGGACTACTGTTCACGAATTAGGTCGGAAATAACACTGTATATCCAAAAATGAAATAAGACGAGACTTGAAACAAATGTCTTTTGCAGTGTTTATACTTGGGACAGTCGAACTATTCCTTGTGGCATACGAGGTAAACCAGGAAACTTGTCAAAAAACAGAGTAACAACCTCTACTTGTGTTCTAGTTCTAGCTCCATATCCAATGATCATTACGACTGTTATACGATGAAATTAAATAATGCTTTTTCAGATATTTACCACTACCGCTTCAAACTATCACAATTAACTAACTATTCTGGTCAGTCGAAATTATGTTTGGGCTATAGTTATTTCTTACTTTTTTTTATTTTTTATTACCTACGTGATTTTTTTTACCATTGTAAAAAGTAGAAACTTAATCTAGACGAGTCAACTTGAGATTTTCTCTAAATTCCACAAATCTTCGTTTTAACGTAAACGAAAAAAATCTCATGAGAAAGACAGGCTACAGTGTGATTTTTTTTTTACTTAAAATAGATTTTATCCAAACTGAGGGAATTTACTGTTCTACCTAAATAAAACCTTGTCAAACAGTATCTAATAATAATAATGGCCCAAGTTCACAGAGTTTAAGTAAAATTGCCTTTTAGTATGTTAAATACCTACGAACTTTTCTTATTGAAAAAACAGACAAAGACAAAGAAATTGATTTTGCGAAATCATATTCGATTTTATATCTTTATAACGCTCTATTTCGGACAAAATAATTGAGGACGACATCACTTTGTAGCTACCAACACTGAACAATGTATATCAAGAATGATTTACGCAATTATTTTATATCGACGAGATTTTTTGAAATCGAAACGGCGGCAGTACTAATAATAAATTGTGTGCCTTAGAGCAGAGGGTTACGATGCCATAAAAATGTAAATAATGTTTATTTTAATTTTACATCGTATTAAGTGAAGTAACAAAAAGTATTCTAGATTCTAGTAATGACATTAACCAGTTGTTACGACTATTCACGCAGTTCCAAGAATACGCTTAGTCAAAAATTATCCAGTGCGATTCATGCTTTCGTGTTTACTAATCAGTAAAAAAATAAGAGTCACTTAAGTTTAATCAAAAGCCAGCAAAAATTAAATGTTGTCCCTAATTGAATTAATATATACATATATACCGGGGTGAGTCACGAATTGCGCTCGCCCCGATATCTCCTAAAAATATTTGGAATAGAAAATTGAAATTTCGAGGGCTTATTATACGACTAAAATGCCATCTTTTCAATAAAAAATCAAGTTTGGTGCACATCCGGTTTGACCGGAAATGCCCACAACTTTCGATTTTTAAATGAAACACCCTATATATTTTTACATTTTTTGAAATCTAGAGGAAATTTTGAATACAGTACATCCATTTTGGTCACTTTTTGATAAACATTAAAAATTTTATTAAAAAATCTATTTCTGATCCAGAGTGCTGTGGTGCCCAAAATATATTTTAGTTTGTGTGCTACGTTACTATGATTTTCCAATGTTATTAGGTTACCAGATTTTAAACAGAAATGTGTCATTTTAGTTTCCAAAGCCCACTAATCTATTAGCCGCATGTTTCTAAAAAGCTTGGTTGCATTGTATTTTGGCTGAAATCTCAAATATTTCTGAGCGGATTTTCAAAATTTTGGTATCATTAGATTCGTATGAAAATGGGGTATTTAAAAATGTTGGTGAACGATTAACTTCCCATTAAAAAAAACCGAGTTAGTGGGTAAAAATCACGTTTAAAAATTTTAAACGCCTCTAGACAATTAAGTAATGCAATCATATTGCTCTTTTTATTTTTATAGTAACGTAGCACACAAACTAAAATATATTTTGGGCACCACAGCACTCTGGATTCAGAAATAGATTTTTTAATAAAATTTTTAATGTTTATCAAAAAGCGACCAAAATGGATGTATTGTATTCAAAATTTCCTCTAGATTCCAAAATGTAAAAATATATAGGGTGTTTCATTTAAAAATCGAAAGTTGTGGGCATTTCCGGTCAAACCGGATGTGTACCAAACTTGATTTTTTATTGAAAAGATGGCATTTTAGTCGTATAATAAGCCCTCGAAATTTCAATTTTCTATTCCAAATATTTTAGGAGATATCGGGGCGAGCGCAATTCGTGACTCACCCGGTATACATATATATACATATATATATATATATATACCTATATACCTATATATATATATATATATATATATATATATATATATATATATATATATATATATATATATATATATATATATATATATATATATATATATATATATATATATATATATATATATATATATATATATATATATATATATATATATATATATATATATATATATATATATATATATATATATATATATATATATATATATATATATATGTATGTATACAAAATAAAAAATTGTTTTATATATTCCAATTTGATTAAAAATGTAATTTTTGTTATTTTTAACAAAGTGATATATTAGTTTACTAAAAAAACTAAAGAAAAATAGAAATTTGTTTAATTTTAGGTGTGTGATAGGTGGTATCATAAATCGGTGGCTGGCTGACTAAGTTTTCCACATTTAACGTCAGATTATGAATGTAACTAACTCATATTTATATATGTGTATATGTATATAGGATGAATTCAAAAGTTACTGCTACATTTCTTAAGTATAATCAGATATTATTTTTTTCATACATTTTTTTAAAATCCATTTATCTGAAGAAGAGACATGAAAAATTATTACTACGATTCTTTTAGTTTTAGATGAAGCTGATAAAAATATACTTGTTTTTTTGAATGGCGCCCATTTTTATAAATCTGCATAAAACTATCACATTGCCATAGAACAGGTTGTATTCCATTTACCACAAATCTTTATTCTGTTGCAACGTATTACTCAATCTCAAGAAAATTATAGTTTAAGTGAAAATCCACAGTTTAAACTAATACAAGTAGCATTATTTTTGTCCCTGCATTGCAGAAAATATTGTTAAACCTGCATTAGATGATATATATTCGGGTATAAGTCCTAACCTTCAACGTGATCTACAAGTATAGCTGTGTCATCTAAGAAGTATGGGCTGGCACTATTTTGCTAGTATTATAATTATTTCAAATTAATAAGAAAAATCTTCCACAAAATTACAATTTTGTAAGCAACTAAAGTAATGATTGTGTTGTTTTAAATTCTTCTTCTTGTATTTAATTAACGAATTATATCAAAAAGATTCTGATTCATAATATATAATGACTTAATATCAACTTCTTTTGCTTAATATGATTTTCAAATTCTAAAAATGAAAGGACACTTGCAGGCTACTGTGGTACTTGCCCTAAAGTATACATGGAACAAACTGGAAGGAATTTTAAGAAAAGGATGTCTGAACACAAAGGAAGTTTTAAAAATAGAAAAGATGATCTCACTTTTTCCACTAATTATTTAAAAGTCATAGTTTTAGCGATAATTTGGAGATGTTGCATTTAGAAAATAAATAGAGTGGAATGAAAAATAATATTAACTGAAAATTTTTTGCTAAGTAATTATTATTTACTAACTTTTACAAATCTTATCACAGATAAGTATAACATATATCTTTTTTAAACAATTATTTTCCCGGCTATTTGCCAAAACGCTGAAACTTGGATTACAAAAAAGATAATATGCACATTATGTTCAGTACAACTGACTCAATAATGTTATTTTTAATGTCAACTATTCTGTCCAGTAAAACCAAAAATAAATAAAACACAAGGTACTCACCAGTTGACACTCACTTTTAAAAACTTCAAAATATCTACCGACACGTGTTTCTGCTTGCCAGAATAGTTGAAATTAAAAATAACATTAGTGAGTCAGTTGTACTGAACATAATGTGCATATTATCTTTTTTTTTTTTTGATTTAAAAAATTATAAACACTTTTTTACTTGTCTAATTTTCACTTCATTTGTTATTTTACAACTAGTTTCATCCTATTCGGACATTGTCCGAATAGGATGAAACTAGTTGTAAAATAACAAATAAAGTGAAAATTAGACAAGTAAAAAAGTGTTTATAATTTTTTAAATCAAAACGGATTTTCACAAAGTAACTTCATCTTCAATCAACTTTTTTATTATCTTTTTTGTAATCCAAGTTTCAGCGTTTTGGCAAATAGCCGGGAAAATAATTGTTTAAAAAGATATATGTTATACTTATCTGTGATAAGATTTGAAAAAGTTAGTAAATAATAATTAGCAAAAAATGTTCAGTTAATATTATTTTTCATTCCACTCTATATTTTAACTTTTACCAAGAAGAGGAACTTAATTTGTTTTTAAATTATTTTATTCGACCCTAAGGGGTATTTCCACTATATAATTTCAATTATTCTGTTCTCTGTAGCCATTAATGTTTATTACATTAAGGTTTACAAGTTTTCTTACTTTGGATTCTTTAAATGTGCTGGCTACACTGATGACGCAATGCAAGCAGAAAAACGTGTCGGTAGTTATTTTGAAGTTTTTTAAAGTGAGTGTCAACTGGTGAGTACCTTGTGTTTTATTTATTTTTGGTTTTACTAGATAGAATGGTTGAAATTAAAAATAACATTATTGAGTCAGTTTTACTGAACATAATGTGCATATTATCTTTTTTGTAATCCAAGTTTCAGCGTTTTGGCAAATAGCCGGGAAAACAATTGTTTAAAAAGATATATGTTATACTTATCCGTGATAAGATTTGTAAAAGTTAGTAAATAATAATTAGCAAAAAATTTTCAGTTAATATTATTTTTCATTCCACTCTATATTTTAAGTTTTACCAAGAAGAGGAACTTAATTTGTTTTTAGAAAATAAATAATTAAAATTAACACTATTAGAACTTTTGGAAATTAATAAACTAAAAAATTCAGACATAATGTTAAAACAATTTTTTAATTAATTCTGTATTATTTGATTTATTTACTATCTACTACTTATGTAATGAATGACATGTTTCTATATTTTTTTGCAAGATACGTGGAAATATGTTGTTCAGTTATAATTTATTCAGAATTATATTTATAAGCTTATTGGATCTATATTTTACCCTATTTAACATTGTATGTCGGTCTTGTACTCACATCCGAAGAACCCACTGTGTTGAAGAAACAATTTCATATTTTTTCATGTAAATAAAATGTCATAAAGTAGTTAGATTTTATTTCGTTCAACATCCTGTATTATATACTAGTGATGAGTTATAAAAGTTGTTTTAAAAAAGTGACTAAACGAAATATTTCGATTTGCCTATTATTTCTAAATGGAAAGAGTCATAGAAAAGAGTTATTTATACCTTAGGTATAAAATAGTAGAGTATTTTTATAAATAGATCCGAATAGTCAATAAATAATCGAAATTGGCAACCAGTCACCTGGCTACAATGTCATAAACGGCAGACTTCGTAATATGTGAATATGCATTATTTGCAAAATTTCTCCCAGAAAGTTTCCGATAAATGATAAAATTCACGATCATAACACGAGTAAATTTATTAATATTTATATAAATAAATTTAATCTAAATAAATATAAAAAAATCGTTTTTTATCTCTATTACTGTTCATCACTTCACAAATTTAAGGAAATTTTGCACACATTTCCAATAAACTAACTCAGTAACAGCTATTGTGTAAAACAATGTGGACAGTATATCCAATTAATTAATTTATACTTTTTGGAACACTTTTTATTAGTTAGAATAATTAATTAAGCCTATAAAAGAATAACAATCTTGTTATCATCAGTTTCTCTTATTGGAACTGGTGGAAATTTAAATGAGGGTATATATTCTTTTACCTGTGGAAAACTACTAATACTACTACTACTAGAAAAATTTAGTTGGCTATATTTGGTACTGACAAATTAGTTTTTCTTGCAGTGAAAAACTGACAAAAAGTATATGTAGCAATTTCTAAGTAATATATATTAAAATGTTTGAGGTGCCCACTCTAACCTTTGAGAATATTAATACATAAAATAAAATATAATATAAATATATCTTACATGGATTTTGTTCGAACAGCAAAAACAACATAAAAATGTTCCTAGTAAGTGTTGGTCTTTTATAAGTAACTTGAAAATATCATCTAATATTATAAGTCAAATGTCCTATATGTGGATTTCTTCTGCAAATCTTATACATCATATTATATCATATTTAATATGTGCTTGATGGGCTGTAAGTTACCTCATTTATGGAAATAGTCAAAAGTTTGTCCTGTATACAAAAAGGGTGATAAATTTTCGACCCATATCCATTATACGTAATTTCTGTAAAGCATTAGAAATGTTACTCCATGATTATATTTACTACCATATTTCTAACAAAATATCTGCATTTCAGCATGGTTTTGTGAAACACTGACCAACATCGTTTGTGCTACTCAGTTGAATCAATTGATATGCAGACACAAACAAAGATAATTTACGCTAATTTCTCAAAGGTATTTGACACGCTTAACCACAATACATTACTGCATGAACTGAGTAATTTCGGTTTATCTGATCATTTAGTTAGCTATTTTAAGTCTTACTTATATAACAGGACTCAATATGTAGTATTTAATGGGTTTAAGTGTGTTGAATACTTGGCAACATCTGGTGTCCTCCAAGGACCCATCCTTAGACCCCTGTTGTTCATAATTTTTATAAATGTTTTAGAAGTGAATTGCCTCCTTCATGCTGATGATTAGAGATTTATTCAGCTATTAACGGTTTTAGTGATTGTCTCCATCTTCAGAGTAACCTAAATAATGTAAACGTCTGGTGTCAAGAAAATAAGTTACCCTTTTCAAGTCAACACATATTATTTTCAATTATAATCTCGAAAATATCACATTAAATTGTCCATCAACTTTTCGCGATCTTGGTGTTGTCTTTGATAATAAACTTTCTTTTGTCACACACATGAACTCCATAGTCTTAAAAGCTGGAAGGACGTACGTATTTGTAGCTCGAAATTGTCGAGATTTTCCAACGTACAATTAAATTACCATATTTTACTTTTGTCAGATCTAAGCTTGAGTATGCTTCTTTTATATGGTCTTCTTACTACAATGCACACATCCATATTTCAGAATCTCTTCAACGTCGCTTTTTTAAATTTTTGAGGTTCAAAGCTTTCCTCAAAGTGTGTTATTGAAAAAACACTCTGTGATAAGTCTTGAAACCAGTCGTATATATTTTTCAAATTATTTACAATATCACTGATTGGCAAGATTTTTTATTTAAATTATACTCTATTGTGCTTAGGGTAATTTCTAGAGAAAATTTAACATTCTGTCTTTCGACATATGACATCTTGTACACATATACTTAAACATTCTCTGCTATATACTGTTTGTAATAATTCTAATGCAGCTGGCAACCATTTTTATATATTTAATAGCAACCTTAATGAAAAATGTTGTACCTCAAGTAATACCTTGTTCTCCTTATGACGTGTTTTACATATTACCATTTTGTTTTTTTCTGCATCTACTATGTCCTGTAACTGTATATTTTAATATAGGTATATATTATGTTCATACTTTTTTTTGTCGTTTCGCGTCAGTTAAATTCACATATGATATTGAAAACTCTGGACAACTATCATTTTTAGATATATTAATAATTAGAAATAGTGAAAATAATTTAGAATTTTACATATACAGAAAAGACATCAGTACTTTAAGATATATATCTAAGGACTCTCACCATTATGCTCAACATAAAAGGGCGTGTGCAATGCAAAAGACAAAATTGAAACAAACGAATAGTCGAGGATTTACGGAATTAGCTGTAAGGACTGTAGTGAAGAATATATTGGACATACTAGACGATAAATTCAAACTAGATTCAAAGAGCATATGGCCCATTTCAAATATGGTAGAACAGATAAGTCTAGTGTTGCCCAATATGCGTTTGAACAACCATAAAATAGATATTAGCAATTTAAGATTAATCAGGAGTGTAACAAATACTAGACAGCTAGATGTATTTGAAAGCTTGGAATTCATAAAATGTAAAACTAGTATAGTGACAGAGAGCCTATCCCAAATAGTCGGGTTTATTGGTTAATGGGTCACCCACCGAACTGACAATAGTTTAGTCATAAATAGGGTAGATTGTTAGCTGAAATTTAGTTTTAATCATCTCCAGATAATGCCAACTTGATTGGCGAAACATGTGTCGAGTGCAGTATATAGTGTTTTGGTGTTTCGTGGAAATCTACGGCAGTGTTATCTTCGCATCAAAGGTTCCAACCCAGTCCTAGTCATCAGAAAACTAAAATTCAACACGTTGCTAACTTTTTGTATCATTTTATGGACATAAAAAAAATCGAAGAAAAAATTGTGGGCTTTAGTTTTCAAATACCATCATACATGCTAAAAAAAATTGTTGAATATGCCTTTATCGTAATATAGCTTATAAAATTCGGTGTAAAATATTATTGAAATAAGCAGTAGTTCTTTCTCAGGTATCGTGAATATGATAATAATGTCACTTTGGCTAATTATAGACACAATTTCTGTAAACGTAACTCCTTAAGAAGTATTATTTTAAAAAACATTTTGTAGTAAATTCTTATTTTTTGTCATGCCCAATTGCCCAATGCCTAATAATATCTCGTAGCACAAATTTAAATTTCTTTGAACTTATTTAATAAAAAAAAAGTTATTCTTATTATAACAAATGCAGTTCTAGATGTGTTTTAAGAAAATCGTTAAAAAATCCGGAACTGTAACCATTACATCAAAAACAGTGTTAATGGCATCAACTATTCCAACGACTATATAAAACTCGCACTTTCGTCAAGCTATTATAACAGAATGATGAATTAAAAACCCATTTTTTGCATAATCTCCAGATGTTTTTCTGTCAAGTAATTCATAATAGGTCAGCAGTGCAATAAAATGTTTCGCTTTTACTTTTTCTAAAACTTGGGATTTCCTCAATATGAATAGAATAAAAATAGACAATTTAATTACATGAATAAATTATTACATAATCATTACTCATTCAAGTCTCTTACTGCAAGGTAATTTTTTCGGCAGACTATCGAGCGGCGGATTATTTCGGATTTCCCTTTCCTTTCTGAGCTTAGGCGATAACTGAACGAAATCTCTTTATCGTCCAGATGTATTATTTTTTTATCGGCATTTTTTTGTTATAAATATAATTATATAATGTATATAAATATTTATTTATTTCCAACTCATCAGCCAGCTGTGTTCCAAATGACGTAAAAAATCTTAATTGGCATCGTTTTGTAAGAATTTAACGTTTGAAAAAAAGTCATTAGTATTACCATTTTCTTTGTAGTAACAAGTAACGGACCTTATTAAAATTGACAATATTCATCCACTTGATAACAATTAGAACAAAGCAACTACTTCTTAGCTAATATTAAGCACAAATGGATTAAATGAAACAGTAGCATATTGGGAAAGAACATGATCGGGATCAAGTTTAATTTACTTGTCGTTTACTTGCGTTTTAGGTACCTTAAATGTTAAATATTTTGTTTATTACCTAAAAAACATTTTTCAATTATGATATAAATATGAAACATACAAGGTGTTCCAAAGTAACAGTGCCATAAGCAACCTGTTATTTTTGGGGTCAAAATAATTCGATTTAACTAAGCCTACCTACAAGTTCGTTCGTTTAGATTTGAGAAGGCTCTGAAGTTGGAAAAAATTGAAAATTTCTATATATCTACGAAAGCTTTCTACCAACTGAATGACTCTTAGTGAGAATATATTCCTTATAAACGTCACTTTGACATGTACTTGTTGGTTTCGCATTGATATCTTAATACTCCAAACTGGCACCCCCACACAAATACAGCCCCAATTTTTTTGAACGTCATCCAATCGGCTTGATACTTTTTTTATTAGAAAGATATATCTACGCGCATTTCTCAATGCTTGCAAAATGTTGAAACCTCTCTCAGTTTAAGCACAAATGTCAAACATTTATCAAAATTTTAGGTGAAAAATGAGAATTACTACTACGTATACCTTTATCTGGATAATACTAATTATCAGATTGATTTCTATGAACGCACATTTAAAAAATATATTTAGTTGAAAAACGTGTTTCTTTCATGACAAAAACATCAAAGCATGTTTTACATTACTAATTTTGACTTTTTGCTAACTTATAATATTAGTTGTCAAAAACATATTGTAGTTTTCCTAAACAAATCGACACATTACTGGTTTTAGCATTTTGTTATGGTAGTTATCGCAAGAGTGTTCGTATTTACCAGAAAGATTTCCCAATCAACCTGTTTCTTGCTATAAAAAATGTTGGGAGAATTACATTCGCGTAAAGGGATGTTTTGAGGGCGAAAACAACTTTTTCGGACACACTAGGAATGTGCGAAGAGCTGATGTGGAACAGAATATTCTACAGAAGATTGAAGAGAATCTTGATTGATATCTGCAATGGGGGTTGTATCTAAAAGTACAGTGAATGGAGTGACAAGAAGTAATTACTACTCTCGTACAAACCCGTTCAAGATCTTTACCACTATGAAGCTTATCTTGAATTCTGCCAAATCATCTGACAAATAAGAGATTTGAATTTCACTACTTCTTTTCCCTGGTGAAGCGTGTTTCATTAGACGTGGCATAAGAGACGTGCGTAATAAGCACGTTTGTGTAAACGAAAATTCTCGTACCATCAAAGTGAAACATATTCAGAATATATTTGAGATTAATCTCTGGATGGAGAGAGTCAATAATTTTCTGATCGGGCCATCTCAACTTCCCAATCGCCTTGATGGTAATTATTTCCTAACTTTTATTTGAGAATATTTACCAGAAATGCTCAACGATATACCTTAAACCTTGCTTCAGATTTATGGTTCACGGATAATGGTGAACCTCCACACTTTGCATGTCCTGTGAGAGATCATTTGCATGAACACTATCACGAAAAATGGATAGACACAGGAGCGAATGATCCAATTCGTTGGCCACCAGGATCACCGGATCTAAATCTCTGTGACTCCTTCCTATAGGTGACTTTGGGGACAATTTTTTTTTTTCAGTTAGAATTGACGGAGCAACAGCTCTGTGCTAGTATTTCGGACCCTCAAGTTTCATTCGGATGGTAAAAGTCTTCCTCAGAGCCCTTTCACGGCGATACAAGCGACTTTGTGTGTAGGTAAGTTTAGTTAAATCGAATTATCTTGTTCTCTCAAAGTTTTCCAAAGAAATATACAGTGTGTTTGTGAGAGGCAGAGACAATTAGAATAGAGTAAACCTAAAGGAAAAAGATATTTGGAATCATATATTTATCTAAATGTCAATTTTAAAGGAAAATTGTGAAACATCATTTTCCACAATCGTAGCACTGAAGGTTAATTTTTTCTATCTCCTCTTGAAGGAAACATAGTAGTAGTATAATATATGGTATATGAACTCATTATTTAAAGGCGAAACAATTAAATTCTTAAAAATATTTAAACTCTTAACAAAATATTTTAAAATATATACAATTAATTAAATGAATGGATGACTCTCTATCGCGTTCGGTTTTTTTATGAAATATATTAATACCTTGTCATTCAAGAATTTTTTATTTGAATAATATATCAATATATTAGCTTTATTAACCAATTTGCAATTTACCAAAAAAAACCCGATATTTGAATATTTTTACATATTTAAGAACTTATTAAAAGTTCTACTTAGCAATCAGATAATCTCGACAGCTGGAAATCTAATTTTGAATAATTACCATCACGGTAACACTATTAATGAGAACATGCTACACTGCATGTCCTCGTAGACCAAAAGAAGATATATATTATTATTTCGATGCTACATTTTATTTGTTTAATACTCATTGAGAAACATTAATGTATGTAAGTCAATATTATTTTATTTACAATTTATGGCTTTTTAAAACCATATCGATATAGGTATGTAATGAATATAAAATTATTATTATAAAACACATACATGCTAGAAATATAACGAGTTCTCTAGTTTCCTAATTCCTAATTCCGATGAAATTGATTCAAACAAATGGTATAATTTCCTTTTATTATGTTTCTGACATATATTATTCTTACATAGATATAAATGAGAATGCAGAAAGTGAATTTTTAAAGACATACGGCAACCAAGTGTTTGTTATAGACTAAGAGCTGGCGGCCGCGGAGGTACTACGACATTACCTCCGGCTGGAATTTTGTGAAGTGGTTAGGGGGGACCATGAGGAAGTGCTATCTGCAAGGATTTTGCTCAAAACCTCTGCAAAGGACACGTCAGACGACTCAAAAATGAAAAAGTCCTTGCTCAGAAAATGATCATACCTCCGGCTGAAAATTTGCACATTACCTGTTTAAAAGTCACAGATAACGTATGTAAATCGTCAGACGTCTCGGTCACTGCCAAAGGGGTGCCAGACGCCCTCAAAGCTGTCATTTTTTTTTTTATTTTTTTTCTTACCTCCATCTGACGTTTTAACATATTGCAACAGAGACCATTTTAAGCACATTTTAAAATCGTCAGACGAAAATATCGCTGCGAAGTGCCCCTACAATGTTCACAAAGTTCCGACCCACATGGAACGTATATTTTTTTTCGAAAAAATTATTTTCATTAGCTCCATCTGACGTTTTTACATATTATCGTAGAGACAATTTTAAGCATATATATAAATCGTCAGACGAAAATACAACTGTGGAATTCCTCTGCAATGCCGCGAAAATCCAGCCTACATTACTACATATTGGGGTATTTCAAAATAAAGTAATTTGCTATTTTCTGACTTGGCATCCCGTAAAAAGTTTACTGACGATGAACTAGAGATTTTGATCAAAGATGAGCGCTCTAGGTGATGTGAAGCATCGTCCGCAATTGTTTTTTGATGAAAAACACAAAATTACGTAGAATTTTTGTGACAAATAGGTCAAAAAGAAAATTTTTCAGACGGGATGGTATGTTTTAAATTTTTTGAGTCATTTTGAAACGAAAAACTTTCTTGACATTATTTAATAAAATTAACCGTTTAGCCAGAAAAAATTCAAACAAATTGAAAAAGTGGGTATTCTCCAAACTTCAATTAATTTTTCATGGCGAAACAGTTGATTTTTTCGAAAAAATGTGGAGAGATTTTTTCTTTTCCGAATGGGCCAATTTATAACAATTTTCACTTTTTATTTTACAACAAATTACGGATATTACAAAATAATTCGTGTTCCTCCACAAAAAAATAGTTAAAGTTTGGAGACTACTCACTTTTTTCAATTTGTTTGAATTTTTTCTAGCTAAACGATTCATTTTGTCGAAAAAAATTTCAAGAGAGTTTTCTGTTTCAAAATTACTCAAAAAACTTAAAAAATACTATGCCGCACGTTAAAATTTTATTTTTGACCTATTTGCCACAAAAATTATATTTTGTTTTGTGATTTTCCATAAAAAAGTTGGATTGCGCTGAATCTTTCACTCTACGGAAAATTCTCATCTTTTGGCAGAATCCTTTGGTTCACTTAAACTAACAATTTCAGCTACAGCTCGTTGAGAAATCGATTTTTTTTATTTTTTGAAACACCATAAAATGAATACCGTATATTGTTTCAATATTTTTTTTTGATTTATTGAAATGCGTGTTGAGGTAATAAGACGAAGTCAGTTTAAGGGAAAAAATTTTCAGTATATACATATAAAAAGTATAAAATGAAAATATTGATCGATATCCAGAGGTTTGAAGCGAATATTATTTTAAATCAAAAGGATGAAGATGTAATTTTCCTAACGGTTGATTTTATTAAATAATGTCAAGAAAGTTTTTCGTTTCAAAATGACTCAAAAAATTTAAAACATACCATCCCGTCTGAAAAATTTTCTTTTTGACCTATTTGTCACAAAAATTCTACGTAATTTTGTGTTTTTCATCAAAAAACAATTGCGGACGATGCTCCACATCACCTAGAGCGCTCATCTTTGATCAAAATCTCTAGTTCATCGTCAGTAAACTTTTTACGGGATGCCAAGTCAGAAAATAGCAAATTACTTTATTTTGAAATACCCCAATATGTAGTAATGTAGGCTGGATTTTCGCGGCATTGCAGAGGAATTCCACAGTTGTATTTTCGTCTGACGATTTATATATATACTTAAAATTGTCTCTACGATAATATATAAAAACGTCAGACGGAAGTAATGAAAATAATTTTTCGAAAAAAAAAAATACGTTCCATGTGGGTCGGAACTTTGTGAACATTGTAGGGGCACTTCGTAGCGGTATTTTCGTCTGACGATTTTAAAATGTGCTTAAAATGGTCTCTGTTGCAATATGTTAAAACGTCAGACGGAGGTAAGAAAAAAATTTTTTGAAAAAAAAAATGACAACTTTGAGGGCGTCTGACACCCCTTTGGCAACGACCGAGACGTCTGACGATTTACATACGTTATCTGTGACTTTTTAAACAGGTAATGTACAAATTTTCAGCCGGAGGTATGATCATTTTTTGAGCAAGGATTTTTTTCATTTTTTGAGTCGTCTGACGTGTCCTTTGCAGAGGTTTTGAGCAAAATCCTTGCAGATGGCACTTCCTCATGGTCCCCCCAACCACATCAAAAAATTCCAGCCGGAGGTAATGTCGTAGTACCTCCGCGGCCGCCAGCTCTTAGTCTATTACGAACCTAAAAGGTCGCTTACTAGTTGCTTGTAGGTCTCATCTTTCTTGTTTCCAAGCTCTGAGCTCCTGTCCCTTGAGTGTTCCTTTAAAATTTTTCATTACCTCTTTAAAATCGTCACAAAAATCACAAATTTTTCTTTTTTAATACACACTGTAACAGTAAGTTTTATTTTATATTTCCAAGCGTCTAACTTCCTTAGCGTCTTATTTTTAATATTTAGTTTTAATAATGGATTTATAGATTTTAAATCTTTTGCTGAGAAATTTGCCGGTCAAGTGAAGTGTCAGTATATTTGGATCCTATAGTAGGTCCTATATTTTTGATGCATATGAGACAAGGACGTTCAATCTCCATCTTAGAACCCAGATGTCTTCTTCGTAAGTAATTTTTGGGCCTTTCTTGGCTACGTTTCCAATATGCCACTTTCTCAAAATCGATCCTCTTTGGAATAGTTTTTCTTTCCTTAATTTATTTTTTTGTAATTTCCATAACTTGCTTCGAAAAGAAATTTTAACTTTTTTCTATGTTTCACTGGTTACATTCCGATTCTTGGTTGTTTTTTATATTTTGTCTGATAAATGAAGTGCTATCCTTATTTGTAATATTTCTGCTTTTTTGAAACTCTCATTAATAAGGAGAGTTCGGATATCGGTGGGTAATGACGTCAAAAATAAGGTCAGTGTAGGGAATATATGTTACTAATTTAGATCCCAATTAAAATCAAATATTTTTTAACTATTATTTTTCAGAATTGTAGAGGTTCCAATGACTAGTGCATGTAGTAAAGTGAAAGTATGTTGACACTAGCAGTTTACACCAATATTTTTTGTCTCTGCACTGCACATTATTGCGGTATTATTTCTCATAAGCGAAGTATATTATTAAAAGTTGCCTCATACGTTTTGCTGTTAAAATCCGCCGCCTGTCTGCAAAATTCATTTATATGTTGAAATGAAAGGTCTATTTCGACGGATCTTATAAGCGCATACTTACAACAGGGGAACATTAATAAAGACGCCATATTTATTTAAGGCCCTAAACAATCCACCTCTTTGCCCTGTAACAGTTGTACTATTGGATGGAATGTGACAAAATCAGGATTTTTGTATAAACATTTATGATATTTTGTTTTCTAAATTACCCGATTAAAGAAGATGCATAAATGAATTAGTTTTTATATGGTTATATAAAAATATATTCAATGTAAATAAATTCACATGAATTAAACTTGCATTTCTTATCAAAGTTCCTGCAGACGGCACTGGACTGACTCGTCGATTTCCGAAATATTTTAATGAGTTTTTGTGTTGACCATCATGCCTGCCCTGTTGGAATTTTTCAGTTCCTGAAGAATGTTTGAAAGTCCGCATTTTTTCTGGAATGATATTAATTACGACACATGATGCCAAAAAGCATTTATAAAATATTTAGACTTGTAATACAAAAACTTTTCGAAATACACTGAATTTTGGATATTTTACATTATACTCGACCTTATCAAAAATTCCAAAAAAATCGACAATCATTTCACTTCAGGTTAAAGGTAATTTTTACATAATTTAGTATAATAACACCGGCACACAAAAAAAAGTGGTCTGTACATTTGACCAGCCATATCTATCTATATGTATTTTGATGTGCTGAATCCAAATCTGACGTCCGTTTGGCCCGTACACCCTCAAAATTTTGAGTAAATTGCGAAAAACGCTGAAAATGGCGAAAAATTACGAAAAATTTAAATTATGTAAATGAAGAAAATTTTATTGAACTAGATCAAGTATGTTTCTTATGTATTTTGATGCACTGAATCCAAATTCATAATCTGTTAATCTCGATCATTCATATATTTATCAAAAATCGTTAAAAATAGCAATGAAGTAGCAGAAAATAGCAAAAAATAGTATTGTTCTTACGTACAGCAATGAGCTGAACATGATTCCTCCCAAATTAT